>JAIRCJ010000123.1:0-229937 GCA_020883675.1 Bruguiera gymnorhiza | reverse complement strand
CCACACCATATGCTAGTGGATTTGATCACTTTTTTATAGCAGATGAAGTGCAATTCAAATTTGATAGGTGTTTTCGGTTTCTGCAAGAAACTGTAAGTCCTGTGAAAATCTCGCTTTCTTGTTGCACGATATGGGTTGAGGAAGAGATTAGCTTTAACATGCTTCATTTTGCAGGTACAAGACCTTCCTACATTTGGCATTGGCCACTCATTGGGATCTGTGATCCACCTTCTCATAGGTGTGCAGATTCTCCCTTAAAAGTCAAGTAATTTTTCCTGTTAGCATGCAGCTGAATTGCTCTGCAGCAGTATATTGGATTGACATGTTTTTGCTGTTTATTAGGATCTAGATATGCTGTACAAAGAAGTGGGAATGTTCTGATCGCCTTTAACAACAAGGTACCCGACATCTTGAATAGATCTAACTTAGCAGATGGTACAAAGGAGTGATACATATTTATTAGAAGCAAAATGATCTTAGGAATTTAAAAAACTCAATGTGCATGACTTTTGTTCTCTTCCCTTGGCAATAACAAGAGCCAAGAGGAGTTCATGATTGAGATTCGCTTCTACTTTCTTCTGTCTCTTTTGTCTTGGCTACCTTTTCCTTTGCTTTTAGACAATTATAAAAATATATGGAATCAGATTAGCTGGAAGGTTTATCTTTTCTGGTCTGCCTTGACTGTATAAATATTGTTTTGAATATCTTTTCTATTAGATATGCTATTGTTAATGATTTCAAGGAAAATTCGTTTCCTTGTTTACAGGAAGCAAGCTCAGCTATTCCTTTGTTCTCACCAGTCCTTGTTCCAATGGCTCAAAGCATTGGACCATTTCTATCCCAAATTGCAGCATCTCCATCAGTTCGCATTGGGGTGAGGTTCTAATCTGGCAGTGTTTTGGTGATGGATGTGAGTAACATACACTTAATGCAAAGCCATCAACAAACATTATTCTCAACTATTCATGGACTTAAAATGGTGTATCTAGAGAATTAAAATTTGAAAATAAGACATTTATAAAAGGATGTCTCAATGCATAAAACTCTCACACTATGAGGTCTGGGGAAGGGTTACATATATGCAGCCGTACACCTGTTTTGCTTTTTCTTCTTCTTTTTTTTTTTTTCTTTTTTTGAAGGGAGGACCTTTCTGTAATAATAAGGTTACTCCATTGTGATGAGGATAATTATGAGATAGACTTTTCATTTAGGGTATTTTTTAATAAGAAAATTTGTTGCTTTAAAGTAAGCTGTCAAATTTTCAACCGTCAGTGGATGTGAAATTGTTTATCAGAGGGAGAATTAAAATCAGGACGCTAGTAAACTACTCATTTGGGGTGATTGTTTATCGGGAGGAGAAATAAAAATCAGGACATTGCTTTCATTATTTTTGCCCATGTGTGTTCTGTCCTTGACATTTATCTTGAAAGGTCCATTGTGTCCATATTTTTATGTCTCACCCATGTCTTCAATACTTAATCCCCACTTCTACTCCTATGGGAAATTTGATGGAGCTCCATTTTAATAATATGGCTGGCCCATGTTTTCAACCCTAGAAATGTGATGATCTACTAATGTAATTGACCCGTCCTGCATTTTTGTCACTGGATTTGTGTTTTTGGTTGCTCACCTACTTTGTAGCTAATTAATGCAAATGGATTCTAATCTAAGGAGTTAGATCATCTCCGTGCCCAAATCTTATATACTGCTAAAGTTTTCCACTCTGATAACAATCATGTATCTATATTTTTTGCATTATCAGATTCCTTTTTTCCCTTTAAGCTGTATCGGTTATCCACCATTCTAAGATTTTGGAGGTCTAAGCATTACTACCTCTGCATCTGTAAGGTATACATGTTCAGGCATCCAAACAATTTGATGCTTGAGTTGAGAAGTTTTACTTAATACAAGGACACAAATAGAGTTGATCAATTTGTCTGCATTTGCTGCATGTCTGTTCCTGTTATGAGGTTTAGATGTTTCCCTTTGAACTAACTTTATGCTTTTCTTTCCACACATCCTTGAAGCTTCACTTTATTCTTTTCCCAGCCTTGTAACTGGGAACTTTGTTTGGCAGATCACTATAGCTTCATAGAGGTTCACAACAAATGCTAATTACTTCTTCATGCAAAGTTTATATATTTTCTTGTTCAGTTGGTATCTCATTTTCATACATACTGTGCCAAGAATTAATATCTTCTTGATTGACAGCTCACTCCACTTTGACTTAAAATTCTTTCAGGCAGAGGCAACTTTGAAACAAATAGAGGGCCTTAGCCCACCAATTGTGAAACAAATTTTTCCTCTGGTCGAGCAGCTTCCCCCCTTGTACATGGACTTGGTTAATGGAAGAGAAGATTTTACCCCAAAGCCTGAAGAAACTCGTCGACTAGTATGTTAGGCCTCCTAACCATTAGTGATCTTTGCCATTTTTACTAACGTGATCATTGTTAATCACAAACTGTTAATTAGCCTTGTCATGTTAGATATGTAGTCATGCTATTCTTCCATAGTTTGATCTGCCTAAATTATATTGTGATATGGAATGTTGTGATCATCCGAACCTTTGCTTAGTGCTACAGTACATGGATGTTCTAACAGTATTGGTGTCTAGTTGATGGATTCTCATTATATGGTAGCATTACAATCCTTGACATGGTACTTCACTGTTGTAGCTCTAGGGTGCAGTGGTATGATAGATGACAACTTCTTCTGAACGGTTTGAAAATTATTATAACAAGCTCAAGTCCCTTACTGCAAAGGTCTATCACGTGGGACACTATTTCCTGATAATATGTTATAAAGACTTATGGTCGACCCTGGTGTTATACAGGTGAAGTCATACTATGGTATTTCGAGAAATCTTCTGATAAAGTTCAAGGATGACACAATTGATGAAACTTCAACTCTAGCTCAAGTGCTTAGTTCAGAGTCCGCTATTAGTTCGATGCTAGACATGTCAATTCGGTTGCTGCCTGGAGATCACGGGCTTCCTTTACAGCAGGTAATTTTGTAACCCAACTGCAGCACATGATGATGTCCATGACTGTATCTTTGATTTGGGAATTGAAGCTTTCTACGTTGCATCTTGCAGGCTCTCCCAGATGTCCCCCCTGCAATGGCAGATGCAGTAAACCGTGGAAGTGAGCTTTTAGTGAATCTGACTGCAGGAACACCATGGGAGACAGTTGCCAAAGAGGTAGGAAACACCTTAGGTGGGGACTCAAGGATACTTCGTGCAGAAGTATCGAAGGACATGGACCAGCTTGTTGATGTAATCACCTCCTGGATGGCATCAAATACGGGTCCCAAACTTTTGAGGTCATGATGCGTGAGATAGCTATAAACAACACTAAGCAAATCCAAGTAAGACAATGGTTGAGATAGATTGATGATGTAAAAATATGGTCATCTTTATGTGATACGTTCACTGTAACTTTTTTTTTTTCCTCTTTATTACGCCACAGAAGTTAATACACATCAGTATTACAATCATCAGGAAGTAGTCTTAGTCATACAAGGGTGATCATCTACCCTTTGGCTTAGAAGTCCAGTTGAAGCACTAAATCAACTACTTGCTCAGCAAACCAGAGATGGTAGGATTCGTAGTCAAAACTTGGGTCTCCTTCCGTATTGTAAACTTATTTCACAGCGAGATCAACAAGTATACGAGGACTCCCATCCGTCCAAATTAAAATGAGATTTTAGCATTGCTGTTTATTTTTAACAGAACATTTAAGTGAGTTATTGGGGCCTAACCGAGTGCATTGGAACGAACAAAAGCACTGTACTGAGTGCAATTAGCTAATCGCTCATTCTGTGTTCAACGTAAAGAACAGTTAGAAAACAGAATAAATGTTCCCAAACCACTACTCCAATATTTTTTTATCCAATGCATAATAAAATGTTCTATACTAAATTTCTCTGATGCTATGGGTACTGGATATTTACACCAGCTGGGAGCATAGGCATTGGGCGGAGTCCATTTCCAACAAAAGGAACCAACAACTAGAGGTATATTCTTCCTCCGAAGGGTAAAAAAAAAACACACACGCGCACGCACGCACGCACGCACGCATGCACACACACACACACACACACAACTAGCCGCATATTGAAGGGTCCATCTCGGAGCCACTTAATAGCATCTGCTATTCTTCATGATACATATACAAGCCAAGTCCAAAACGGGCACAAGCTCTGCAAAAAGCAATCTCCTCTGCTGCAGCAACTGGATCTACACTGTGGACATCACTCGAGGATATTGTCCCAGATGACTCACGGTGTGCCTGTATTAACATGCAATAAAATAGAACCTCAATGATGAATAAAAGTCGTTCAGTCATGCAGATTCTCAAAGTGCACAGCCAAGAAGGTAAGAACCTGGTAGCAATAACATTTTTCCTATACAAATGAACATTCTCCTGTATTCTCTTCCTCAAAACACTCTCCATGCCAACATTCAATCAGATGCACACAATGTAAGTACATAAGAAAATGCAAACAGTTCCCCTGCAAAGGAAGTTTTCAAAACCAGTTTGACAAAGCTGAAATTTTTACTCTAGAAAGAAAGTTACGCAAAATTATTATTTTCCATCTATCAATTGAACTGCAAGACATGACCAAATGATAATCTGTATACACTGTTACAATTCCGGTAATTTCATCTCTCTTATGTCCCTCCTGCACTTAATAAGAAGCAGAAGAAGAAGAAGTACAGGCAGACTTTGATGCATTTTTGTCTTCCAACCATAAAATAGTATTTGACCACGAGCAATGATGCAAGTTAATAAATTGGCATCTTTATGCCATAAAGTCTACATAAATAACCATATATACAAATGAGCGAGCTTAAGAGAAAATTAGTTGTCTAAGTACCATTCAGCATATACTACCTTTTGTGTAGCACAGTGCTGGCCATGGACAGAATTAGAAGTGACATTAGATATAAAATGACATTAAAAATAAAAAGAAACATACCTCTCCATCAGATCCTCGTATGGTGACACGGTACACCACAGTCACGCTTCCATCCTCTGAAAAGATAACATCACGAACTTCTCCACACCAACCTGCCAAAAGAGGATATTAACAACCTTTCTTGCTTAAAGAAGTGTGACATGTACCACAGAAAAAGTACATGAATTTTCAAGTTAAGCACAATGGTAAAATCAGTTTTTAACAGCTTGTAGTCAATTACTTGAAGCCCACAGACTCAACATATAATTGTAGGCTGTGGCACCATGACTAAGTATTGCTAGTAAAACTGAAACGTTGGGATGTTGCAACAAACCAAGGACAATGCCAGAGAAGGCCACAAGAGAGATCAAAGGGTTTTGGGGGGCTAACAATGGTGCATGCCAAGCATACTTGGATGGAATCATGGAAATGGAATTAGATGTAGAGCAAAGGGATGACAAGGTAGTAATTGGGCCAAGGGATCATAGACCAATAAGGCAAAGTATAACTTTGCTAAGTCGAAGAGTGTAAGGGACTAGATAAGTGGAGTGTAATAAGGCAATTAGGTAATAGACCAACAGGTTTGAAGTAGCAATAGCAAAAACATTTCCCCCGGTATATAAGACAAAGTTATGAGATTCCGATGTTATTGAGAGCTTTAAAGGGACAAGTATGTCGTTTGATGATGTTGATTTCAATCACAATCCAATGTAGGTAACAAAAAGCTGACTAGAGGAGCAGGAAGAAGAAAATAAAAATCAGCTTCAGCAGTAATTGCATTGATATTTGCCAAACTGATATTTATCAAATTCAATAAATCATACTTGGAAACAAAATAAAAAGGGGGGAAGAAGCAGTAGGATATAAACTTCGAACTGAAAAGCCAAATAACATAGATTGCACCAGGAGTTGAGAGGATGAAATGTGAGGAAGTAAATCGAAGTTGAAAGATCCGTCACTAAGTCAGTGATATACACAAAATCGAACTTAAAAAAAGAAGGCAAGAAAAGCAAAACAAAAAAATAAAGAAATAAATGACAAGAGAAGAGGGAATGGACAAACCAGGGGCATAGAAGCTGAGCATACGGTTAGCATGGTACCTGGAGGAAGAAGAACACCGAAAACAGAAAACAGAAAGAAAATAGGTATCATCAAGATGGGGGAACCGAAAAAGGATGGCAAGACTTTTGTGATGTAATGAATGGCTATATACATGTAAAATAAACAAACCAGGGGATAACTGGAGTGGTAGAGGAATGAGATTGGTGGGGAACGGAGGGGGATGGCTTAATGATGTTGTCAGGAATCCTCTTGTTAAGATCACGAAGGATCTCGGCGAGGGGACGCATGATGCTCGATAAGTAGGACGACGACAAGGATTTGTCCAGAGGAACCACATAATTGGAACTCGGCACCCCTGCAGGCCCCTTATTCTTATTGCTGCCATCAGTGCCGCCGCCGCCCCTGCTGTTGCTGCTGCTAATATTGCTATTGCTGCTGCTGCTGCTGCTGCCGCCAAGTGCAAATGCAAGCCGGACCTTCGATCGCCCCCCGAATCCTCCATCTATCCTGTCCTTATGTCCCAACCAAACATTTGTCAGAGTACTACTGCTGCTGCTGCTAGCAACATTAACAACGCTAGCAGGATTCATCATCTTCTTTTTCCACGAAGAAGAAGACGACCATGGGAAGATCGCCGGGGACGCAGATTTCGTCAGGAAAAAGGAGCTGTTGTTGCTTTGGACCGCCATAGTTCTTGTATTGGTGGGAGCAGAGACAGAGATGACGATCCTCACCTCAACCCTTCTCTGTTTTTTCCCTTTTATATCCTCTGGCTGGACTGGCAGATGGATGGAATGAGGAGTAATGATACGTATGACCCAGGCGACCAACCAACCCCTACCAGTCCTCCTCCTCCTGCTGCCGCTTTCTTCAACTTTATTAGGAATAATGATCCTCCTCGATGACCATTTCTTCCTTCCTTTCTCAACTTTCTTCAACTTACCATCATTTATGTACTTAATATAATTCATATTCATTACTTATAACTATAGAGCAGCTTCGCGTCCCACGTGACCAAAACCCTACCTACCCACCTGTGTAGCTGTAATTTTCGTTTTCTTTTCTTTTCTTTTTTTCTCGTTTTGGTAATGCGGCTGTAATTTCAATTTTCTTTACTTCCCCCCCACTTTTTTTTATTTTCCCTCCGTAACATGTTTGTGCAATATCTTTAAAGAAAAAAATATATTGAAATTCCAAAAATGTATTTAATTAAATATTATAAAAACTTCTGTTACAAATAAGTATTTAAGTTTTTTTTTTTTCTGTACAGTCCAATGACAGTAAGTATCCTTAATGTAAAAATAAAGTCACCGGATAATCGCTCTCTTCTAATTTATTTGCTGCAAAGAAGTGGTTCGTTGCATCCATCAATAATAAAATTGAAAGTTCAGTCCATAATATAACATGGATCAGGCTGACAAATTGGGCTCTCACGTCTTCTTCCTTTCAAATCAAGACCTCTGCAGTGCAACCTAATAACGCATTAAAAGAAATAGCCCGCGAGGACTCCCACAGATCCAGCCATCAAGCAGCTCATGGATCAGTTTCCTGTCAAACTATATAAATACATGCAGAACTGAAAGTCGAAATTCCCAACCATTTCCGCTCACATATCGAACAGAAAAACGATTAGCTGTCTCTCCATCCAGGTCCTCTCGACCTCTTTCTTTCTTGGTATACAAACTGATTCCAGGACCATTCTGCCTATTTCTAAGCATAAAGACAAACTGACCAAAAACACAGAGAAAAAGAACAAAAGGCTAATACCGCTTATATCCTATGAAGCATGCAAAACCACCTTGTATTTTTATGAAGAATACCTCATATGTCCATGCATCGCATAATTAAAAGCAACATGTGCGGTAAGCACCATCATCCCGATGCACAGAAATGTTGCCAAAGCCCATATTCATCTCGTTATGTTGGAACCCTCGTCGCCTGTTACAAAATTCTGGTTAGTTTTTTGTGGTCAAAGAAGATGCCTACCAACATATAAACAGAATCTAAGGGTGCCTTATTTTCCACCTCTCCAAGCTTCCTATGGAAAAGTAGCTCCACTTCCCTGCGCAAGTTTTCCATGTCCATTGCATAATCTCTGTGATGTTCCTCTACCAGTAACTCTTGCAGCTGCAGCTTCATCCTTTCCAAAGCACCATCCAAATCACAGACATACTTAAAAACCAAAGCATCAGTAATTCTCAGTTGCAAGAGATTCTTGATTGCAACGAGGGCCTGCAATAACAACAAAGATTAAACAAGGCAATGCCTGCCTTATTGCTTATTGAGATTGTATTCACAAATTTGTATCCACTGAGGGTATTATGCATGTGCAGATTTTTGGGGAAACCAAACTGGGACTATCCCTACCCACTGGACAACCCAGAAAGGATGGCGTTAAGTCTGCTCAGCTATAACCTGACGGGGCCCTATGATCAGCCTAGTAGAGAGAAGGCAATCCCTGAATTATGGGCATGACTCTTTGTCTGTCAACTAAAACCAACAGACTCTCCCAGTACCTCCTTTCCCATGTTAATTAAAAATTAGCGCTGGCCACTAGGCCACCACCCTTCAGTGTTCTGTACATATGCAGACTGACTCAGCAACAACTATATCAGTGCCAAATATTTACCTTCTCCTGAACATCCAGGTCAGTCAATGCTGTTAGGTCGACAACAGACTTCAGGAGAGACCGATTGCTGAAGAAAGATGGCCTGGCTCTTCCTTCATTCTCTAATTGGCATCCAGCGAGATCAGCCACCAGTAAAACAGCTTTCCTGAGGAGTCTGATATCATTGCTTGAGTTGCTGAGTATGTCCTGGAAAGGAAGTAGGCAAAAAACCAAAATTCATTATATTACTTCAGACAATGGAACCATAGATGCACGGGCATGTTAAATGAGTTTCCTGATTTTGCATTACTTGAAGTATCATATCTCCAGCTTCAAGAAAAAACAGCTCCTGACTGGCTAAATTGTCCCGGATCAGGGCTGAAACAGCATATAATGCTTTAATGGCTTCTTCCACTGAAGTAGAGTTCACCATCTTCACTAATATTTTGAGGGCCCCATGTTCCAAGATCTGACAGGTTTGCATGTCACGAGTCATGAATTATTAAGAGCAGAAAAAACCAATCAGCCAGAAGAGATGTTGAACAAGTTAGAGGTTGCGGAGAAGAAAATAACATAAACACTGAAGGAGTAAGTTTAAACATGGTGAAACTCATAGTGAAAAGTGTGTTCTTGTGCATTGTTCAAGATATACCATACCTGTTTCTGAAGAATTGCATGATTTTGACTTGCTTTTCCTAGAACCCATGCAGAAATAGTCCTCACATCTGGATCAGAGTGATTAAGTTCTCGTATTAATGTGCGAAGGCCACCAAGTTTGGTTAAATCTGAAATTCACAACCTGAATAACATCAGGCAGCATAGAGAACAGCAAATAAAACATTTAGAAATCGCAATTAAGACTCCTTGACAAAGCAATCTATGTAACCCCTGTTCACAAGGGACAAATAGCCCTTCACCTACACTTCATTTTGAATTTGATAGCTACATGATAAATATTCTCATCTAAAGGCCTCCAACTGTTGAAACTTGAATATACAACACAAGAGCTGGAAAATTTTGATTTGCATCAAGCTCACATCTTTATCATGTAGTAGTGAGACAGACAAGGGTTTTCCATATTCAACACCAACTTGGACCACCAAAAAAGGAACCAATTGGTATATATAACATTCCTCTGTATGACGTGGGAGGGATGTCACATTTAACTAGTCTATTCATAATAAAAGGTGACCAAATCTCCTAGTTAGCAAGAAGGGATGTATACAAAAGTTTTCCAAGTGAGAAAGCCCCTGGGTATTAAAGGTTGCAAAGGAGCCCAAGAGAATTCTAGGTAGCTCTACAGAAAGAAAGGCCAAAACTCATTACATTGTCCACAGCTTGCTCTTATAGAACCTTTAAGGCTATTGATCCTCTTACAAATTAACTTTAAGAAAATTTTCAAAGTTTATTGAATCTGTCAAGGAAAAAAAAAAAAAAAAAGCCCAACTTCAACCAATAACAGAAATGTGAAGAAACAGACCACAAAATTCACGCATACCATTTGCATTATCAAATGGTTCAACAAGTACTAGAAGCTCCTGGAGTGCACGGTGGCGATCTTCCAAAGATAACGACAAGTTGTTCAAGTCATCTATTGCAATTTGCATCAGCTGAGCATCTGACGGCATTTTCAACGTATCCATTAGCTCCTGTATCAGTAAAATTACAAAGATCAAGCAGCTTGATAGTATATGACAGCACTGTGTAGTTTTGCCAAGGAGAAAGATCACAGAAAGCAGGCTTTTGGATCTTGTCTCAAAAGAGGGGATATGCACACACACAGTGAAAAGCTCCAAAGAAAAAAAAAAAATCTCCATTAGATTTGTATGCAACAATAGTGTTTTCAGCTCATCTCTTCCCCTTTACTGAATCAACTGTCTTAGAACTTGGCTACAGAGATTGAACACTGGCTGATTTCAATCCCATTTTGATGGGCTTTTTGCTTGAATCACAATGGCCCTTCTCTTCCCCACACACAAGCACACACATATACACACACAAAATCACAATAAGTGTGGTACTGTTTCACCATGAAGCAGGCAGTGTCATTATCATTCCAACCTTGCCAGTCAAAACTATGTTACAAATAGTACAAAAATGTAGAACAAAAAAAAAAAATCAACGAGCAAACTTGCTGAAATTTAGTTCCAAGTCCTATTGAGAAAACATTAAGAGATGTCCAGATTAATAAGGAAATAATAAGGGGAAGGGGAGGGTGGGACCGAGCAGTCATTTTAGTATACACTAGTGACTACACAAAGAGTCCATTGTTATGCAGGATTTTAAGGCGTTAGAAAGACAAAACTAGAAGAGCTTTACTTGTGCTGATTTATTTACCATGATCACCACATCCTAACCTTAATTTCCAGATGACGCTTCTTGAACCCACTGGGAGAAAGACGCTGGACATCTTTTGCAGTTTCTTTTAATTTTGCAGGATCAGAGTGACCTGGCTCAATGGCAAACAAGTAACAATGCGTCAGTCAGGAGAAAGTTAGAAGGAATACGCATATGGAACAACTTCAGGAGATGTCGTGTAAAAATAACTGTGTTGTATAGCAATAGAGATGTCCTATTTGCCTCAAGGAGAATGTCAAACATCCTCAGTTCAACAATCACAAATCACGGCAGCCCGGGCAGGCAGCTAGGGTGGTTTAGTTTTACCATTATCATGCTTTCAACTCTCGAAACATCAATTAAATTGATAGCTCTCCGAAGCAAAAGACATGCACGAACCAAACTGTTGCCATACCAATGGCCCACTGCAGCATTCCGTCGAGAGAAGAAAAGCCGCCGTCGGCTTCGTCGTGGTCGTTGACGATAACACCAGCTGAATAGTCGTCGTCGGGTTCAGTCTTGCGCGAGAGATCAGCCTCCTCCTTGGCAGTTGACCAAAAGAGCCCTGCCGGTGAAGAAGTCTTGTTAGCGCCCTCGCCCTCGCAGTTTCTGATCGCCGTCGCCGCCAATATGAGGACAACTAAAGCAGCTAGTGACGAGACCCTGCCCATGATACAACCTAATACCTTCCACCTCGTCCCGGCTTTGACGGGATGGGGATCCAGCGAGCAAAGTAGCAAACCAATTGGCAAAAATTTTAAGACTCTGGCACTGCCACGTCCCAGAGGAGCCACGAAGACCGGCGCCGGGCTTATGTGACCTTACCTCCGGTGACAACGAGATGAAAGGCTGGTGATGGTATCCTATTGGTTGGTATCGGTAGAACAGCCACCGTCCGCCGGGAAAAGGCAGAAATAGGGAATGCGGATAGTAAGATTACACGTCATCTCCTCCAATTTCTACCGTTCATCAGAGTCAGAGATCTAGCGGTCTCCAATCCATAGGCTGCGTGGGTGTGCTTTTTTCCGCTACTTTTTTTTTTTTTTCCTTTGGCTAAATAATACCTATATAATTCTATGACTACGTACTATTCTCAAATCACGTCAAATTCCCAGTTGATAACTCTACAAAAGTGTTTGTTCTCAACGGTAATCTCTATGTCTAACTCTCTTTTTCTTTTATCTCTACATGTCTTAGTTTAATACTTTTTTGTTATTTAAAATGTTGTAGTGATGGAAAGTGAAGACAATCATTAAAGCAAGCTAACAATTAGACTAACAAAGAACTAAGAAAAACTAAACTACAATCATTTAATATTTTGTGTGAGATAATTTTACTTATTTTAATGCATAATTTTCATGATAATTAAGTGTTTTTTTAAATTTGATGCTACACCTAAACATATTTTTAAGTTTCTTTTATCGACATATTTCCTCTCAGTAGATTAATTAATCTTTTGTAGGCAAAACTAAAATTAATACCATACAAGTTTTCGTTTTGGAGATTAGAATGAAATATTTTGATGCTTGTTTTAAGGCAAATAAAATAATGCAAATGTGTTTTTTTTTTTGTGAAAAAAAAAAGGAAAAATGAATATTCTCTATTTTCTTTCGCGTAAAAAAAAAACAAGCCTGTTTGTGGGGGCGCGTACCCTAAACGAAGCGACGCGCTCAGTTAAAAAAAATTAAAAAAAAATAAAAAAAAGAAGAAATTGGGTCGTCGCTGGAGACTCGCTAGCTGTTTCGAGAGTGAGTGTTTCTAACTACTATAGCCGTCTCGGCGTCTGTGGCGGTACGTTCTGGAGGACAGGACGAGCCAATCCAGAGAGTGGCAGTTTTCAAATCAATAG
Source organism: Bruguiera gymnorhiza (assembly GCA_020883675.1). NCBI lineage: Eukaryota > Viridiplantae > Streptophyta > Magnoliopsida > Malpighiales > Rhizophoraceae > Bruguiera > Bruguiera gymnorhiza. The sequence continues at coordinate 217,122 of JAIRCJ010000123.1, read as the reverse complement.
ACGGATAAAATTGGAGAAAGTATTTATTCTACTAATTAGTTGTTCTTAGCGCTGTCAGGTTTGTACAAGTGGTGGTTTTTTTCGTAGCCTAGTTAGGTCAAGAGGCGAAGAAAGAAGAGAAAAGGAAGAGGAAGAGGAAGAGCACGAGAGGACGAGGGGAGGAAAGGATGGTGAGGCTCACAGCAGACTTGATTTGGAAAAGCCCCCACTTCTTCAATGCCCTTAAGGAGCGCGAACTGGATCTTCGGGGTGAGAAGATAAGAGAGAAGATCCCCCCATCCCCCTCTCTCTGTGCTTTATACAATATCATTCAAACAAAGACATATAAAACATAAGAATTAACAAATATATGTGTGTGTGTGTGTGTTTGTGTGTACTGCGTCTCAATTTCACCTTGTTTGTTTGCTATAGGTAACAAGATCCCTGTTATCGAAAATTTGGGGGCTACTGAGGTACTTTAGTTTTCTAGCTATCTTATCTTTTCTTTTTTCGCAAGTTGTATTTCTGAGTTTTATGCCTAAACAAAATTTCATTTCATGCTTTGATTGATGGCCCAAAACCAAGCTCGTAACCACTTTGTTTGACAGGGAGAAAACAAAACAAGAACAAGTAACAATAGTAGAATGCGCTTAGTTATGATTCTCTCCACACCAGCTTGAACTTGATGTGGAGGCAAGAAAAATCCTATTCTTACTATTCTTAAAATTCATGGTTAATCAGTCAGTCAGTGGGACAAGTTTGACTAAATTAGGTTTTTGCTCACTGTTTACCACTCATTGTCATGAGCGCAGTTGATGTTCCTTTGGTTGGTTTCTCGGTCTTACATACCTACCAGTGCACTGCATCCTAAATTGTTTGTGTGAAACTAACTTAGTGCTTTTCCCTGTGTTATGCCCAAACTTTACAAGCACTGTAACTGTGCTCTATGAATAACAATGGATACCTTTGATTTGTCTGACAATTTGTGGGCAGGACCAATTTGATACCATTGATCTGTCTGACAATGAGATCGTGAAGCTAGAAAACCTGCCTTATCTCAACCGTTTGGGCACCTTGCTTATGAATAACAATAGAATTACTCGTATCAATCCCAACATTGGAGGTAAGCTTCATGGAACATTTCATTTTAGTTTCTGCACGTGTGCATGCATGTGTGTATGTGTGTGTGTGAGAGATTTCATTTATCAAAGAGCTTCTATACGAAGATAAACATTGATCCACTACAAACTCGTTACTTGCAAATTGTAAGCAAACACACCTAATTGAAGGAAATTAACCTATGGATTGCAAGAACTGTTCAGTTTGTACGATTCTGTTCTTATCCTCAAACTCAATCAAAGACAATACTGAACTAGGATTCAATTTGGTGACCTCTTGTAACTGCTTATTCCTCTCTTGTCAAATCCAATAGTTAATATAATATTATTGTTCCTGATGTAGGTCTTAAAGGGACTTCTTTCTTTAAAAAAAAAAAATGATAATCCTTACTTTGTGTTGCTTGATTTTGCAGAGTTCCTACCAAAGTTGCACTCATTAATTCTTACAAACAACAGGCTTGTCAATCTAGTGGAGATTGATCCTCTTGCTTCCCTTGCAAATCTTCAGTTTCTTAGTCTTTTGGATAACAACATCACAAAAAAGCCCAACTACCGGTTATATGTCATTTACAAACTAAGATCACTCCGCATTCTTGATTTCAAGAAAGTTAAAAACAAGGTAAGAGGCTCTTTGCTTTGAATAGTTTGATGTTCGAGGTCTTTCTGGCCTGCACCTGTCTTGTCAAATCCTTATAGACTATAATGTGGGCCTGGAAGGCCTTTGTTAATCATGCAAACCCATTATTCACATTTCAATGAAGCTTCTTATTGATTATAGATAGAATTTTAAGCATGCAAAAGATCTGCAATAATAATCTTCTTGATGATTTGAATACACACCGTGTATGTCAGATAAATTCTTTGCTAAATCCAACGATCATTGCTTAATGACAAATTTGAAGCACAATAACAACATTGAAATGCCTTAGATATGTTGTGTTATTTCTGCTATAAAGTCACACTGCAGTGTCTATGGCATTTAAGAAATCTATGCTATTGCACATGTAGCTTTACTCCCTTCCTTAGGACTTTTATGGTTCATGCACATCACTTTCGGTTTAAGTCCTCTCCACAAAGATAAAGAAATGGTCTTTGAACAGAATGTTATTGCATGGAAGTTTGAGTTTCAATTGGTTTCAAATATTTTTAATGGATTTTAGGAGAGAGAGGAAGCAGAAAAGTTGTTTTCCTCTAAAGAAGTTGAAGAGGAGGTTAGAAAGGAACCTGTCAAGACATTTACTCCTGGTGAGGCTCCAAATGTTTCAGAAGTTGCAGGAGAAAATCATCCTAAGGTGGTTGCCCCTACACCTGAGCAAATTATTGCAATCAAGGTACTGTGCTGATAACATCTAAGTGCCTGATAATTTCAGACATGCTGGTCATGTTAAATGGTGAAAGTGTTAGAATGCATTTAGCATGGTTTTTATTGCTTAAGTTTCTCCTTTTTTTATATCATCTTTGGTGAAAGAAATGTAGAGGTGATAAGCATGCATGAGGAATGTCATTATTGCCTAAAGTTTGTCGCCTTTGCTTGTGGTTTTTAGTGTTCTATGAGAACTGTAATGTCTTGCTTCATAGATGAACGTGGAAATATTTATGCACTGTATTTGCAGCATGTAAACCAAGTAGACTAGGATGTAGACAGAGTTGAGCGTTCAGGATTATGTTTGAAAGATGGGATTTGAAACATGAAATAATCTATGATTGTGTGATTGTGATTGACTTTTTACGGGTGGTTGACTACAGTACCATTATTATTTTATGCTAATTTTACTCATGGAACACAAATCACGGCTAGTTTGTTTATTTTGCTGCACCACAACTGTTTGCATAAGGTTATTTGGATGTCAAGAGGCACAAAATTTTGTAGTTCTGTGACTTATGCAAATCATAATCTTTGTTCCCTCTAATATGATTCATTTGTGAACTGTTTTCAATTCCTTTTTTCCATTTCTGGTAACATGTTGCCTGTGAATGGATGCTTCTTTTTTTTTGTCTGCTAGTTTATTTGTCAATTAGATTGAGAAAATTTTCCTCTTTCATTTGGTTGCATAAATACTGTGCAGGCTGCCATTGTGAATTCTCAGACTCTTGAAGAGGTTGCAAGACTGGAAAAGGTGGCTTATTTTTGCTCATTTGGGCGATTAGCTCATTTTGAGATAATTTTTGTGTTTCAATGATTATGCCTACTCCTAACATTTCGCGTTCCAATCAAATACCATATGGCAGGCATTGAATTCAGGTCAGCTTCCTGCAGATCTAAAAATTTTGGATGATGAAAATGGTTCCAACGTAGTTGCAGAAAAAGAAAACATGGTCAGTGACAGTAGGAATGGATCTGATGTTGAACCTGTTAATTTGGAGGAGCAGAGAGATAATGAACCTGCACCTATGGAAGAGGTATTTCTCTATACTCTTCTTTTTTCTGTTCGCCATAATTTTCTATAGGATGCTGTTTCCTGGTGTTTGCTTCAGTGGGTTCTTTCTTCTGTTGTATCTTGTTGTTTTGATGGCTTTCACATAGTGAAATTTTCATCATGTCATTACTGTATCATTATTTGCTGTCCATAGACATTAAGAAAAGGCAAATGTCTGGTTGATGATAAATACCTGGGGGAAAAATGGAACATTGTAAGGCTGCTTAGAATTTTGTACCATCGGTATTTTTTGGCTCTTCATTAATCACATTCAGTAATGGAGTTGTGCTTAGTGCCAACTTTGAGAATTTTGTACCGTCTGAGTCAATTATTCCTGGTGAAAGTAGGGGGTGGGATTGTGGGTTGGCCCCAGAGAATTAGAATTCAGGATCCTTCGTCAGTATGGAATTTGAAATCTCAGGAGTAATACTCTTGGATGTTAGTGCACCATATCTGAAAGTATGTACAAATTGCCACCTCTCTGAGATCCCACAAACACAGTGATCCCTTTCCTCAGCAGCATATTGCCGGGCAATTTTGTGGTGACTGCATTTCCAAAGATCAGCTCTGTTATTTTTTGCCTCATTTCCTAATACATTTCTTGATTTAATTTACACAATATTTATTATTATATTGATTTATTTATTATTATTATTATTTTTTTTAATGAAACATGCAATTCCCTTTTCTTTCTGTTTTTCTCTTTTTTTCTTTGCCTTTCTTCAGCTGGAGGTTGACTACAATGCATTTTCCTTTATCTGTACTGACTCTTCCATTGATACAATTCACTTTGCTTCTTGCAGCAGTAGATGGGGTTTATCTTCACTGGGGTCTGTATGACATTCTGAACATTTGAGACGGATCACTTCTCTTGGGAATTCTCTTATGTGCAATTATGCTTACCCTTCCTCTTTCTCGCTGCCGTTTTTCAGCCCACCCTTTAAAAAACTTTTTTGGCGGCTTCTCTCTAGCACTTAGGATGTAGTATGTCTACTTTGTTGAGATGGATGCAGGTTCAGCTTGTCTTTTGAGAGCAACTCCTATGGTCATTGTTTGGGACATTTATTTAAAGATTAAAACCCGACTTTGCTGCTATCTTAAGATATATTTATGATTTCTGATGTAGACAGATTAATTTTCTTGGGTATATGCCTATTTGAGAAGGGGAGGCATACTGCCTAGTCAGAAGTCTCTCAAATAGAAAACAGTGGTTTTTGGCTTTTCGATCACAACATGGTACTAAAACTTGGGTACCTGGAAAACTCTGGTGTTATGGCAACGGTTGCGACTATCCTTATAATAGAAGGATACGCGCATCCGCTGAAGTCCAGCAAAATTGGACAACTATAGCATCACATAGCAATTGGACCTTGAATAATTGACGGAGCATGGTGGGGTGCTGTTTGGCGCCGATGGAGCTCTAGAGGAGGAAATGTGAGTACGTTGGTCCTGAAAGTGGAGGGAGCAACTGGGATTTTGTCTGAGAGATTCTGTTTTGCGGTTTGTTGTTTGTTTGTTAATAACTACAATTAAACATATGGTGACGAAATTCTGCTTAGAGCATATATATAATTCTAAAATTAACAAATTATGGCAAAATAGGTTAATATTTGACCGTCTCGTAACTTCGACGGTACCATTAGCAGTTTTTTTTTTCCTTTGATTTTAGCAGGCACGAGTTAGTGCCGTTCAAATTGAACAATTTTTGGCTGAGTTGCCAGTTTTAGGAAATTTTGGGACGCTCTCATAAGAGTTTACAGAGGTATACCCTTCCATCAATAGACCAGGGCATGTGGAAGCTCTTTTCAAATTTCTTGCCCCCGGGAGCCTGGCTGAATATATTTTGCATTTATTCATTTTCAGGCGAATTATGGGTCTTCCTTATATTCTACCTTATAAAATCTGCTTTTTATCATATCAGCAAGCACACTTATATTTATTTCTCTATGGTTTTCTTATGATTTACGTAAAGATATCATAGTAACCTATAAATTACAGCTGTTCGGAGAAACAAAAAAAAAAAAAAACCTATAAATTACACATGTCAAGTCCTGGTAGACTACCTAAATTACAGTTTAGTAATCAGTGGCAAAATGTTTTAGTAATTAATTGATAAAAAAAAATAAGCACCACTCGATTTAAATTAACCATCGACAAGAAATGAACGTAACCAAACTCGAAACAATGATTGCTGACGTAACCAGACAGACGCATGCACAGCCTTCAAAGTAATCTCACTCGGCAAACTATTAGATAGATTCAACGTCACAGAGTCGGGCTCAAAGCCATGGTGCACTTTAGATAGTAAATCCAGCACAAAGTTTCGACTAATTATACCAAAGAAAGACCCCAAAGTATTAGGATTATTTAAGAAGCTCAAATATGAAAGGCAATTCCACATAAAACCACGATCATACGTAGAGTTCTGTAAGTTATAACGCAAGCAGCAGCAGTCTTCGTCCAGTCATCACCCAAGTTGCCCTGGCAACTCCAACTTCTCAAAGCAACGAGGTGAAAAGGCAGGGTACATTTTTCTTCCGGAAATATCAAGCATTCTTGTGGCAGCCCAAGGACCAAGCATTCTTGCCCTCAGAAATATCAAGGTTCCCTTCAGGTGAAAATGGCAGAAATAAAAGAATTAAAACAAATATTTAAAAAAAAAGTTCCGCAAAGACAGTACTGCAAAATGAGAAAAGTTCAGAAAGAACAACTGCTAAAAAGGTGCTAGCCTTCAATGAGTTCAGATACATGGCTATTAAAAGTGCAAGCATGAATGAGTTTAGAGATGGAAACCTTGATTAGAACTATGAAAAATTTTCCCAATACCAAGCGCGTCACCCGAGACGCGCCGCATGCTGGTGCAGGCTTTTGTACCCTATTCTCCTGCACCAGCAATAGGGAAGGATTGGCTGATTGCTATTCAGAATCATCGTAAACTTCATCATCAGAAAGTTCATCAAATGATCTCAGATCAAGCTGGTATCGGAGAATTCCACCAATCCCACCAAATCCTCTGCAAAACTGGGATCCTTCTTGTGATTTGTTTGTAACAAACTCAAGAGTACACCCAAACCGTTTGTATTCATTGGCAAACCACTCAAGCAGCGGCACCTTCTCGTCAACCTCCAGCTCGGCAGAGCTGTCTGCATCCCTAAAATTGTCCTGATTGGCTTCCTGCTCTTTGTTCAAATGTTTGATGATAATCTCACTAGTCATACTGTTCTTCAACACATACCTATTAATTTCCAAATTTTCCCACACAATGAGAATCTCAACCGCACCCATCTCCATGGCTTTCAGAGTGTCATCCACCCCAAAAACATATTTTCCAGTATCCTGGCTTATCTCTTCAAAGTACTTGCCTATCAAGCGCTTCTCCTGTATAAACTTCACATTAGACAGAATTTCAGACGACAGCTCGATTGCCTGATTAAAACCATTTTCCCCTCCATAAGAAACATCAACCACATTCAGAATTTTAGCTTGAAGTCGAGGATCAAACATATCAGACTGACTCAACTCTGTCTTGAAATCTGCAGATCCTGCAAGTATTAATCCTGCAACATTAGGTTGGCTGGTGGCAGGATTGATAAAAAACTGTGTGGCAAGTTCTGCTGTCTTTCGCACATAGTTGTGGCGCTTCTCCATGCGAAGGCGTGCAAACCGAAGTGCTGACTGTCCTCCTCTTCCATGTTTCTTTGGCAGGTCAACAGTAAATTTATGAAGAACTTCCCTGGTGTTACCACTCAGTGTCCCAAATAGGGTCCCATTACCATCCATGACAATAAAACCAAACTTGTCATCAGATTCCAAAAGTTCATTCAAAGCTTCTGTATGGAACTTGTTGTCACAGAGGTAAAGAGACGCATTTATGGGCCTGAAAGGCTCAAAGTCGATTGTTACCTTCTTTTCTTTCCCATCCTCATTCACAATTGTTCCAGTGTAAAGCACAAGCCCATTAGGAGGAACCTTGCTGTAAAGTTTGAGTCTCTGCTGAGCAGAAGTGATTGCACCTAATACAGATTGCCGATTAACTCTGCTTTTAATGTTTGAAGCAGTGCCAAATTCATCACCAAGCATCTTAGTGACACGGGATATCTGATCTCGGGGAGGCATGATGAGAGAAATCATGCTAGTGCCATTGCCTCGAGCAGCTTCCAATGCCTTAATAAGCTTTTTGATCTTCCATATCTCAATATTTTTGTCAGTTTCATGACCATCTGCCATTGTTAGGTGCCTTAAATTTACCTATAAAATTAGACCATCAAACCATCATTAGCAAACCAGGCCGTCCAGTAGTTGATATGCACGACAGAAACAATTATACTGTGCGGCAAATATCAAAATTAAATGCCCACATAAATGATAGAAATAAGTGTTTTAGCTAAGATTGACGAAGAAAGTAAACAGAAACAATGATTAATATCAAACCAATTTGGAGTAAAGAATGTATTTGGTTCTTTTTCTTTTTCCCCAGGCACAGTTATGCAGTATATCGGAGTCACAACATAGCAATGGAGTGTACGAGATCCGTGGATTTGCGTTAGCCGATAAAAGAAATTAAAAAAAAAAAAAAACTCGGGTAACATAATTAAATCGAAACATTAATCAGATCTTAACTAAGTAACGCAGCAGAGGAAAGATCTGACTTTGTTTATCTGTCAGTTGTAGTAGTTCGAAAAAAAAAAAAGGGGGGGTGAGGGGGCAGATTAGGGAGACTTGAAAAGAATAACGTCCAGAAGATCATATACCATCTATCCATCCAGTTCTAAACTAAACACGAGAGTCAATAATCAAAAAAGAGAAAAAAAAAAAAAGAGCAATTCAACAGGTATTGAGAAAATTCCTTCCTCCACCCTCAGTTGTTAACTGAGGTGTAAGTCAGAAACCCTCAGAAACCTATTTCATTCTCCGTTTGGCCTTGGCCACCTAGCAAACAACGGGCGAACTAAAAGCAAAAGAAAAAAAGAGAGACTCAAGGCTTTTAAGAAGAAGAAGAATCGTTGCTTGTTATCAATCAATAGATAATTTAAAAATTGTTGATGTATTGTATTGTACAGTATTGTATTATAGCTGGATAAAAGGATAGATGTAAGAAGAAGATTGTAATCATGAAACGAAATCGAAGAGATAGATAGACAGACAGATAGACAGGTAAAGATAACGAACCTGAAGCAGTGCCGCGGCGGCTGCGTTGAAGATATAGGCGGCAGATGGAAAAGGATGGGCTAATACGAGACGCAACGAGAGAACTAGATCAATAGAGGAGGAGGGGAGGGCTTTGTAATCTATTTATATATGTGTGCATACATACATAAGTATTACTACGCTTTAAAAAAAAAAAAAAAAGAAAAATTAAATTAACAACCGACCCGGGTCGGGATGGGATGAGAATGGAAGCTTCACGAGGCGGGCGTGTCCGCGTAGGCGCGAGGCATAGGGTAGGTGCTTGCTTCCGTCCGCGTGGATTTTAGTTAGGCCCACCGACTCTGAACCACCCTCCCCCCCCCCAACCCCCTCCCCTCACGGCCCCTAGGGGAGAACAACTTTTGGGCCTTAGCCCAGTAAGAGAATCAAAGGAGTTGAAAATCAGAATCCATAGCCCTGGGATCACATCCCAAGCTGCTTCTAATTAGGCGGGGCGGAAAGTGAGGCGGTTAGGGCAGACGCTCAAACAGAAGGCCTTGTTTTTATTTTGTTTTTTTTTTTTTTTTGGTTGGTCCTTCATCACCAACACGTCGCTGCTTTTCAAAGTTCAGTTGACAATCCCACCCTAAGTTTTCCAATTTCCCTTCCTCCTTCATCCATTAGATATTAAACTTGAGTTCGGGGAGAGGTAAGTAAGCTGTAAGCTTCTGCTTTTTCTCAATTTCTTTTAGAGATTAGAATTTGAACTGGAAATTGGAGATTTCAGAATTAAGAAAAAATTTGATTAATTTCTATCAAATATTTTAGAGATTGAAAGAAAATCAGAAATTAATCTATATCTCTATCATTCTTTCTGTATGTATTATATGCTCTGTATTTATAAATTAAATTATCAAAGAATTACCCAACGAGGATGAATGATTAAATGATTGTTTATTTAAACACACAAACATACACACACTTAATTGCATTGACAATGAAAAAAATTATAGAAAATTTTCAGAATATGAAATATCGCGGGAGCAATTATAGTAGTTATATTAAATGTTTGAAAATATATATTTGCAATGTTATTAAATTCATCGACGCTCGTTATCTTTTGTTTATGTATGTGAACTTTTGCCCTCCTGATAAAAATTTCTGGATCCGCCGCTGCATAGCATCATATCCATACACAGAGCGAAGGAGAGAGATTGAGGGAAGGAAGATCTAATTTCCATCTCCCATCACTTTGGAGAGAACAGAAAACGAAGGCACACACAAGCTCTCAAAAGGGAGTAGAAAGAACAAAGAAGAAATGGCATGGAGAGGGCAGCTTTCTAAGAATCTCAAGGAGCTTAGGATTCTTCTCTGCCAATCCTCTCCTTCGAGTTCCTCCACCAGGTGGTTTTTTCTTTTCCGTTTTTTTCTTCTTCTTTCTTATTTGTTAAATTTTCTCGGAAATTTTCGATTTATTTTCAAAAAAAAAAAAAAAAGCTTTTGATTGTTCTTCTTCTTCCTCTTCGCATTCCCTTGTCAACCACTTCGCTTTGTTTTTCCCTCTGAAATCGATATTTAGCTTATCATTGGTGTTGACAGGGCATTCGTCGAGAAGAATTACAGGGATATCAAGGCTCTTAACCCCAAACTCCCCATCTTGATCCGTGAATGCAGCGGGATTGAACCTCAGTTGTGGGCTAGATATGGTATCCGACTCCTCCTCCTCCCCTCGCCCCTCCCCTCCTTCTTTTGGTTCTCTTTACTTGATAATTTATTGTCTTCCTTCGGCTGCTCTATTGTTGATAACTGTTACCCCAATTGCACACTGATCATCATTACACTCACAATATGTCAAACACTGGGCATCAAATCAACTTGTATGGTTGCAAACTCATCCACTATGTTGTTCATTATGATGCTGTGATTCTGCAATTTCACACTCTGGGTCACTTTTACTTTTTATCGACCAAAAAAGATTATAGGTTGCCCCCTACATGCTGTTAGGAACGGACACACGGATTGAAAAGTCCAGAGGTGTATATGCAGCTCACTGCTCTTTGCAATTGTTGGCATGTTTAGATCCACAATGTTTACTTTGGTTCCCTAGTCATCCTTCTCTGGCATCTGTTTAGTTCTTCAGTATCTTTCTTCCTCATCTGTTTCGTCTCATATTACATTCCCTTTAGTTTCATATCCTCAGACTTATCTAATGGGAGGGCACTGTCCTACGTAGTTCATCTTTGAACTAATGGAACTTTTCTTTATCCCTAGAAGAAATTTGACAATTGTTCACTGGTAGCAATCTGCATTCATTTTTCTTATGAAAAATGTTTTTAAGCATGATTCCCTTCCAACTGCTGTCTGCATAATTTTGAGAGCTTGTGTTCTATATCCTTGCTGCAAATCATGCTAACAAACATGTGTGCCACTATTGAAACCCATGTCCTCTTCCCAAGAAGAGGTTCCAATCCGACAATATCCTAGGTTCAAAAATGGCCATGGCTGCCTTATTTCCAAGGTTTCATCATCAATGATAAAGCCTTCTCATTCTGTCCCAGTTGTAGTGAGTCCTTTGGTGGGTTAATGGTGTCTAACTACTAGTGAAGGCTGCATCAGCAGAGTATTCTACTGAAACAAGTGAAACAGGATGGTGAGTTCCTGCCCCAGTCCAGCAGGATTTCATCTCCATAGCACAGATACAGCTCTTTTGTGGGGAATGTTGTGTCAGACACATTGTTGACATGGACACACCTCGGACGTGTCTAACACACCAATCTGCGTCCACCAAAGAAAATTCTTAAAAACAATTGCAGTCACACATGTTAGACATTGGAAAACTACTATTCAACATGGCTGGGTCACATCTTGGACATGGCTTAGAATTTAATCTGAAATTTTTTGTTAGAAATTAATCTATCTTTAATTGAGAAAAGAAAAAGATGGGGTGTGGGAGATAAATAAAGGCGAAAAAAAAAATGAAGTCACAAACCTGCAAAATGGGTCTTGGAAAAAGTTTTATTCTAAATAGATGGCAATCACAAATAAAAGTGCTAATCTTATCTTTCAACTATCATTTCTTGTTTGATATAGTTTAATCAAAGGATTTATGATTATATTGTTCATGTTTATTTATCCTTGTACATACATCATAGAATTTCATTGATGCCTTTGGTGGAATCCTTAGCACTTCCCCACCGACTCAAGCATCATTGTGTATATAGTCAAGATTCTTCAATTGGTAGCAACCCTGGTAGGCAGTAATTGCTGAATTCCCTGTGCAGCAGTTGCCTTAGTTCCAATCATTATATAAAGTTAACAGCTTTTATGAAAACACACCTTCACAACAGAGACTTACCATGGTTCTTGGACAGCAGTGGAGTTAATGGTGCCTGGTGCTCAAGTTTGCCATATGCTGTTGCTTATTTTCCAATCGTTACATGCAAAATATCAGTCTTGTTCCTGTCTTAATGATGGAATCAGAGCCTCATTGTTTTCTTCCCAGGAGGGGTGGATGAAATAACAAAGTCTCCTTTTGCATACAAAACTGATGTTTACTTAAAAACATGTTCCTTTTCATATTTATCTTTGTTATGGTTCTGTTTCCATGTTGTGCTTCTTTAGCTTTTGTTTAGTAACTTGATAAACCCAATCTTTGATTTCTATTTTAGATATGGGTGTTGAGAGGGGCATCAGACTGGAAGGTCTAAACGAAGAACAGATCTTTAAGGCCCTTGAAGAGCTGACGAAAGTGGGAGCAGCACTCAAATCCTAATGGTTGCTGTTCAGCTTTGTGAAATGAAATAAATTGTTACTGCGAGAAGATCTTCTGATCACAGTTTGTCCTTTGTTTTTCCGTGACTGTAATTTTCCTTTTATTTTTCTAATTATCACCAAGAATTGAAAATCATGTACTTGGTATTGTATTGCATCTCCAGTTTGGTGTGGCTGGAATGCCTTTTCCGTGCATCCAATGATGACCTGTGATTTGAACTGCTGTTTCTGGAATAGCACCTCTTGGAAAATGAACGAACAAGGGGATGGGCGGAATTCCGCAAGAAAGGTTGAGAACCATGAGGTTCATGTTCAAGACTAGAGGTGCACGAGTATTCACACCGTACGTACACGGGAGGGTTGGGTGTTTGGTGTCCAATAGTTGAGTGGCTGATGGTACAGAGGAGAAATAGAGGTGGACTAGAAGCGCATGGGCTTTGAGTTTGTGGTGACTCCCTTCTAGTCACTTTTGTTTATAAATATGGGGAATTCCCCTTCATCACGCAGATATTAACAAATGATCCCCAATTCCGTCTATTTCTTTTCCTTTCCTCGTGTAATGTGAAGAGATTGGAAAGCTTGCTAGTCAGCCAATAGCCATTCGCCAGAGCGGTACTTATCACTTGCATTGGGCGTGAAATGACAAACCCTTCACGGCAGCGGATGGTGGATGGGAATGAATATGTATGACGCTGTGGCAGCCACTGTGGGAATGGACCTTGTTGGTCGAATGGTATCGCCCGCTTTTTGACCTTTGTTTTCAGTGGCAAGTCGGAAAGACAAAAGGTGGAAGCAAGGAAGATCGAAAGTGGGTAGACCAAAAAAGAAAAAGAAAAAAAAAAGAAAAGAAAAGGAAGATCGAAAGTGGAGAAGGGGTGGGTGAAACGTGTCCTCCCACATGATCCTCTCCTATCTAGGATGTTTTTGCGCGGGGGATAATGGTTTTAACACGTAGAAGCGTAAGTGGAACTCCGAATCCTAACCTTTACTACTTTCGTAAGAAATATAGTGAGGGTAGGTGAAACGTGTCCTCTCACATGATCCTCTCCTATCTAGGATGTTTTTGCACGGGGGATAATGGTTTTAATTCGTAGAAGTGCAAGTGGAACTCCGAATCCTAAACTTTTCTACTTTCGTAAGAAATATAGTGGTCAGGTGGTCACTCATCAGACCAAATGCACCTTCCCCAAAAGATTGCCACCTCAATTTTTCGTGGCTTTATGCTTTCAAATTTATATTCCACGGCAATGGTTATAATAAACCATTTTAGAATTGAACTAATTAATTTGAAATATTTTTATACAGTATAAACTTTTATAAAAAGCAAGATAAATTGATTCTTATGAATATGTGTGACATTTAACAAATTTTTCATCTAGTATTGAATAATATAAATACAATTATCAAGTGACGCTTTTATTAATTACATGTAATATTTAAAAGGGAAACCTCACAATTCAGTACCCCTCAAAATTTCAATAGATGTATCCCCGTTTTATTGAGAGAGGGGGGGGGGAAGAAAGATCAGCTCTAACTTGGTTGTATCAATTTTGGTTTAGAATTTAATTCAATTCAATTTTAAAATGGAAATGAATTAACTGAATTCAGTAAGCAATTAAATTTTCATATTGAATACTTATCTCAAAATAAATAAATTGATTTCAATACCGGAGTTTTGGTCATCAAATTCTTTAAACGGCATCTAGGATTTGATTGCTAGGATCGTAAGCGAACCACATTGTCCCTGTATCTTGGAATAGATGCTAAGTGAATCGAAAATTTTGGATGAAGTGTATACCAATTCTGATTTAGTCAAATTCTTATGTCGTAAATTTAAAAAACAGAATAGCTAACTAAATGGTAAGGAAATTAAAGCAAATATTAGGAACTTATTTATTGTTTTAACAGAATAAGAATATAATTTGAGTGAATTAGATAAGTAAGATTTATTCATGAGGAGCAAAATTAACTTGTTAGTTGTGAGGAAAGATCAAGTAAATTAAAAGTCCTATTATTTCTATATTAATCTTATCATATATATATATATATATTGGGTAACATTATCTTATATCGTATTAATTTACTCCATAAGGCAGGTTATACCATTGTTATTATTACTAATAGAATCTACAGTTACAACGGTGTCGTAAAAAACCCAGGCGAGGATGGACGACTGCGCGCAATATTTATTAGACATCGTATCGTATCACATGTCATCCTCCGAGAATCTCTGAGTCGCCCACATAATTTTTGAGTTTGTGTGGATCTCTGTTTCTCTTTGTTTTGTTTTCTTTTTATTTGTTTTTATTTTATAAACAGGTGGGAATATTAACCAAAAGTATAGGTGGATACGGATTCTTTGAAAGCAAAAGGAAAAGAAGAATATATATATATATATATATATATACATACATAAAGGAGGGGAGAAAGGGGGAAAAGAAAGAAAAAAAAAAAAAGAAACAAGAGGTTTGGTGTGAAGAAGATTTGGGGAATAGTATTCGACATCGTGTTTTGGGTGGTACCTAAGACGTATATTTTTGGCGAGAATTCGTATGCCCATCGCATACCTCAAGTCACTCAACCACAACCACCGACATTGTGGTGTTAAATAGTGTCCATCCAATCCAATTATTCCTCGGGTGTGGTGTAAACACAGAGAGAGAGAGAGAGAGAGAGAGAGAGAGAGAGGGTGGAGGGGGAGAGGGTTCCATTGCATTCCATTCATCTCTATCGAAGAGGAGGAGGCGGAGGAGGAGGAGGAAAGGACAAAGGGAACAAAAACGTAAGGAAAAAACAAAAAAACGGATGCAAGGAAATAAATAGATAGACAGTTACAAGGCGATTCAAAAGATATCCGGCTGCCAAAAATTGCAATTGCGATTGCTTTTTGCAAGCATTCTTTTTGTTTGTATTTCTCTCTCTGTCTACTTCTTCTCACATCCAGGAGGAGGAGGAAGCGGCGGGGGCAGGGGAGATTTCTTTTGGGGTTTAATCAACAAACAAACGATGGCAGCGTATGCGCCCATTAAAGGGTCTGATGATGAGAATATTAATGTTTTTGCTGCCGCCAGGAGTAAGTCGTCGTCTAGATATAGTACTCAAGTCAATCCTGTTAACACCGACGATAACGATGACGTAGAATTGGCTCTTCCCTCCCGTTCTAACCACATTACTAGTTTCTCTAAATCACAGCCCAACCCAAACATTGTTGCCATTGAGAATTCGAAAGCCACTAGTCATAGTGGTGATGATAATGGTGGCGGTGGCGGCGGCCGCAACACTTCCTTTGTCCATCGTACAAACTCAACAAAGCAGCAACAGCCACAACAAAAAGAAGGGCACCAGCATCAGCAGCAGCAGCAGCAGAAGAAGCAACAACGTAGGGATGGGGGCCGTCTTGTTTCTCTCGACGTATTTCGCGGGCTTGCCGTTGCGGTAATCTAATCTGCTTCTTCTTCTATTCTCTCTTTCTAACCCTTTCTTTCTTTCTTTCTTTTTTTTCTTTTTATTTTATAATTATTATGTATTTCTGTTTCCGCTCGTTCACCCTTCTTCTGCTCCAAATTGGCGCTAATGTCATGGCGTGGCTTCCTTTTTTAAGAAGTGACAAGTTGAATCACGGAGCAGGAGCAAGGACCACCCTCCGTACGCTGATCAAACTAATTGATATTTGACATATATAGGCCTTGGGCCATCCCTTAAACGGATTTAGGTTTGCCATATTGGTCCTCAATTTGATCTACTTCATATTTCACAATGGGCTTCAAGAAGACGTTAATAGTCAATTGCCTAGGTCTATTAGTTGCTACTGTCGTGAAATATTTCTCAACAATAAAAAGAGGCCTACTTAAGGTGATTCATTACATATTTCTTTCATATATGCAACGGGCAGCTCATGATACTTGTGGACGATGCTGGTGGGCTTCTGCCAGCCATTAATCACTCGCCATGGAATGGTCTAACGCTCGCGGATGTGGTCATGCCATTTTTCCTCTTCATTGTTGGCGTCTCTCTCGGACTAGCGTACAAGGTATCTGTGTGTTACATTTGCTACAATTAATGACATTTTCGGATAGAGATTGTTACTTCCGATACGCTTCCTCAACTCCTCTTCCACGCTGATGTACTTCCTACTTTACCCTGTCTTTTTCCTTGTTGGTACATTTTTATAATATTGAACTCTGTTGTGAGAGCAAATCTTGGTTTAGGGAAAATGAAATTAGATGAAGCAATTTCTTTTTTCTTTTTTTCTTTTTTTCTTTTTTTTTTTTTAAATTTTTAGTGTAACCTTATTTTCAGTCTAACAGCTGATCTCTAGCTAATTGTTTGTTCCACACAGAAATTATCATGCAAAGTAGTTGCAACGAGAAAAGCAATACTGCGGGCACTCAAACTTCTACTGTTAGGCCTTTTTCTTCAAGGTGGCTACCTCCAAAAACATCCATAAGATCGTGCATAGCTGTTGATTGCTGGTTATCTTAACTATGCCATTATTTTCTCATACTAGACATTATCCACCCTGCCTGAGCACAATATATGCACTGAAATTAAAAAGGAAAATTCACTAAAAGTTCAACCTCTTCTTTTCTTTTTTTATTTTTTTTGTTTGTTGTCTTCATCTGTACTGAATGTCTCAGAGTTCATTTTTCTCTCCCGTCCAGGTGGCTATTTTCATGGCCTCAACGATTTGTCATATGGAGTTAACATTGAACAAATGAGATGGATGGGTATATTGCAGGTGTGCCTTCTCTTTTAATTATCTTATCCGTTCCATCTTTTGAACAGAAAATAATATATTCTGGGCACATAAATGTTGGTCCTACAACCAGTTTATGAAGCAACTAAAGTGTGTTTTGATGTGTTATTCAAGATGTGAAGACTAACTGTAGAATGCTAATCCCTACAAATATATCAACTCTCTTATTTACTGTAGAATGCTAATCTTATGCTCTATTTTTTCATCCCAAGAGGATAGCAGCAGCATACTTTGTAGGAGCGGCGTGTGAGATTTGGCTAAAAGGTGACAATCACGTTAGATCAGAAATATCTTTCCTGAGAAAATATTTATTCCAGTGGTTAGTAAATCTTCCATTGTTCTGGTGCTAGCCATCACTTGCTCTTTACTTCTATATAATAATCTGCTCAGTTAAAGCTGTTTGCTGGCTCTCTTTCAGGGCCGTTGCTCTGGGGCTTATCGTTACATATCTTACCTCACTATATGGATTGTATGTTCCTGATTGGAGGTATCAAGTTCCAGTTGATGCCCTGTCCTTGGCTCCAAAGATACTTCAAGTGAGACTTATTACATTTCTTTTTCTCCTCTCAGAATTTCTACTTGGAATGCTTGATGCTTTCTGGTATATTTTTCTTGCATCCACGGATTGCCTAGTAGTAGTAGCCTGATTTGATTTATTTTCACTGAAGGTGAAATGTGACGTAAGGGGTGACAACAGTCCAGCTTGTAATGCAGTAGGAATGATTGATCGTAAAATATTAGGAATTCAACACCTATACAGAAAGCCAATATATGCACGAACCAAGGTAACTCTTCTAATATTGTTCGGTTGGCGTTGCCTTTTGCTGCTTCCAAATAATCTCTTTACGACTAAGTTTTACCTTTCTATAACTCTATTCCTTTAAATTACTTTTATCATTCACTAATTTTTTTCCCCTTTTCCACAGCAATGCAGTATGAATTCCCCAGACTATGGCCCAATGCCCCCCGATGCTCCTTCATGGTGTCAAGCCCCTTTTGATCCTGAAGGTCTCCTGAGGTTTGTTTACAGTTCTAACATGTTTCTTTGCAGTGGCATCCTTTGCACTAATACTTTGGAAAACAACACTTGGGTATTTTACCAGAATATGAGGATCAGTTAGCAGGAAAGCTAAACAAAATACAGGGAGAAGCAAACAAAATTTTCATGTCATCTCGAGAATACAATAATGTCAGTTTTCAGTGTGTTTTAGTTTTTTGATTTCTTCATGAGCCTTATGTTTTTATCTTGTAGTTCGGTAATGGCGATTGTTACCTGTTTGGTTGGCTTGCACTATGGCCACATTGTTCTTCATTTTAAGGTGATATATCTTCCTCATACCAGATGGCATGCTCATACTGTCTTCCTAGATCTCGATTTTATGCCACCGCATAATTAAATGCAGGACCACAAGGCTAGGATCATTCGCTGGATGATCCCATCTACGTGTCTTACAGTTTTAGGCCTGGCCTTGGACTTCTTTGGTAAGTAATTTGTTTTCATTTTTGTTAAGATGTGAATGTGATGGATACTTTAGATTAGTATTGATGGTTTACCTTGTCTCTGTTTCTATTTGTAGGAATGCCTGTCAACAAGGCTCTTTACTCGTTCAGTTACATGTGTGTCACTGCTGGTGCTGCTGGCATCCTATTTGTCGGAATCTACTTACTGGTTGGACATTTGATTATGTTGAATTGAAGTTATTCTTTTTGTACCCACTCGCTCTTTCTGTCATGTCTGTGTGCGTGATATGTTCAGCTTTGACATTAAGTGGTGCATACCCTTTTCCTTTTTCCCCCACAGGTAGATGTGTGTCGATACAGGCGCGTGGCCATAGTTTTGGAATGGATGGGGAACCATGCCCTGACAATTTATGTCCTTGCAGCCTGTAATATCATACCGATTTTCCTACAGGGATTTTATTGGAAGCAGCCTGAAAACAACATTGTAAATTCCCCCTCTGCAGAGTAGAAATTCACTTGTTGTTTCGGTATTTTTCCTGCTGCAGTTAGAAATTCCATTGTACCTTCTCCTGATAGAACTTTCCATTCTCTGACAGCTTAGGTTAATTGGAATTGGAAGATGAACACTTGCAACTGCGACTATTCTCATGGAAAACAATTGCAGTGCATTGGGCAACTTGAGAAGAATGCTGGTCCTACTGGCGTTTTCTTGTTAGGGGAGCAATAAAGATACTTTGCTTGCTCACTCACTGTTTTCGTCGTTGCCTCTGCTAAGTGAAGAAGCATTTAGTGCCGATATATATTTGGATCACTTGACCGTCAGCCGTCGGTAAGAGCAAGGAGCACTACTCATCGAACATATACACTCTACCCATGAAATTGTCAAATCCAGATGCTGATTATGACTGTTGAACCGTGGATACGATGATTGCCAAGAAAATGGCGCTTGTGGTCCTAAAATAAAATTTCAAGTAGTATACTTTAACGAACCAATCTCATCAACGAAAAGAGAAAAAAAAGTTATGACACGAGTGCAGCACGTATAAAAATCAATATAATTGATTGATATAACCAGACAGATCAAATTTGATGAACATAAACGCCCGCCTAATACCAGATTATTGTAGGCAAGTGAACCAAGTAGAAGGAGAGCCATTCACGGATTATTTAAAATTTTAAAATTTAATACAGCACATAAATCATAAATTAACGCAAGTAAATGCATATGACGTCAATTAACTTATTCAATTCAACGTCATTAATCAAATTATTGTCCCGTTCCCAAAACCATGGAGTAGAATGTAGAATACAGAACAAAGAAGAGGAAGGAAAAAAAAGAAAAAATAAGAGAGAGAGAACCATCAGATGTCTCTGTCCCTGTTGCATTCCGGGGGAAGTGTGGGCTATCTGACCCCATCGGTGCAGTAATTGTCAATGGTTTATTTGTGGCGCACCCCAATGAGCCTCCTGGACCGGTAGCCGTCCAGATCTTGGAACTCTTCTGGTCCCATCACCTCTTGTCCTGGGTAGCGCAGAACTTGGCTTCCACGGAGGCCTCGCAGCCATCCACGCGGAAGCCCTAGTAGGAGGCTATGGAGGGCGCCTTGGACCAGTCCCGGATGAGGAAACTAGGAGGAGGGGAGGTACCCTTTTTGCAGTGGTTGATTTAAACTTTATTAAAATTAACTAACATCGAATGGTTATATGCGTCAGCCAATACATTTATTATGTTGTCTGGACGACGGACGACGGACAAAGTAATTAGCAGTCGTGATTGAAAAACGGTAGAATCCATAGTTCACATGTATCGTTCAGTGGGGAATAGTGCATCTATAATGTGTCCATATTTCATTATTTTAATCATATGCAGTTACATATAAGGATGCATATATATATATATATATATATATACGAGGTGGTGGAGGAGAGTCGAAGTGTGTGTGTGTGAGTGTGAGTGTGAGCCTTTTGCCGGACTCCACAGTACAGTCATACAGTGTGGGAACCTCAATGCACTGGAACCCCTTTCAATTTATTTGGTAGGTTGGTATCTGCGGTAGAAAGTCTGATGCAGACAGGAGACCAACCGCGGTGACTTGCAAGCCATGCAGGATAACAGGAGGACAAATGTGTTGATAATTGGGCGCATATATTATCAATAATTGTGTACATTTTGTGGAACTGCGCGGTACGCTAAATTTGCAGACTATCATCTTGGTCTGACTATGTATATATGAGTGAGTGAGCGTCATTAGAATTGTGAAACAAAAAATGAAAAGAGAGATTTCTGAACACCAGGGACGGGGAGTTGCCCATTTAACTTTCATCTCTGCATGTGTATCTTTGGCTGCTTCCGTTTACCAGTTGGGGCCACTTTCTGTTTTAACTAGTCAATTTTGCTGGATTATCTTGTCGTGGACTGCGCTCTGCTCTTTTGTTATTTTATCCCATGAGTTAGCCCGATTGACTCTTCCCCCTTCCCCACGCCCCCGCCCCCTCCAAACCCAAAATAAAAGAAACCACAAAGTGTTTGCGTTGTATATTTTGCTGCTTCGGCCTCCATGTAAAGCAGAAGAGGCGCTAGGCCTTTTATTCTCGTTTTCTTAATGGGTTACGTGTGTTTTTTTTTTTATTATTTGGAGATGAATATATACTTCTCATTATTCAATTAATTAATCCACTAGGGTAAATTGATAATTAATAGTTACCATCCCATGTGTCATTCAATAACAAAAAGAAAAAAGAAAAAGAGTTCCTATTCGAGGTCGAGGTATAACTTCGAGTGATGTACGTTACATAAGGTGGAAAGAGGTATGCCAAACTGAGAATTAAATGCACCATAGCTGTCCTTTGTAACGCATGCATTTGACTAGTAGTCATATATATTCACGTTAGTTTTTACTAGTCATGTGTTGAGACGATAAATATATCCCAGACTAGAGAGTTGAGATCAATGAGTTCTTGGTTTAGCGGTACTGAAATACTCGAGTTCGATAAGCAATTTACACAACAAATTATTAAATTAACAATGGCAGCAGCTAGGATTGCTTTGAGGCTGTTATTCACGTTTTATTGGATAACGTCATAATCTCACTATTTATAAGTCATATATTGCTTTTTACCCGCTAGTTGTTGAATTATGAATTGCCACACTTTCTTCCTCTTTTCCTTCCTTCATAATTCATTAATATTTCTAGCAAAAACCACTCTGCATATGTACAAAGAAACTACTTTCGTGAAAAGCAGTCCATCAGTAATAAATGCATTAATCTTCGATCCTCTAATCTTGGTGAAGTAGCTGACTGTCAGCTTGTTTGTTGGAATAAGCAGGATCATATTCTCATTCACATATAAATTAATGCGTTCGGAGGAGAAATATGCACTGATATTGGGATGAACTTTGGTGCTTTCTATTGACAAATAACATTTTGACCTCCGAACATGTGAGTCTAATTTAATCGTCGTACTCCGTGGATTGGACCCTTTTCTTCCAAGATTCTATTTTTAAGTATCGAAATGTTATTGATAAGGAACAGGAGCTTCCCTCATTACCTAGTGGCTGACCCTGTTGATGGGGTCATATTACATATTACATGTTACATGTTACATATATTAAGGAACGTCAAATGTAGAAACAAATCGGCATATAATCCCTAAGGAGATCTCGAGATTTGGAGGAGGGCGGATGGCCCCTTCTAAGTCTAAGTCTCTTCTGCGGTCGTCGGTGACGAGACTTCGTAAAGATTTGAGTCAGTCGATCGACTGTAAAAAAAAAAAAAATACGAAAGCGTTGTTAACCTTAAAGTTCTTTATACAATGTTAATGTTACCAAAATGGCAAAAACAAACAAATAAATAAATTTCTGTTATGTATTCGTGTTTTATCTTTCATCAAATTTGTGTCTTCGTGTTTACAAAAGTAAGGACAAATATTTTTCATGGTCTTAAATTCGTGTCACTGGGAAAAAAGACGGATTGTGCTTCATCATGCCATTTATGTGACCATAACAACATTCATCTAGACTCAATTGAATTAATCTTTGCTGGCAAATGGACTAGTAGGCCTTGTTTTATAAGAGAGAGAAAATTGATAATTTGATCTATAAGTCACTATGAAGTACACATTACAAAGTCTTCTCTCTCATTTCTTATAATCTCGCATTTTCCTACACCTGAAACCTCTAAAATGAATTTGTAATATCTCGTGACTCCTGAAAAGTGCGGATTTTAAAGCTAAAGCTATAAAAATTAAAAAAAGAAAAAAAAAAATCATTGGGGTGTTTCCCAAGTCATCATTTTGGAATGGCAGAATGGGAGGAGGAAGATAGAATTGGAGTGTAGATGCCGCGCCATGGGCCAAAGTCCGTCTTACGGGAGTTAGTGGATTCGTCCCTTGTCTACCACAGACGCCACGCCTGTAAGCCCCATTACATCCAGCTGATTCGGACTTACTTGAAGCTTGGCCCAATAGGCCTAATCATCCATCGGCAAGCAAATCTGCTCGTGCGATTTCGGGGTAAACTTTAGATATCGGAACATAAATTTGATCATGGTATAGTTTTAGAAAACTGCCGATGAGGCCAAAATCTGTCTGTTTGACGAGGAAAGGAGACTGATTCGAGCCAAAAACTATGA
Organism: Bruguiera gymnorhiza; assembly: GCA_020883675.1. Lineage (NCBI taxonomy): Eukaryota > Viridiplantae > Streptophyta > Magnoliopsida > Malpighiales > Rhizophoraceae > Bruguiera > Bruguiera gymnorhiza. The sequence goes on along the minus strand of JAIRCJ010000123.1, from coordinate 193,862 downwards.
ATTCTGCTCGGTGGATCAAACCAATGACAAATAGCTCATTAACCTTGCTGAATAAACCCCAAACGCGTGGCCTACAAATATAGAGAACAAAAGACAGATTCTTGATATAAACCCACCCATATTCCAAACAAAATGCAGGCGGGGCAGGCTAGAAATCATTTAGGCATTGCCCATAAAGTTGACAACAAAAAGAATACCAAAAAGAAGTTGATGCCAAAAAGAAACAAGGAAAAACTATCTAGTCTTCTTCCGTTGATTTTTCTTCACATCTTCACCTCGATGCTTATGGGATAAATTTCAAGATGAATCATTGTCATCACAGTAGTGAGTCAGGTCACTTACGAAGACTCCACCCCTGCGATACCCATATAGTACTGTCTGATTTTCAAGGACATAAGAACGCCTGATCCAACCCCAAGTAGGGGAAATAGGTAGGACCAAACCTGAGACTTCTTCTGCCAGCCAGATGTTGAAGCCACGGCAGCACCAGCAAGGCTGCCTAGAGATGTGTTCTGCAAGATCATTGGCAGGCAGCCAATAACTGTAGGAAGCAGAAAATCCACAAAGAATCCAACGTTTGTGGCCGCCAGGGCATAATTGATTACATAGGAGGGTATGGGAGAGAAGCGTGCAAGAAGTACAAATCTCCAACCGTCCTGTTCAACTCCTCTGGAAAGAAGATGAAAATATTTGTTTCTGTGTGCCCACTCCATGGCTGAAGCTGAACTCCTGAACACTAGCCTGGCCAAATCCACAATAGCAAACTACTGTTAAAAATAACTGGAGAAAAAACAGAGAGAGAAGGGAAGATAGAGATGAGAGATCTTTAAATATTTACTGTATCAATCATGGCCAACCAAATGGAGTATATCTTCCAAATCTGATTTTTCTCCCCACATCCATCTTTGCAAGCTATACATCTAGATCAGTAAGGGCACCGTTTATCAATCACCATACATGTCGACAAAACATCTCATCATGCTATATGACTCAACTGTTGAGCCAAGGGAATAAATTTGCTTTTGTTTCAGGATTGTACGGACAATAGATCTGAATGGTAGCTCAAAACCAATTTTTGATGGTGTTAGAGTACAAGTCTTTTGAGGAGTCTTAACTTGCAGAAAGAATTCTTGGAATTTTACTAAACCTAAGTCCCATTTAAAATAGGAAAAGTGAAACTACTTTAGCCAACCAAACAGGAAAAATAATAGAACTTCTAAAATGTCTGAAAAAAGACCCAATAACAATAAGATTGAGCATAATTATCAATATAAACAATGAATAACCATGAAACCCATCTGATCAACATTATAAGCCTAACATCTAGGACATCAATCTTGCAGAAATTACCAAGAATCTAAGATAAAGCATAACTATCTACATCAAATACTAATACAAATATTTTTTTGTCAACTTAAAACATGTGGTAGGACCTGTCCCTGAAATCTTAGTTATTGGCAGATAAATTGAATGCTGCTGTCTTCATCACCCTTTCCAGTATACATAGCTTTCTCAACTTACTACATTTCATCCAGTTTCTCTCTTGGTATTTCACTTAAATCCCAAATAAATTACCTAATCAGCAATGGCATGCATTAGCCCCACCCCAGGTTGCTGGCATAGTCTACAGAAATGGTCACATGTCATTGATTAGGTGAATAAAATACCATGTGTCATGAGGTACTAGCAAATGCGTGTTTGCTAATGCCAATGGTAGTCAATTTGAAATATCATGAGCGTTGTCAGGTTCCTCATGTAGCCAATTTCATTGAATGCATGCTCATACGGTGCTTATATATAGATGTGATTACTTTTTTTTTTTATTTTTTTGAGGAAATATACAAATGTGATTACTTGCATCGCTGAAATCTAGTTTTAGCTAACTCTCCTAGCTTTTCCTAAGAGCAAGAGTGCAGGATGATCAACCTTCATGAAAAGAGTTTTCACCATCCACTCATGTCTGCCAGCTTTTTCACACTTACTTCTTGCTCATTTCTTTTTCTTTCTTGTAGACAGGAATCCTAGTTTCTACACAATATGAACCATACATTTTGTCCCAACCAATATAGTTCTGCCTAATTCTAAAATCTCTGTTTATTCTCAATTCCCTGTTTCTTATCAACTGGCATGTATCATAAGGTGTGTTTCAGCGTTTCTTTAGATTTCTCTGGTAATCCTGGAGCACCTAGCCACCTAGGGTAGTAGAAGAATAGAAAGAATAAATATTATTTAATCAACACCATACATACCCTAATCTACCCCATGATCTTAAAACTATCTAGTTTCTCCGAAGATATAATTCCTATCCACTTTTTGTTTCCCAACATGACTAAGTTTGACTACAAATAGTGCACAATCAAAAATAAAAGGAATAGTACAGCGATTCATGTGAAAAGAAAATGAATTTTTCTTTTTTGGCACAAAACAAGAAAGAACATCATTGGTTAGGAATGACATTTTCCAGTGAATACAAGTCAGTTCATATACTCTACAATCACTAGAGAATTCATGACTAAAAACAAGAAGCAGCAAATTAATGCAGATATCAAATTACTGCAGATCTAATGTAGCAGACTAATTTTAAGGGGTAAGGTGAAACAGGAAGAGAAATCTGAAAGAAATTATTGATAATGTCTTTTGTTAAGACTGATTGAAGATCTTAAACATTGGCCAGACACACTACTCTAATTTCCAAAAAGCTGGACCAACCTTATACTATATCTATTAATAATCACAGGACCAAGGGGAAAATGCAGTGATGACTGAAAGTTAGATACATCAATATGATGTTCGCATGGAGCATAAGCTGGAGTGAAAACATATTGCCAGTGTGCCACAGAATGTGCATGTCTCATGTCTCTATCGAATAATGATATGCAACAACTAAATTCAATCACACAGTAAACTCCAGTCCAAGATCCACCTTCTTTTTGAAATACCAATGGATTTGTGGAAGATCCACTGCTTAACAACTAAAGGATTCAGTCTATCTAAGTTGTCTGTGTTGAAAGCAATATCGTTAATTTATTCTTCCTCGTGGGCGGGGGTCCCAGCTTCACCTCAACCGAGCGTCTAATCATGTTATCGGATTCCTTCTTTCATTCACTTATTCATTCTATTTCCTAAGTTTCATGGGCCCAAAAAAGAAAAATATAAATAAATAATAATGATGAATTAAATAATTTGCAATCAACCATCCGAAATTTTTCTCTAAATGGTTTAGCCAGCCAATCGCCAGAAAAATTAAATTACAAATACATTTCCTACGTTGTGAAAAAAAGGAAGGAAGCAACTTTGATAACAGTATTTATTTATTTATTTATTTCGCTGATTACAGGAAATTGTCAAGAGAGAGTAATAGATCTCACATGCTGCAGATATAGGAATCTATCTGGAACTAGAAGAATGGGAGGATGGGGAGCTTTTTGAGATTCTTCCAAGGAGTTAAAAATATTTATGGTGAAGTAATCTAATGTAATCTAATCAAACTGTTAGAAGAGTTTCTTCCCTTCAAATCAAAGGATATTCCAAAAACCAACTGATCGCTATCTGAGTTGGATCGCCGCCCCTCCCTCAACTAGATGTAGATGAGATGAAATTATTTTAATAAAGAAAAGAAAGCGAGAAAGGGAGGGACCTGCCGAGGAAGAAGGAAAGGGAAGCTCCGAGAAGTTTGGCAGAAAAGACGCAGAGCAACGCAGGGAAGAAACCGAAGAGGAAAGAAGCGGCAGCCTCGAGGAAGACAGCGGAAGGCAAGCAAAGGGCAATGGTAAGGGTGTGAATGGAGACGTAGAGAGGAAGGGCCCAGATTCCCAAGCGATCAGACCAATAGGCAAAGAGCCGGAGAGCTGCGTCTCTGTTCCATCGCAATGGCAAAGACTCATTCTTTCGCAATATTTCTGCCACTACCATGGCAAAAACCCCCACGATCCCCACCGTCGCCACCTGCTTCCACATAATTAGTTCCCCTCTCTCTCTCTCTCTCTCTCTCTCTCTCTCTCCCCACAAAGCCCAGAGATGATAACAGCAACAATTGCACAATTCTGCGCGTCTCTCTGCCTGGCCCCGCCTGGGTGTTTGCCTCTCTGCGTGTGCGCGTGTGAGAGGGATAGAGAGAGTGACTGATTAATAATAGGATTTCCCCCAGATCTGTCACAAAAGAAGACAAAACGAGGGGTGGGAGTGGGAGTGGGCCAGGACACTACTGAGTTACATTACACCAACCAACAAAAACCCCGAAAGGTCAATCGAAGATGGACTGGACTGGACATGCTGAGAGAGCGAGTGAGCTTCTGAATGATTCATGGACCTACGGCTCGTGTTTGTTTTTTGTAGAAGTGGTCTGGGCTGGTTACTGGTGGCTTTTACTTGCAAAGGGCCGGCCGGGCCTACTTAATTCTTTAAAAATTTTGGACCCCCACCCAAACAATGATTTTGCTTTCGCAAAGTGGCCACAGTTTTGTTAAGTCTAGCGGTCTCTGCTGCCCAACAGTCCAACGTTGATACCAAAACCAGTACGCACACAAAACACAAAAAAAATAAAAAAAGAGGGAGGAAGAGGAAGAAGAAGAAGAAGAAGAAGAAGACAAGGAACCCTCCTCGACTGGGCCTGGGCCTCCTCGGTCCCTGATAAAAAATTTTCTCGATTAGACTGTTATCGGCTGCCCGTTTTTAATTTTGAGTCTGCCAATATTATCCACCGCCGGAGAAAGAAAGACCGAAAATCCCGCTGTTGGATTTTGGGCTATTTCACGGGTCTCCGCTCCACCGCTTCTGACCCCTTTCCTACTACCACCAGTCGTAGTCAATCCACCCCCAGGCCGAAGAATTCCCAACGGTAAATTATGCGTACGGCACCCATTCTGCATATGTATATGGCGTCCTATCATTAATCAACTGTTGCTAATTGAAGAAAAAGTTGTTTAGACTCGTCTAATCTGCGTGTGCGCAAGTGAAGGACAACTTGCTTAGCACATAAGGATGGAATAATTGCATGTATGCAGAATTGGGTGCGTGCATGTAATTTTACCCAAACAATAAGGTTCATTAGTTAATCGGTAATTGGTTCGTTTTTCCACAGTTAAATCAAAATGACCACCAAAAAGACAAAAATTCACGTAATCTCTTTGATAACAAACTGGGATTAACGTTATGCAAAAGCTCACTTGTCCACCATCATTCAATCTGCATGTATTCATTTATGAGCCTCTGTTTATCAAATGTCTTTGTGTCTATTGTTGCGATCCTAAAATTTCATACTGTGTTTTAATAATAACAAAATATTAATTATTGTTAATATGTTTATTTGAAAGTGATTAGTAAAAAAAATTAAATCACACAAACACATGACTATAAAAAAAAAAAAAAAAAGTAATACAAATAATACAAGAAAAATAAGTTAACTATCAGTTAACTTTTAAAAATTATTATATTCCAATTAAAATAAATTAGATGCTAAGTTATATAGGTTTGAAAATGTCTCTAAATCAATCTACCTATCGATGAACTGCGGTGCTAAGTGTGGAAAGGACAACTGGGAGGACGATGGAATAATAATGAAACTTTCTCCAGCCGAATCTCGTAGGTAGGACCTATTGATTTCTTCGTTTCCAATCTGGGTGAATAGCGTTGCTAAACGAAACTTAACCAACCATAGAAAATACCGACAGTAAAATTTGGGTCACTGGACGTAATAAAAGTGGCAATGTCATGAATCTAGCTATGTTCAGCAGATCACTCTCGCATCATACCAAGGGCCCTCTCAAAGCATGTCATTCTAACATCGAAGCTTAACTAGCTTAAGGCAACAACCCCATATTTATGGTCGAGCAAGTTGCACACATTTTTTTTGGCACAATTAGGATGCTTGAAAAATCTTGGCCACTGCCGAGTAAGTGTAAAGATCAGTGGTCGAACTAGGAAGTAGATAAAAGGTTAAACAAGATGTGAAATTGTTAATTCATTATTTTTCAGAGTCGATGACATTGGCTATTATTATTGTGCGCGTGACTGAAAGATGAATCCCGGTTGGTGGGGGGAAAGGAAAGGCTGAGGGGCAGAAACTCAACAAACCCGAAGTGAAATCGGAGAATTTGGCGTGAATTCACTTGGGAGGGAAGGAAAGGAAATGGACCGGCGGAATGCATGGAAGGTTTCGGTCAAACTATTACAGCGCGTCAGTCAAAGTTCACAAACCATGATAGCAACCAACGGAGACTCGTACTTGGTCTACTAGATAGACTACTCCTTACCAGTAGTGCCGTGTGTGCTTGCGGCCTGCGAGTCATCCCATTAGTACAGAATAGAACCACATGAACATAGATCGAAGGTAGACTCCTCGTAATTACAGACACAGAACTACTCCTTATCAGCGGTACTGCGTGTGTGTGCGGCGTTCGGGCAATCCCATTATTCCATTTCGTATAATTCTATTAAATGTAAATGTAAATATAAAAATAGATACCAATTTATTATAATTATTATATTAAATTTATATTCAATGTGCGTGAGTTTCTGTTTCACATAATCTGTTATATTACAGATCATAAATGTTATCGATTTATATGGATGCAGCTGACGTCCCCAGACCCAAATCCCATTATTCCATCCCATTATTCTGTTAATCACAGAGAATCACAAATGTACATATATCAAGGAGTCGCCTCAAATTTATTAATATATTTAATAGAAGGTGTTTGCTATATTTATTTATTTATTTATTATAAATATAATAAATTTATTATTTTAAAGTATTTTTTTTATTTTAGTTGAATTTTTCTTAAATTTTTATATTTAATATTAAATTAGCTTAACTTATTTTGGAAGGAGTTAATTTAGAAATTCTCGGAGGCCGATTCAAATAAAAACCTTGACCCCCGGGTGGTCTTACTCACGCCTTTTCCCAAAAAAGCCAGGCTAGTCCCCAGCTCTCTGCGTCCATCTCTCTCGTTTTCTTTGACTGCTACTACTACTTCATTCCTCCCCAGTGAAAAATGAGATGATACCAAAACTAATTAAATATAAAATATAAGCCTATGGGTTTGGCTCTATATGCGCATCATGTAATATACGTATCTTATAAAAATAGAAGAGCTTGATCAATATATATATATATAGAAGAGTAATACGCTTTGTTTTATTAGATTCTGCCCACTCCCCCCGCCATCACGGCATCACGTTGCAGGCCAGAATTGGAACCCCCGGAAGTTCGTTTAAATTTGGCTTTACAGTTACATAGATGTGCCAAACAAAACGGCTAGTTCAATCCATAATATAGATCCTTACAGCTAGTAGCAATAATATACTAAAGCATAGGCATGAAGACGTTGAATCTGCAGGTGATCCAATGGTGCTTTCAGTTGCTGGGCAACCGGTTCCCCTGCGTGAAACTACAGCAAGAGCCACCGGCGGCGGCGGCGGCGGCGACAATCAAGCTGGTGAATTCCGATGGGCTGCAAGTCAAGATCTACGACAGACCCATCCATGTGTCGGAGCTGATAAAGGAGTTTCCGAATCACCTGGTCTGCCGCTCTGATTCACTGTACATAGGGAAGAAGATTCCAGCACTCTCCGAGGACGACCAGCTTCAGTTAGGCCACGACTACTTTCTTCTTCCCAAACACTGTTTCCAGTCTGTACTCTCATTCGTCACCCTAGCCTCCTTTGCTGCCAACTGTCAGTCCCAGCTGTACCGACTCCCCACCAACCAGCAGCCATCTTCATCATCGTCGCCATCCTTGTCCAGAGCATCAGGGGCATCAGATTCAATAAATATGAAAAGGGCGCTGGCGAAGAAGATGGCCACCTGCAGCCAGCCCTTCCACATACAGAAAACCCAATCTGGGTGTACGAGGATACGTCTCTCCGAGGAGTTTATTATATCGCAATTGATAGAACAAGGCAGGGTCAAGCGGATAGAGACGGAGGAAGATGACGAAGATGGGAACAAAACAGGGAGATTGTGCACTACTCCGCAGTTACACAAGGACTACGCGCAGCTTGTTGGGTCACGCCTTATATGGAAACCCGAGCTTGAGACGATCCGCGAAACCACCATGACTGAGAGTGAGTAGAGGAAGCTAAACTTTTCCCCATCATTTGGGATGATGAATACAACCAACATTATTGTTAAGAGATCGTCGTCGTCGTCGTCATCATCTAATGGACACCCGTCGTCCTCCTCAACCTCCTCTAAAGGGCTAATCAGCTGCCACGAGACTACTCCCAAGTCATCAAAATCCAAGTCCAAGACCAAGAAAAGCAAAAAGATCAATATCAAATCAAGAAAATCATGATCATCTCATCGGCATTTGTTTATCCGGTGCCAGCTGACTCATGTATTTCAATTTCCATCCTTTTCGTTTCTTTCTTTTTTTTTTTCTTTTTTGCTATTATTATTATTTTGAAAATTTGGGGCTATTAGTGTGACTCCTGCACACGCATCTGGATTTGTGAAAATGAAACTTCCCAAATGATTAGTAAGTTAAGACGATACAAAATTTAGTTCTCCATTCTATTAGAACGGTTTTGAATTCAAGATGTACAGATAACTGGTAAATGGGACTAAATAAAGTAGTAGAACTGGAGGAGCGTTGGTTAACTGCTTAATTGAAAATTGCCAGCAATCTTAATGTTAGGTCCCCGACTCAAACATAGCCTTCCGGGAAAAAGAAAAGAAAAAGAAAACTGAATAATAATAATAATAGTCAGCTAGAGGAGGAGAGCAACTAGAACTTTGATACACTGGACAGGTTTGGATGTGGATCGGGAATTTTGAACGGGAAGGGGACGACGACAAGTTAACAGTCAACAAGAGTCAGCTTTCAGACTTTGAAATCTTACCCCTCATTCTTTTACTCACGCTATTTTAACTATTGCTTTCCGGGAAAATGTTAAGTGGACGCGGGCGGGGGACGCACTCATGGACAGAAGTGATAATAACCGTTGGTTATTATGCTTCAGAAAATAAAAAAAAAAAAAACCAATTATAATTAACAATTATTATTATTATCTATATTTATAAATGCTTCTAATTTTCGTTTTATGTACTAAAATTCTTCCGCCTAAGGCCCAACTATTTACGCCATCCTAGTCGTCACCACATCATCATCATATTTGAGTTATTTGTCACTCATACTGTGCGGTATGATTCTCCTTCTGTTTTTTTTTTTTTTTTTTTAATTTTAATTTTAATTTTTTAATAGTAATTAGTAATTAGTAGAGGATCAGAAATTGGGACAAATGTGTCCTTAAAGTAATTAGTATTTACGGTATGAGACACTTTTTTTATTTTCGAGGATAATTTGATCCCGAGTAGGCCTTCGCCTCAAGAGTCTAAAGACACTTTTAGAGGTTCGGAGGTTAAGGTGACCACTACAGGATGATTCACTTTAATTAGTTGGTAGTTTAGGGTTAGCTGGGGCTTAATATGTCCTACTTACGTAAGTTTCGGATACATATTTATAGAAATAAAGTTATACCCGATTTAGAGCAAAATTGTCAATTGAATCAAGAAGCATCGTAAGAGTTGATTATGTAACCAAGGCTTCACGCCTTGCGACCGACCAGCACATTCTCTCGCCACCTCCGAAGAATGGCCTTCCCAGACACTGTTGAAATGCCAAATCTACCGATATACTCCTACTCAATGGAAACCTCATATTTGATCTTTCATGTTGTCATCCTCTTGGAAGGCGATGCCTGATCACTCGCCTTTCTTCATCTAACTCAAAATTGGCTCCAGAAAAATCCGTGCTGGAAAAGAATGGCCTTAAATCACTGATTCCACGTTCCTCGGCCTGCACAATATTTAATCAAAACCCAGACGTCAGTACAATCCACCTGGAGCACATCGCCTCCCTAAGGAAGATAATAAGCAACAAAGAGGTTGGTTTCCGCTACCATGCTCAGCAAATCCTCTACTTTCACATCAATATGTGTGAGCCCTGAAGCAGAACCAGAAATTATTTCTTCAAATCGCAGCGCTTTGTTCACAAGCTCTTGTAGAAGATTCAGAAGCATTCTATTGTAGTCCATCTTGTAAGTTATGTACCTTCTGAAACTCTGCAATGAATATCGTATATCCAATCATGCTCAACTCATATGCTGGAACCAATGCTGTATGAGTGCCGTATTCATTAAGGAAAGTAAAAAGAAAGATATATAGTTTTAATTGTAAATATAATTGAAGTCTGCCACATGAATCTTTTTTTCTAATTTTGTTTTATCATGAACTAAGTTTGAATAAAAAAAAGATGAAAAACATATAGACTGAAAAATAAAAAAAGTTGACCTAAGAAATGCATCAATGTAAAACTCAGAACATTCAAGTAATAATATGACAGGGAAAAATTGAAGCACAGAAAAAGGAGGGGGAACAATGAATATGCAAAAATTGATCTATTCATTGCACGTATTCAACTGCTTATATCCATACAGCAATCCTTAACAATATTAATAAGTTTCCATTGGATATTTGGTGGTAGATCAGAAGCCATTAAGAAAAGACAAATCAGAGAACAAAAAGAACGTTCTCAGTCTGATAGGTGCGTCATTCATATTAGTAAAAGTCTTCTTATTTATTTATTTTTTTTTTTTCTCATGACAAACAAGGATATATATTCCAATGCATTCTACTTATTTTTTGGATGGAACAATGTATTCTACTGTTAATATCTCACTCACAAAGAAAAATTATGAGAACGTAACCACTGTCCTACTATACCTTTTGCAGAGCCCTCTGCACTCCATATTTTTGTGTTGAGATGAATGAGTTTAGCAGAACACGTATTCCCATGTCGACATCTTCTTCAGTAACATGCTGCCTGAGATGCATTCTGGCATGAGCTTCAGACATTCGTATCATTGATTCGATGTGCCTCACTGCTATTGGAACTCCTTGTCCATGCTGCACAAGCAAAGTTAATATGAGTTACATTTCACAAGCATCCATCTGCAGTATTATCATTAAAGTCTCCAGGGAAACAGTTCAATGAAGACATCACCGAAGACTCCCTCCGAAGTTCAGCATAAACTTGGGTGAGCTTTTCCATGTCGGAATCATGCAATCTTGGAAATGTGTGCAATTTTGCATATGTTATGTACTTCTTCAGCAAATCCTGAGGAATAATCTGAGACAAGAAGGGAAATCTTGAGGAATAAGCTTAGGATTGAGAAAATGAATGACCAACAGATTTGATCAAGATGAATGAAATACTAGTGGGTCCTCAAGTATTGAACCTCTGGATCAACTGGACTTGCAGAGGCTTGAATATCTTCTTGGGATTCGTTCAAGGACCTATCATCTATATTAGCACCTTTGGGTTGTGACTTGAAATGGCTGTCAACTACAAACTTCGCAAGCATCTCATCTGCTATGGGGTCGACCACATCCTACTTATTTGCAACCAATTATCTTATATGTCAACATAAACCAAAGTTATGTGCACAGAGAGGGGTTGAATTTGGGAGACTATCACCTTAACAACACAGAGGATATCAAAACGAGAGATGATGGGATCTGTCAACTCAACATTTTCTGAAAAACTTTTCGAGGAATTGTATCTGGAAAAAGGTAAAGTTACTTCAAAAAGAATTACTTGCATTAAAAAGAAAAAATAAGGTCCTACCTCCCATAAATAGGTTCTCTACATTATTCACTGGAAGTAAGTTTCCAACTAGATACCTTCCTCCAATAGGATTTGCGGCGGCAATGACAGAGCAGCGAGCCTGGAGAGAAGTAACAATTCCTGCCTTTGATATGCTAATGCTCTGCTGCTCCATTGCTTCATGGATGCTCACCCTGATCATAAGCAAATGGCTTATCACTCAAAATAACAATATCCAATGCGAGCATATGGCGAACATTTCCATACCTGTCTTGATCATTCATCTTGTCAAACTCATCAATTAGACAGATCCCTTTATCGGCCAGAACAAGTGCCCCTCCTTCGAGGGTCCACTCTCTTGTCACTGGATCCTTGTGCACTGCTGCTGTTAGACCTACAGCAGATGCTCCTTTACCAGTAGTATAGACAGCCCTCTGTCCAGTCTTTTCAACATACCTGTAAGAAACCTACTTTTTTTATTCCTTCATCTTCATTATAAAGCTGATTAAATCATTCATTACGCAGGATAACCCTTACTTCAAAAATTGGGATTTTGCCGTGCCTGGATCACCAAGGAGAAGTACATTGATGTCCCCTCGCAGTCGGTGCTTCCCCTCAACATTTTTCTCTTGCCCTCCAAACATTGCAAGAGCAATTGCAGTTTTTATGTCCTCATGGCCATAAATTGATGGAGCAATAGACTTGATAATCTGTTGATTTATTTCATAAAGCAATTAAAAATAACTGCTAGAGAAGATAAAAAACAAACAGAGTTGATAAAAGAAAGTTCCAAGTGGCAAACCCGTTCGCCTATCCTTGGGTCTTTCGCTAGCTTTTCAATTTCTTCTTTGTCCTCCTGGGTAAGTTTGTAAGCAGAAAACAAATCCTGCTTCTTTGTGACATAGTTTGCTTCGATCACAGTGGCAAAAACGGGAAACCCATTCTTTGTATTCAAAGATAAGTCAAAGTTATTTGTGTATGTACCAGTGACCTCCTGATATGTCTCACAAGAAATAAAGCATAGAATGAGATAGCAATCACGAAAAAGAAAAGGGCAATAAGAAAAACATGTCTAGTAAAAGGATAATACAATCTCTTCTCCTGGTCGGGCACAGTCAATCAAATCATTCAACAGAATCACTTCCTTGTATCTTGGAAGCCGTCCAGCAGGCACAATTCCTGGGCTTTCCTGGAGTGTGAGTTTCTGATAGTTCCTGTAAATTGTCTGCAACAATGTGTGGAAGGATGTGTGAATTCCAATCCTGTTGGGATGCATTCATCTGCTATAATGGTCTTGTGTGCAAACAAAATGAGAAAATAGAACCACATCCCAGTGGGGACTGGGAGTGGTAGGTTATTTTGGACCCATAAAAAATCACTAGTGGAAAACAAATCATTTCCACTTGTTCTTCTAAAACTCTTTGGTCACAGAAAGAGAATGAAAAAACATCAGGTGCTTCACCTGCTCAATGTTCACCGTGAACGGTCCCTTTGATTGGCATTCAGGGCAAGAACCAACCTTGACTTCTGAATATGAATTCTGAAAGAATGGTCCCAAGATTGCCCCACATTTGTTGCAATCATATTTTACCTGTTGCAACTGAGGGAAGACCCCTGAACGTCTAGTAACAACTCCCCCAATACGAATCATGGTGTTCAAGTGGATCTGCCTGAAGATCAAAGCACGTCAGCAGAGTTGAAACGTCAAGGAAAGCAAACATTCAAATCCAATCATAGGAAAGAGATGGTTAATAATACCTAATGTTGCGGATCTGATCATAAACTGGTAAGTTGGTAATGCGGACAAAGATCTTTTGATGGATATTCTTGTAGTTTGGATGCAATTCAAAGACAACATTTCTGGCAACGTCTTCCATGACTTCCAGGACAGACTGAGGGGCATCAGCAAGCCATATGGCAATATTGGGATGAACATAGATAAACTGTTTATAATCAATCTCCAAGCTACACTTATTAGCTGCAAGTGCACGGTAAACAATGGTGATAAAGTGAACAATGCAATGCAAAAGTTCTCAAGATAGTTCAATGCATTTTATAGATTCCAAGTCTTAAGAAAAAAGTACGCATATGAGCAGGTGTTTCACCTGAGACCATCTCATTTATTAGTCGCACATATTCAAAATCTCCATTTCCATTCTTTGGATTAACATATGTGAGTAAGAATTCTTTGAACTTCTTGGCAATAAAACGTCGCACTTCATCTCTTGTTACCCACTCCCTCAATGTTCCTTGGACACGATACATTTCAAACTCAACTTCATCACCATCTTCGTCCTACATATAAATGCCTTTCAGTGAGAACCATCCATTTGAAGACATAATTGCCCAGGACTGTGCCCAAACCTAAAATATCAAAGAAGAAAAAAAGATTTTACATCATAAGGATAGTCATCGGTTTGATCAGTCATGGGGACATCATCCCTTGAGTGTTCAGGCTGTGATCTTCCAGGTGAGCTTTGCGTGCCATCTGTATCATCATAGCCTCTTGCAGGTCTAAAATCGGCTCTAGACCTCTTTGAGGGCCTGTAGTTGTCATCATCTGTATCTGAAAGGAAATGTCAACGGTCACAAACAACCTTTTTATTTTTTAGTCATTAATAAATGTGAGCCGCGAGGCAAGCATATAAATTAGTTCTGAATCATGGAGGAAATTAGCGAGAACCATCATATAATTGGTCCTTGCTTAAAAGTCCTCAGGACGATATAGAGCCTGACATAAAAACTAAAGCTTGCCGATTAAGCAAGTTGTTTGATACGTTTCATTGCTAGTGGATAGAGGTAAGAGGAATTTGTCTTCTCAAGCTATGCAGATAGGCCCCTAAGATCCGACAAGATCGAGATTGTGTGACAAGAATTTCGGATGGGGAAGTCCAAAGTGTGGTTTCAAATACCCAAGCATCGCAAATAAAAATGACAGTAACAACATTTATGGTAATAGAGGACTGCAGATGCGGACACGGCAGCGGATAAGAAAAGAAAAGAAATTCAGAAAGAACCATGGTCATGGAGGAGCTGGGGAAGCTTGCGGCTGGAAAAGCGGGTATCGCGGGCATTGAGCTCAATCTCGGCAGCCCTACGGTCGCGCATGATCTGATCCAGATCCCTTTCGTCCTCCAGGGAATCATCCAGCCCCAACGATTCGTACTGGTCCTGCTCTTCCATTCTCCGGTAATCGCTGCCATTTTGGGTTTCCAATTTCTCATAATCAATTAGGATTTATTCTAATTATATTATTAGATTGTACAAAAATTGCAAATATCCCTCCTTCCCACAACAACTACAAATACTACTTTATATAGGAGGACAGGAGCGTGTGCCGTGCAGATGAGATGAGATGATGACTCACTCCATGAAGTCGTCGTGAAAGAGATCTTCTCCTTCTTCTTCCTCCTCCTGCGGAACTTCGGGCTCGTCCCTGATGATTTCCGGATCGACGGCTGCCTCATCGTCCTCCGTGTAATTATCGGAGTTTTGGCTCGTATTCAGAGGTAGCCGGTCCGTGTTGAAGTCCGGGGAGCTGGGTGATTCCGGCGACGTCGGCGATGGATTTTCGGACGCCATTGCTTTGGTTTGGTTTCGTTTTTTTCTGGTGGGGGTGGGGGTGGGGGTGTTTGTGGAAATGCACAGATAATTTTGCCGGTTTCCGATTCTGCTAACTTCACTAGGTCACCAACGAGCTATGATAGAAGTCTATAATCTGATAATAACATTGGGTCGGGGCGCCTTCTTTTTTTTTTTTGGCGGGAACCTTTGGCGCCAATTTGGGTTAAGGGGCTCCTTCCTCCTCTCTCTCTCTCTCTCTGTTTTATTTTATTGATGTTTTTTTTTTTTTGGGGTCAAATCTTCATTTTATTATTTGTTTTGTTAAATTAAAATAATATTATCCGGTGCACAAATCATCACGTAATCACAAATGCAGCGTCCGAACCAAAAGGAACCCAACGCCAATCCCATTGTGACCGTGAATGTACGCCAATTGCCCCAGGCTCAGAGGGCCGCTTAGACACAGTCGTTGTTCTGATTATACGTTTAAGTTGTGATAAGAGTAATTTTTTTTTTTTATATATTTTTGAATATATATAATTTTTGGAGATAACCAATGGCATGGTGGAGTCAGGGTCACGGGACGGTAATTTGAGATGAGCGGTGGATTATGGTTAAATAAATAAATAAATATTTATTTATTTATTTGGGGAGGGGTTGATTGCGAGTTAGTTTGGACGGGCCCAAAATGGGGCGAAGGAAGGAAGGAAGGAAGGAAGCAGAGGTGTCAGTTGCTGGCTGGCAATTGGCAAACTAAAGCTCTCCGCCAACGACTCCTGCCCCCAGCCCTCCCCTCCCCCAAGCCACCTTCCTCTCGCCTCAACTTTCCATTTCCTCAGGCTCAGGCTCAGGCTCAGGCTCAGGCGCCGGGAATTGCTAAGGTTTTGGTAACTTTTTGTTTTTTCTTTTTCATTTTTCCTTTTGAACTTTAAAGAGATTCGGATCCCTTCATTGCACATCCATTGTTTAAATGTCTGTTAGCTCTTTTGTTTTCTGTTTTTTCTTTTCTTTTTCTTTCTTTCTTTTTATAATTTAATTGTATTTAATAAATAGTTGCTTCTTCTTCGTCTTAAACCTTACTTTTAACGTTCTATCTACTATCTACCTCCCGACATTGTTTGTTTGGAGGTAAGCCTTTTCGTTTCTCTTCTTCTTCTTTTGACCTTTGCTCTTTGCATTCTCCTGTTGCTTTTCATTCTTCCTCTTGCGTTTGCTTTCACCCTTCTCTCGCACCAACACTTTCTTTTTTTGGTTTAACCATTTGTTTCTCTCCGTTTTGTTTTTAATAAAAAAAATAATTAACTAATACATAACAACAAAGATGATTATTTGATGGTCGGATTGGATGTGGACTAATTTAGTTTATAAATCTGCAATCTGCATTATATATATTGGTGTTGCTGAATGCAGGTGGGGGGAATAAAATGAGGTGACAAAAGAGAAGGAGATCTGGCGGCTGGAAACTGCAGGAGAGGAGGGTGGGCCGACTGGATCCCGCCAGCCAGGGGAAGCCTTTTCATTACGTAAATCTTGCTCTTCAAAATACAAACAGAGAGAGAGAGAGAGAGAGAGAGAGAGAGAAGACGATGGAGACTGGGGGCGAGAGGCTCCCATCAGAAAACAAGTACTCCAGAACATCAATGCCTCAGCTTTCCGATTCCAACCGCCGTGTCAGTTGTAGTTACAATGACCGCCCTGACCTTCGGCTTTATCAAGCTTGGAAGGGCAGAAATGTAAATTACATTTTTGCTCTGCTTTGCTTATTATTATTATTATTATTATTATTATTATTATTATTGTTTTTAAACCACGAACAAAAAAATAAAAAATTGTTGTTAGCTTTGGTAGTCTTTATCGTAGTTTTCTTGCTAACATTGATCCAGTGTGTTAAAATGTTTGAGGCCCGGTACTCCCATCTTCTTTCTTCTTTCTAGCCGTGCTACTGAATCTAAATGCATCTGTTTTTCCTATACATGAAAATGACTCCCCGGATGCTGCTTCATTATATCCTTTTGCTAGCAGTGCTGCCCACACCTACTCTCATTTCTATTCCGTCTAAGTTTATCAGTTCATAAGAACAACAACCCCAAAATCGGTGTCCTTTTATTGAGAACATCGTCAATACTGGGTCTGGATTTTTCTCTTTTCTTTCTTTCTTTCTTCCACTGGGCATTTTTTCCCCCTCTTTCAATTCAGGGAGTTAGAGTGAATGGCGTTTTTAACCTTTTCAACCTACTATTCTTCAACACCTTGTATCGTTTATTATCATTTTCCTTTCTCTTTTATCGTACTGTAATGATGATCTTGCATATATCTTTTTTATTCAACTGGCAGAAATCAATTACCATCCAAATAAGTCATCGTGTCCCATTAATTGACTGACTACTATGTTCTTTGTCTTTGCACAAATACTCTCCATTCAAATTTCAGGCGCACATTCTCACACAAATCCTGCACACATCCACCTTCCATTTATGTTTCTTCCAAAATATTTAAAATTATCCTTTTAATTTCTTGTTGATCCTTTCCTCCATTCTATCCACTCGACATTAAATTTTTACATGATTGTACAGTTGATCTTGATTCCTGATGCAAAATTCAACCATCTAATAGGAGATAAATTTTATTCAATTTTGAATATTTAACTTGGGGCCAATACTAACAGATGTTCATCAATAAACGAAGACAGAGCAGAGGAAGCTAAACAGCTGACATACTCATCTAATTCTTCTGCAGGTATTCTGCCTTGGAGGAAGATTCATTTTTGGTCCAGATGTGAGGTCGCTGTTCTTTACTGTGTCTCTAATTGTGGCTCCAGTAGCCATCTTTTGCGCTTTTGTTGCTCCAAGGCTTGTAAATGAATTCCCACACCATCTAGGCCATCTTATTGTAGCTATATCTGCAGTCTTTACTGCATATGTGAGTTATTCCTCATATATTGACTGTTAATGTCAATCACCGCTTCTTGGAAATTTATATGCATTAGATTTTTTAGATTCTCCACTAAGCTTTTTTATGTCTTGCTGGGCAAACTTCTAAGATTTTTTCTGTTTGCTTTTATACTGCCTCAGGTTGCTCTGCTCCTCTTCCTTACATCAGCAAGAGATCCAGGAATCATTCCACGTAATCCCCATCCACCAGAAGATGATGGCTCGACTCTCTCTGCAGATTGGCCAGGAATTCTGGGTGCTGGTCCAACTTTGCCACCAACAAAAGATGTTATGGTTAATGGGGTTGTAATCAAGGTTAAATACTGCCAGACATGCATGCTATATCGGCCACCAAGATGCTCTCATTGCTCCATATGCAATAATTGTGTCGAGCGTTTTGATCATCATTGCCCATGGGTGGGGCAATGCATTGGGAAGGTACCCTCTAGCCTGAAAGTACAGCTTTACATTGACAAGTATAACTTCAGAATATTGGTTACATCTCCTACATGCACATATACGTGACTGTTACATATAAGTTCTAAGCTATTTGATCCCCTTAGGACAAGTGTAATGCCCTACACTCTGTCTCTTAGGTGGTATATTCCAGCATATACTTTTTATCTGGCGTTTGACTGGGACTGCATCTATCTTTATGTTCCTCGTGCCAGTGAAGGTTACAGAATTCACTGGCCCTTGTTGGGAATATTTAGCAAGGAGAACCATAAATCATGGCCGCTTTTCCACTTAGGTGGCATGCTATCAGAATATGTACTCTCTTTCCAATTTATGCCAACATTTTAGAAAAATAATTGGAACCAGGAAAGAAAGTTAGTTGGCATAACTACAAAAGACAAAAGCTAGATAATCATTATCCATCCCAGCCATCTGACCATAGACATTTTTTACAAAAGATAAATGATAAATTATCTGGCACAAGTTTCATCTTAACTTCGAAATAATGTCACTTGCTACAAAACTCCGAGTTTTTTGTACTGTTAAACTCCATCTATGGTTAGTCCATATCAGCCAAACAACCAATTTGCAGCTCTTACCAGTGGCATATGTTCAGTTAAACTGTTGCACAGGATTGCAGATTTTGAAACGTAAAATTGGTAATGAATCAGTCTAAGAATCCAAAGATCCACTTGATACCTGTGAGCTGTTGCTTCTTAAGATTTTTATGGTTACACTTTGCTGTGTTTCCTGTAAAATATGGTCTTACTTTTCTCACACCTAATGGCTGTACTGTTGGCAGAGGAATTACAGATTCTTTTTCATGTTTGTGTCCTCCACAACCATGCTCTGCCTTTATGTTTTTGCTTTCTGCTGGGTGAACATCAGGAAGATAATGGACTCCAATAAATGCAATCTCTGGACAGCTTTTCTTAAGTCCCCTATTACAGGAATTTTGATACTGTATACTTTTGTATCTGCTTGGTTCGTGGGAGGCCTCACTGCATTTCATCTGTACTTAATATTCACTAATCAGGTACCTTTTTTTTTATCGCCATGTCTTTATTTTGATGTCCCCAATGCTTTCCCTTTTTCTCAAATATAAATTTCTGCAGACAACATATGAGAATTTCCGGTATCATTACAATAGAAAGACAAATCCTTTTAACCGCGGATGCATCCATAATACTGTGGAGATTTTCTTCTCAAAGATTCCCAAGTCGAAGAACAATTTCAGAGAAAAGGTAAAGGCAGATTCATCTTCTGTCTGTTCCATGACAATGACATTGGGCCATGCCTTGAACCCATGGATGCCCGAATCAAACTTTGATGTGGAGGTAGGAAAACGGCAAGCTGCTGTTGACGAGGATTTTGAAGATATACAAAGCCAGATTGAGAATGTTAGTGGATTGGACAGGTGCAGGGCCCAGCCAGGGCACACAAATTTGGATCATAAGGCCAATGGGGAGGTAACACCTGACATGCGTATTTTGGCTGCTGAGCTTGAAATGGAGCATGGTTCAACATATAGACAGAAAATTTCTGGAGACGATTAGAGTGGGTTCAAAGTGTAAACCATATGTGCTGGGAGAAAGGCAATAAGATCTCAGAGGCAGCATGCATTCTCCAATTGGGCTGATTGGAACTGGTCATTTAGATTTGCTTTCACCTGGAACTGGCCTCAGGCGTCAATTGCATCAAATGTCATGCAAGGAATGAAAAGGATGGTCCTTTTTAATTGATTGTGAAGAGTAAATCAGTATTCTTTGACAGTTACTTTGTGATTGGTGTGGTATTATGTGTTCATTCTTCTAGAAATTTGCTTTAGTGTTAATATTTGTGAATTGACTGAACATGTTAGCATTCAACTCCAAAAAATAGTGGCCACTTGCATCAAGCTCCAATGGAAAAGACAAATTGTTTCTCGAAGGACCGGGGAATGTTAATATTGTGTTCTCCTAAAACGTCCTTTTTAAAATCTTTTTCAACGCTTGTGGTCGATGATTTGGTTTTTGCAGTTCCTTTGTCATTATTTTATGGTTCTGCATTGACTCTTGCCTTTAGATATTGTGTAGTTTCAATCTTCTTGTTGCTATTTGAAGGGAGATATGATTGCAAACCTTACTGTTGCTGATCTTGAGTTGGGGGATTAAGCTTCATCCTCATTCTAGTTCTCTCAGCTGTCAATTCAGTGATATGATATTTGTGTGTTGCAAAGAGGAAATGCTGCCTGCACATCTTGAAATCTAGGACTCCCTGCCTACCACTCGAAATGCAAAAAGAAATGTTCATGTATAATCAATTAAGGATAAAAGGAAAAGCCAAGTCCCAGAAAACACATTCTGCCAATGCAGATGCATTCGGATTACCACCCGGAATGCAAATTCTGCACATTTGGCCATGGGGTGGAGTATCCCAACCCCATTAAGTTTATGTTGCCTTCGATAGCTTCTTTTCTTTCCCAAAGCCAGGGCTGAATGCCCGCTTGGTTCCACCTCAAGAAAATCAACTGTCAATTTAGCGCTTCCTCCTCTGATGTATACTTCTTCACCATCGCTAATCAAATTATCATTACCGACATTTCCTGCTTCCAGCTGCATAACCAGATGGGACTTGCAGCAATCCAGTTTGAGAAAAGGAACGAGTATTTCGTGGATATTCTGAAGCTGAATCCAAGTTCTTGTCACCAAATGTAGTTTCTGAATCTTCCATGGCCACATATAGTCCATTCTTGCTTGGAGCAGGCCCCCTGTTGTTGTTGGCAGGTCCAACTGCCACCGAAGAGCCCTCCTGAATGGAGTTCATGCCGCTGGTACTAGAGTATCCAGTAAAGCCTCTAAGGAGAATTGGTGCAATTGTCTTATCACTGATCTTGGCACCCATCTCAGTAGCTTTTTGCAACAGTGCCGTTGCAAACATGTAAGCAGAACCAATTCCCAAAGGAGCAAAGTGTTTGGTATGTCTGCAGAGTTGAAACATGATGAAAGCGATGTTCTCGTGTTCATGTTACTTGGCATCATCATTCCTGCTGTGGCTGAGCCCAGAGAGAAAGACCTCAGTGACCTGTCAACGTCATCATCAGATATTACCAGACACATAACCGAGGTTTTTTTTGAGCACGATTCAGAACTGAGCATTGATGAAGTGAAGATCTCTTGTGCTTGGCTGTGCAGTATCCCTCCCATGGTCGCCAGATTCTGGTTCACTTTGTAATTCTCCTCCGCCATGGCATCACAGAAGGCTCTATGCATCACAAAGCTGTCCTTTCTGTACAAAAACGTTTCTCAGAACGATTGAAGAGTAGTCAAATAACAATAACAGCCATATGGAAATGGAAGTGGATGTATTTCCTTGAGAAAATTGTTCCACAATCAAACCGATACTCTCGAGTTCCACAGATCTGGGTGTGCGCTTTCCAATAAGATTGAACGGCATAATGTTTTGAGCACTTGTCACACTTCCATCTCTTCTCTCTGTGTTTTCTGCATAACTGCTTCTTGATGCCAGTCAAGTCACCTAGAGCCCTGCTTGGGTCGTGATGCACGCATATTGACTTGGGGCAGACATACAACCGCTTCTTAACCTGTGTGCTGGGCCTTTGCTTGAGTTTCCATGGCAAGTTGTGCCCTCTTCTGTGCAGCTGAAGATTCTGATCTCTCTGGAATCCTTTGTGGCAAGCCTCGCAGATGTATCTATTAATTGCTATCTAAGTCCTTGCAGACAATGTTGATGGCAATGGGAGGAAGAAAACAAATTTGCCCGACACTTCATATTTTAAAATTTATATTATTTAAAAAAATTATACTTAATAAATTTTAAATAAACAACTATTTGTCTTTTCAATATATGTTCTTTACATTTATTCTACTTACTATTGAAAATGAGGAGTCCCATTATGAAAGATGAGAAGTTTAATTTCAACATTTGTGTTTCCAATACGTCCCTTATATTTATTCTGTCCACTGCTGAACACGATGAGTCTCATTATGAAAAATGAGAAATTCAGTTTATCTTTTTCAAAAGATTCTCAACACTCTCCCATAAACTTGATTTCTTTACAACTCCAACTATCTCTCTAATTTGCTGAAATCTATCTTTCTTAAAAATTTTTGTAAATATATCAGCTATTTGATCAAGAGTTTTGATATACTCCACCTTAACCTCCTTATTGGCAATGCAATCCCGAATAAAAAGAAATCTTGCATCTATATGCTTGCTCCAATCATGAAACAATGGATTTTTCGCAAGGGCAATGGCCGATTTGTTGTCCACCATAATTCTAGTCGTCCCTTTTTGTGCAAAATGAAGTTCTCATAGCAATTTCTTTAGCCATATTGCATGACACACACCGGCAGTTGTAGCAACATACTCTGATTCATAAGTTGAGAGTGTTACGACTTGTTATTCCTTTGAACACCACGAAATTGCATTTTCTCCAAAGAAAAATATAAACTCGGTAATACTCTTGCGATCATTAATACCACCGGCATAATTACTATCACAATATCCTTTTAAGTGAACATCATCCCAAGAAGTATAAAAAATATCATAATCAAAAGTACTTTTTAAATATTCGAAGAATTCTGTTTACAGCTCGCATGTATTTTTCACTTGGATTCTCCATAAATCAATTCACTAAACCCACGACAAATAATATGTTAGGTCTAGTACAGGTCAAGTACCTTAGTCTTCCCGCAAGGCTTTGAAATATGGTTGAATCAACTTTCCTTAATTCATCCTTTTTGGAGAGTTTTACCCCATACTCCATCGAGATATTCACAAAATTGTAATCTATCATCTTAAACTTCTTTAGAATCTCTCTTGCATATGCCTTTTGAGAGATAAATATTTTGTCACTCCATTGTTTTACTTCTATCCCCAAATAATATGACATAAGCCTCATATCACTCATCTCAAATTCTTGTTCCATTGCTTTTTTAAAATCATCATACATTTATAGATTATTTCCCGTAAAAATGAAGTCATCCACATAAATGCATATAAACAAAATATCATTTTTCTCTTTTTTAACATAGAGTGCATATTCTTATGAAGATATTTGTCGAGGCAACTATACCAAACTTGTGGTGCTTGTTTAAGGTCGTATAACACCTTCTCCAATTTTAATACCTTATCTTAATGACTTTCAACCGTAAATCCTTTTGGCTATTCCATATATACTTCTTCTTCAATAGCACCATTTAAAAAAGCTAACTTCCCATCTATTTGATGAATTGTCCACCAGTTTTATGCTGCAAGAGCAACCAATAACCGTATTGTCTCTAAGTGAGCAATAAGAGCAAATACTTCTTCATAATCCACGTCATGCTTTTGTTTATATCCCTTTGCAACTAATCTTGCCTTGTACCTCTTAATTTCTCCTTTCGCATTTTTCTTTAGCTTATAAATCCATTTAACTCCAATTGCTTGATGTCCGCTTGGTAGTATAGCAAACTCCCAAGTGTTATTCTTCTCAATGGAATGAATTTCTTCCTCTATAGCTTAAACTCGTTTCTTGTCTTTAATAACCTCTTCAAAACTTAAAGGTTCATCATTTGCAAATAAATAAAGAAGATTTTCACCGTCTATTCTTTCGGTACCATCATAGAGACCTCTTATACCTCGAAATCTTTGAGGTTGTTCGCTCGAGCTTGTTGAGGGAGGGGTTGAACTTTTGCCTTCAATCTTTTAGTCCTTATTCTTGTCTTCTTCCAAAAAAGGAAGAAAACTATATGTCTCTTCTTCTTGAACACTCCAATCCCATGAAGCATCTTTCTTGAATTTTACATCTATACTAATCACAACTTTCTTGAAAACGGGGTCAAAACATTTGTACCCTTTAGAGTTCTTGGCATAGCTAATAAACACCATCTTCTTGCTTCTATCATCAAGTTTTGTCCTTTCATGTTCGGATACATGAACATAGCTAATATAACTGAAAACTCTTAAGTGCCTCACTCTTGGCTTCCATCCATTTCATACTTCTTCAAGGGTTATTTTCTCCAAATACTTTGTAGGTGAACAATTTGAGAGATAAATGACACATGCAACAGCCTCAACCCAAAACTCCTTAGGCATATTTTTACTTTTTAGCATCGTCCTTACCATGTTAAGACTTGTCATATTCTTCCTCCCTACAACCTTATTTTGTTGTGATGCTCTTGGGACTGTCATAATATGTCAAATACCATTTTCCTTACAAAAGACCTTGAATTCATTAAAAGTGAACTCTCCACATATATTAGTTCTTAGAGTTTTAATATTGTATATATATTTTTTTTCAATAAAAAGTTTGAATTTTTTAAATGCCTCAAAAACTTCACTCTATCTTTTTAAAAAACAAACCCACGTCTTCCTTGTGTAATCATCAATCAAAAGTACAAAATATGAGCTCTTATTAAGAGATTATGACTTAATAGGACCGTGCACGTCTACATGCACAAATTGTAAAGGCTTAGTTGCTTATGAAAGTGACACTTTTGGAAAGTTTTTTCTTGCATGTTTTCCGAGTAGACACGCCTTATACAATTGATTCGAGTGATTAAATTTTGGAACTCCTTCCACCATAATCTTTTCTCCTAGCATCTTTAGCCCTTCAAAGTTGAGATGCCCGAATCTCATATGGCAAATCCAAGAAGGATCCTCGACACACACTTTGTAAATACTTTGCTTCCGCCGTCTTCACATTTAACATGAACATTTGATTCTTTGTCATGGCAACTTTAGCAATAAGTTAATCATCTTGATTTCGAAGCCACAAATAATTGTTTTTCATCTTTACTTTGTGCCTACTCTCTAAAAGTTGACTAATACTTAAAATATTGCTCTTTATTTTTGGAATGTAGTAAACATTATGAAGAATTTTATGGTCTCTATCCTTTGTGGCCAAAATCACCGAGCCTTTTCCCTTAATCTTTACCTTTATATCATTTCCAAAATGAACATTCCTGATCACTTTTGTATTTAACTCCACAAATTTGCTTCTATCTCTGATTATGTGGTTGCTTGCGCCGTTGTTGAGATACCATGTGGCATCTTTGTCTACGGAGTCTTCCTTTTGAGAAAGCAAAAGAGTATCACCTTTCACCTCCTTATACTTGATAAAGTTTGTCTCCTCCTCATAACTCTTAGTTTAACATTCCCAAGAATGGTGACCTTTCTTCCCATATGTATAGCACTCTACTTGGCTTTTATCCTTTCTCCAATTATTATTTCTCCCTCGTCTATGGCCTCTTTGAAAACTCCTATTTTCACCTTCTTGAAATGAATTTCATTTGCCTCTTCCTTGACTGCGACCACAACCTCGTCCATAACTTCGGCCTCTACCACGACCTTGACCTTAACCTTGACCTCTTCCTTCTTTGTCATTTCCCTTAGGATTAAAGGAAATTTTTGCTTGCAAAACTTACTGTACAGGTTCTTATTGGGTCCTTTCATTCTCTCTTCATGAGCTAATAATGATCCATTTAACTTATCAATGGTCATAAACTCTATGTCTTTTGATTCTTCAATTGCCACCATTACATGATTGAATTTTGCATTGAGATAGTGCAAAATCTTCTTTACTACTCTTGCATCTTCAATCATTTCATTAAGCCATTTCATTTAATTCACCAACACCAGTATTCGAGTAAAATAATTCGTTATAGACTCATTCTCTACTCATTCTCCTTCATCAAAATCGTCTCAAACTCAGCCCTTAGAGTTTAAAGTCACACCTTTTTCACTTTATCAACTTTAACTATGGAATTCTTTAGGATTTCTTATGCATCCTTTGCTCTTGTCACATTGGTTATCTTCTTGAATGTGTCATCATCTAATCCTTAATAAATAATTGAGAGTGCACTTTGATCTCTCTTCTTTACTCGCTGCCATACTTTTCATTCAACCACGGTTGCAGTATCCTTGTTAATGGGATCTTCATATCCCTTCTCAACAATGTCCCATAAGCCATGAGACCCAAGTATGGCCTTTATGCATAGTGCCCATCGATCATAGTTTGTTTTGGTTAGTTATGGGTATTAGAAGATGATATTTGTTTTGGTTGTCATTTTACTTAGGCTCCCAAATTGTCAATAGTCAATGACACAATGACAAAAGATCGAAACAGCTCTGTTTTGGAGAAAGACAATGTTGCAGAAGCGATGGTGGACACCGGTTTTGATTCTAAATCCAAATTTGAAACCAGAAAGCATAGAAAGCATAAAGACAAAAAAAAGAGGGAAACCTCTAATTCTGATGAGGGGTAAAAAAGAGAAACCTCCGATTTAAACTTTGATGCCACTTTGTTGATGGCAATGAGAGGAAGAAAACAAATTTTCCAACTCTTCATTTTTTATTATTTCACTTCATACATATATATACACATCATAATAAATACAATAAGATAAAACTTGCACTATTTAAAAAAAACTACACTTTATAAACTTTAAATAAACAATGTCTGTTTGTCTTCTCAACAGATATTCCTTGCATTCATTTTACCCACTATTAAAGATGAAGAGTCCTACTGCGAAAGACAAGAAGTCCAGTTTCAACATCTGTTTGTCTTCTCAACACGTCCTTTGCATTCATTATACCTACTGCTAAAGATAAGGAGTCTCACTGCGAAAGACGAGAAGTCTAGTTTATCTTTTTTGAAAAATTCTTAATAGACAATGTTATAAACTCTGCATCTGGGTCTCTTAAGTTGAAGTGACATGAACAAGATGTTAGTTTAATATACAATAGGCTAGCTTTTTTACTCCTTGCAATATATAATTTAATTAAGCTAAGTTTATAGTTTATGAGTCCTCTAAATCACATTTAAAATAGATGGAGACTTTCCCTAATGAAGTCTGATTTCAATTTAGATCTTTTTCTATGTTTAAATTCTTTGTCCCACTAAAGACATGTACAACAAGTCATAGGCTATATTGGGAGAAGTTCATCTATTTTTCCTATGTTGGATTTTATAAGTTACTCTTTTACTTGTTTGGAGACACTCGAGTATGCAGAATAATTTGAACAATTCCCTTTTGAGATGTGGAGTTATCTTTAATAAGTTAAAACAATAACCTGAATGTCATGATTTGTGTGCCTTTAGCTTTAGCAATCAGCAAGTTGCCAAACTAATATCAATCATCATGGTTTTAGGATAGATTTCCCATTTAGATTTAATATACAAATACAAATGAGGAGTTACCCATACAAACAAAAACGAGCTGCATGATAATTTCTACACACTGACTTAGATAAGGATACTTATTATCAAAGTATATCTATATGGTCTATATATTTGCTTCAAAATAAAAATTAGAGATATCTCTAAAGCATTTATCCTACAAATTAATGTTTATACATAACATAACGTCACCTTAGAAGGAAATGATGTTCTGCAATTTTCTCATAGACAAAGGTATGTTTTAAGGGTGCTAGGCTTGCTTAGATTTCCGGTAAGACTTCTGTCTCTTTTTCATTATCAAAGCAAGTATGCAATGAACACCTTCATTAGGTATAATACCAAATTGTAGAACTAAAAATGTTATTGCCTGTTAGCAACTCACTAGCTACAAGCTTACTATAGCACTTCATTTTTCTTTTTTTCTTTTTCTTTTTTTAAACTTTACCTTCAATACTATAGTCATTCATATAAAAATCTAACTACGGTGTGTTATCTCTACCTTTACGAACTAAGTCAAAAAATAAAAAATAAAAAAAAAACTTGTTCATATTTAAACTAAAAGATTCCAAAGGAGTTATTTTTATACCGTTTGAACCGTAAGGGTTTAGTTTACTTATAAAGGGCAACACACCCACTTTAATAACTAGACCAACTAAAGGTAAAGCGATTGGTGTTGTCATTTACTTTTACGCCTCTAAATTGAATAATGTCACCCTCTCTCCTCTTCCAAGCCATAATCAAAACCAATCATCCAAATTAATTAATAAGTGTAAATGAGAAGTATTTCTTGTTGATGGCAATCAGAGGAAGAAAACAAATTTGCTGAAAAAAAAAACTATTTTTTATTATTTCACTTCATATATTTATATTCACACCACAATAAATACAATAAGATAAAACTTGCACTATTAAAAAAAAATTACACTTAATAAACTTTAAATAAACAACATCTATTTGTCTTTCCAACGGATGTTCCTTGTATTCATTCTGCCTACTGATGAACATGAAAAGTCTCACTATTGTCTGTTTGTTATCCCAACATGTCCTTTGCATTCATTATGTCCAGTGTTAAAGATAAGGAGTCCCATTGTTGTCTATTTGTCTTCCCAATATGTCCCTTGTATTCATTCTGCCCACTGTTGAAGACGAGGAGTCTAGTTTTTTTTTTTTAAAAAATTCTCAACACTCTCCCATAAACTTAACTTCTTCATAACCCAAACCATCTCTCTAAGTTGCTGAAATCTATCTTTCTTGAAAGGTTTTGTAAACATATCAACTATTTGATCAAGAGTTTTGATATACTTCACCTTAACCTCCTTGTTGGAAATGCAATCTTAAATAAAATGAAACCTTGTATCTATATGCTTATTCTAATCATGCAACATTAGATTTTTCACAAGAGCAATGGTCGATTTGTTGTCCACCATAATTTTAGTCGCCCCTCTTTGTGCAAAATGGAGTTCGTATAGCAATTTCCTTAGCTATATTGCATGACTTGCACCAGTAGTTATAGCAACATACTTTGATTCACAAGTTGAAAGTGTCACAACTGGTTGTTTCTTTTAACACCATGAAATTGCATTTTTTCCAAAGAAAAATAAAAACCCAATTGTACTCTTTTGATCATCAATATCACCGGCATAATCACTATCACAATATCCTTTTAAGTGAACCTTATTCGAAGAAATATAAAAAATGTCATAATCAAGAGTACCTTTTAAATATCGAGAGAATTCTCTTTGCAGCTTGCATGTGTTCTTCACTTGGATTCTCTATAAATCAACTCACTAATCCCACGACAAATAATATGTCAGGTCTAGTACAAGTCAAGTACCTTAGACTTCTCATAAGACTTCAAAATGCAGTTGAATCGACTTTCCTTAATTCATCATCCTTACAGAGTTTTACCCTGTACTCCATCGGGATATTCACGAAATTGCAATCTATCATCTTAAACTTCTTTGGAATCTCTCTTGCCTACGCCTCTTGAGAGATAAATATTCCATCACTTTTATCCCCAAATAATATGACATAAGCCCCATATCACTCATCTTAAATTCTCATGTCATTGCTTTCTTAAAATCATCATACACTTATGGATTATTCCCCATAAGAATGAGGTCATCCACATAAATGCACACAAACAAAATATCATTTTTCTCTTTTTTAACATAGAGTGCATATTCATGGATGTACCTTGAAAAACCTTTCTCATGAAGATATTACCAAGCCCGTGGTGCTTGTTTAAGGTTGTAAAACACCTTCTTTAATTTTAATAACTTATCTTGATGACCTTTAACCGTAAATCCTTTGGTTGTTCCACATATACTTCTTCTTTAAGAGCACCTTTTAAAAAGGTTGACTTTACATTTATTTGATGAATTGTCCACTGGTTTTATGCCGTAAGAGCAACCAATAACCATATTGTCTTCAAATGAGCAACAAAAGCAAATACTTCTTCATAATCCATGTCATGCTTTTGTTTATATCCCTTTGTAACTAATTTTGCCTTGTACCTCTTAATTTCTCCTTTCGCATTTTTCTTTAGCTTATAAATCCATTTAACTCTAAT
The DNA here is from genome assembly GCA_020883675.1 of Bruguiera gymnorhiza. Classification (NCBI taxonomy): domain Eukaryota; kingdom Viridiplantae; phylum Streptophyta; class Magnoliopsida; order Malpighiales; family Rhizophoraceae; genus Bruguiera; species Bruguiera gymnorhiza. Next base: position 163,571 of record JAIRCJ010000123.1, on the reverse strand, counting down.
TGATGTCCTTTTGGTAATATGAAAAACTCCCAAATGTCATTCTTCTCAATGGAATGAATTTCTTCCTCCATGGACCCATTTCTTGTCTTTAACAACCTCTTCAAAACTTAAAGGTTCATCATTTGCAAATAAACAAAAAAGTTTCTCACCATTTATTCTTTCAATAGCATCATAGAGATCTCATATTTCTTAAAATCTTTGAGGTTGTTCGCTTGAGCTTGTTGAGGAAGGGGTTAAACTTTCGCCTATAATCTCTTGGTCCTCATTCTCATCTTCTTCTAAATAAGGAAGAAAACTATATGTCTCTTCTTCTTGAACATTCCAATCCTATAAAACATCTTCCTTAAATTCTACATCTCTACTAACCATAACTTTCTTGGAAACGAGGTTAAAACATTTGTACCCTTAAGAGTTCTCGGCATAGCCAATAAACACCATCTTCTTACTCCTATCATCAAGTTTTGTCCTTGCATGTTTGGATACATGAGCATAGCTAATAGATCCGAAAACTCTTAAGTGCCTCACACTTGGCTTCTATCTACTTAATACTTCTTCAGGGGTTATTTTCTCTAAACTCTTCGTAGGTGAACGATTTGAAAGATAAATGACACATGCAATAGCCTCAGCCCAAAACTCCTTAGACATATTTTTACTTTTTAACATCATCCTCGCCATATTAAGAATTGTCTTATTCTTTCTCTCGGGACTGTCATAGGACGTCAAATACCATTTTCCTCATAAAAGACCTTGAATTCATTAAAAGTGAACTCCTTACCTTTATCAGTTCTTAGAGTTTTAATATTGCATTCACTTTCTTTTTCAACAAGAACCTTGAATTTTTTAAATGTCTCAAAAACTTCACTCTTGCTCTTTAAAAAATAAACCCATGTCTTCCTTGTGTAATTTATCGAGGAAGAGCACAAAATATGAGCTCTTACCGAGAGATTGTGGCGTGATAGGACTGCACACGTCTGCATACACAAGTTATAAAGGCTTAGTTGCTCGTGAAAGTGACACCTTTGGAAAGCTTTTTCTTGCATGTTTTTCAAGTAAATACGCCTTGCACAATTGATTCGAGTGATTGAATTTGGGAACTCCTTCCACCATATTCTTTTCTCTTAGCATTTTAAGCCCTTTAAAGTTGAGATACTCGAACCTCATGCGCCAAATCCAGGAAAGATCCTTGACACAAACTTGTAAACACTTTGCTTCCATCGTCTTCACATTTAACATGAACATTCGATTATTTGTCATGGCAACTATAGCAATAAGTCTATCATCTTGATTTTGAAGCCATAAATAATTGTTTTCCATCTTCACTTTATGCCCACTCTCCAAAAGTTGACCGATACTCAAAATATTGCTTTTTATTTTGGGAATGTAGTAAACATTATGAAGAATTTTATGGTCTTCATCCTTTGTGGCTAGAATCACTAAGCCTTTTCCCTTAATTTCTACCTTTGTATCATCTCCAAAATGAACATTCCCAGTCACTTTCATATTTAATTCCACAAATTTGCTTCTATCTCCAATCATGTGGTTGCTTGCATCGTTATCAAGATACCATGTGACATCTTTGTCTACAGAACCTTCCTTTTAAGAAAGCAAAAGAGTATCACCTTCCACCTCCTTATGCTCAATAAAGTTTGTCTCCTCATCATAGCTCTTAGTTTGACATTCCCAAGAATAGTGACCTTTCTTTCCACATGCATAGCACTCTACTTGATTTTTATCCACTCTACTTGATTCTCTCTCATCTGCGGCCCCTTCGAAAACTCTTACTTCCACCTTCTTGAAATAAATTTCGTTCGCCTCTTCCTTAAGTGCGACCATAGCCTCGTCCATAACTTCAGCCTCTACCATGACCTTGACCTCGACCTCTTCCTCCTTTTGCATTTCCTTTAGGATTAAAGGAAAATTTTGCTTACAAAACTTGCTCCACATGTTCTTGTTGGGTCCTCCTTATTCTCTCTTCATGAGCTAACAACGATCCATTTAACTCATTAATGGTCATGGACTCTATGTCTTTCAATTCTTCAATTGCCACCACTACATGATTGAATTTCGCATTGAGAGAGCGCAAAATCTTCTCTACTACTCTTGCATCTTCAATCATTTCATCGAGTTGCTTCATTAGATTCACCACTACCAATATTCGAGTAAAATAATCTGCTATGGACTCATTCTTCTTCATCAAAATTGTCTCAAACTCAGCCCTTACAGTTTGAAGTCGCACCTTCCTCACTCTTTCAACTCTGACTACATAATTCTTTAGGATTTCCCATGCATCCTTTGCTTTTGTCGCATTGGTTATCTTCTCGAACATGTCATCATTTAACCCTTAATGGATAATTGAGAGTGCACTTTAATCTCTCTTCTTTGCTCACTGTCATACTTCTAATTCAGCCATAATTGCAGTATTCTCATCAATGGGATCTTCATATCCCTTTTCAACAATGTCCTATAAGCCATAAGACCCAACTATGGCCTTTATGTGTAGCACCCATCGGTCATAGTTTGTTTTGGTTAGTTGTGGGTATTAGAAGGTGATATTTGTTTTGGTCGTCATTTTACCTAGACTCTGATACCACTTTATTGATGGCAATGGGAGGAATAAAACAAATTTGTTGAAGAAAAATTATTTTTTATCATTTCACTTCATATATTTATATTCACACCACAATAAATACAATAAAATAAAACTTGCATTATTAAGAAAATTACACTTAATAAACTTTAAATAAACAACGTCTGTTTGTCTTTCCAATGGATGTTCCTTGCATTCATTCTGCCCATTGTTGAAGATGAGGAGTCTCACTGCTGTCTGTTTGTTTTCCCAACACATCCCTTGTATTCATTATGCCCAGTGCTGAAGATGAGGAACAATGCTGTCTGTTTGTCTTCCCAGCATGTCCATTGTATTCATTATGTCCAATGCTGAAGATAAGGAGTCTCACTGCTGTTTGTTTGTCTTCCCAATATGTCCCTTGTATTTATTGTGTCCAATGCTGAAGATAAGGAGTCTCACTGCTGTCTGTTTATCTTCCCAACATGTCCCTTATATTCATTCTGCCCACTGCTGAAAATGAGGAGTCTAGTTTTTTTTTTTTTTTAATTCTCAAAATTTCTTCCACAATTAGGTTTTAGTACCTAAAAAATTTAAATAAAACAAGCACTTTTCAGTCTTCCCTTCCTAATGACATTTCTACATTCAGAAAATTGCCCATCAAGTTTTGGCTGACTGTTTGTTCCTTTTTTTCCCAATTTGGAATTAAGAGTAAGAGCAATAATCAGGACTCAGTCAGTGATCATCTGCTGCACGTCCCATACTAACTATTTTTCTCTTGTCCATTTTTTCTTGTTCATTTCCATTTCAGAAGTTTTCCTGTAATTAAGCAACTATCCGCCTATGCCATGCAAGTATCCACCAATGTCGCCTTTTCTACAAATCTGTTGGCTTTCATTTTGTTGGTTTTGGTCAATGATGATTCTCTTCGACGTAATTGCCAACAGCCAGCATGACGAGTAGTTGACTGTTTCAGCATTGTGAATATTATTATTATTATTATTATTATTATTGTTTTGATTTGTGAAAATTTTCATTTATTAAAGAACTTGAAATACAAGATGGGTTGTTAGAACACCGACAACACTGAATCCCCGTTGCAGGATTGGTGCTAAACTGAATTAAAAAAAAGAAAAGAAAAAAGCATAACTAGACAAGAAGGAATAATTTCATATAATTCTGCTTAAGCATGAGGTTATTTACAAACTCTACATTCGACTCCAAGCTCAAGAAGGGAAAGTATATTGTTAAGACCGGAAGGAGTCCTCTTCTGCTCCTTTCTCTCCACAACCAGTAAATTGAAGCATGGCATGCTAACCTGAGAGTAATAGAACTAGCGTGCTTTGCTTCTTTAGTAGAAATATTTGAATCCAATTTAGTAGCTCCAGTCCCACCCACCAATATTTCTTCAATACCAAAGGGTTGCATAATCCTCTGTCATAGAGCTTGATATGACAAGCAAGGGGAGCCAGATGCAATCCCAAACTTGAGTTGAGAACTCTGTGTCCAGTAGATAACTTATTTAAGATGGTCAACCACACAATAAAGTCGTATTCAGGAATGAACCTTGTTATTCAATTTAAACCAGTCTACTCTACTAGCTTTTATTCCAATAGCCTTTTCGTGCGCTTTGTACTAAAAATTTTCCCTTAGCCAGCAGGTACTAAAGCCCAAACTTGTTCTCTTGGACGCACGACCTTCAACTCCAAGTGCATTCAACTGGAATCATTGTGAATTTTGCCCACCAAATTCATACATGCTGCTCTGCTACTATTTCTTATGGTTTTATGTAATTTTCTTTATTCCTTTTTCGATGCTTCCCCTATGTTGCGCGAAACTGAACTTGCAAATCTAAATAACAAAGACTTGAAAATTCACTGAAAAGATAATAAAGTCAACATGATTATTACTTTTAGATCTCAGCAGAAAGTTCTTAACTTTGGACAAATTATTTGGAATGCTGAGGCTAAATTATATTGTTGGTTTGCAAGTTGCTGTAGTTCCAACCTAGTGGATCTCCGAGAAGCAGATTCAGATGGATTTATATTGTTGGCTTGCAAGTTGCTAGTAGCTTCCATAATGACCAAAAACAGTGAGGGAGACCTCGGAACAATCACGTGTTCCGCAATTTAACGAATTGCCATGGTTCTATATGCTGCTAGCTAGGGCAAAATGAAAAAATGATTTGAAATTGCTTCACATACTTGGATTGCGCTGATATTGAAGTGCCCCAAATCAGCAAACAGGACTTCAGTACCTATTAACCAGCCAGCCAGAACATATATAAATACACGTTATACATTAGATTTGCAAAGATACAAAGGCGAGCACAGCTGGAGCCTAGTACTCCCCTGTAATGCATAGAATAACCCCAAGAAAATTATGACCTGGGTAGTTTACTCTTCTCAAGCTTCTCCTTGATTTTTTTCAGCCCGTCTTAGGTTGAAGGCCGGTGGGTCGAGCTTATAGTTGGATAACGCTGGCTGCTTATTTGGAGTCAAGCTCACCTTTGCGGACCGGCATAGCAACGAGCAGAGAGCAAACGCTCTACCAGTATACACATGTTATTAATTAAATATCAAAATCTCCGCAAAGATGTTTAGAGGACCCAAGACTGGAGGAACAAAAATTTGGACGGTTAGTTATATTTAATTATAATTTTTTATTTTAATATTTAAATTTTATCTTATCCACTAATCTTGTGTTTTTGTTAATAAACCTAAAATCTGTAACTCTTATCCCACACCACCGCAGCTTCTACCTTCTGGATATATTATTAATATTATAGGTATTTATTTATTAAGTATATATATCTTGATTGAGTAATTATAAAGTACTTTTTTTTTTCTTTTTTTTTTACAAATGTATATCAGAGAGACGTACATACGTAGCTACTGAATAATTGAACCGCAACTACTATTACTCGGCATCACCGCTGTCGTTGGCCCGGAGGACAACGAAGACGTACTTTAGGAGAGGAAGTAATAATATGGTGCAAATAATGAGAGACGAGACGGCCAGATTGTCGTCTTCGTGATAAATAGTACCATTGGAGAAAATGCCTGAATACACGTAAAGTGAAGAGGTTCCCTTACATCCCCATACACCACTCCCATGCTCTGAAACGTCCAGCTCAATGTCGTCTTCCACCCTAACTGTACATACAACATCAACTGCGAGTTATGATGCATTTAGCAGATAAAAATGTTTTCTTTTTTGACAGGAAAAAAGTTGTGTATAAGGTACGTATAGATTATTAGTTGAATACAACGGCAAGCAAGTGGTGGGGGCATGTAGAGGTGGTCGTGGGGACAAAGTACAATCACTACAAAAAATTAGGATTTGCAAGGGCAAGAACAAACAAATTAAATGGTGAGCATGATATGTACCCCAATTGCATATGTTTGCTAGAAGCAAACAAAGTATGTGCATGATAAGGTGATTGAGGGAGTCAATCCGACGGCGCTTTGGCTATGATATCTTCCGATCCCTCCCTGACCCTATTTTCCACCTTTTGTTCTTCCATTTCCCACCGCATTATTTATTAGAATATTTTTCATTAATAATATGATAATACTTTTAAATAATATCTTTATTTTAAAATTAATTATAATATTTCTTTATTAATAAAAATAATTTTATATATTATTATATTATTACAAATTATAATTTTGAATTTTGATTTAAATATTAATAAATATACTTAATTTATATATATATCACACACACACACAAAATTTATTTAAAAATATGTAATTATAGTAAAATTTATAAAAAGAAAATTAATCATTAGATTGAAGTATATTTTTCAAATATATTAATAGTTTTAATTTTTATAAATTTAAATATGTTATTTATGATATTATTTAATTTTAAAATTTTAAACATTAAAATTTATAATAAATGATTTATTAAAAAAATTAAAAAATAATATTAGAGTATGTGATTTAAAAACTAAATTTTTTTTATATATGATAAAAAAAATATACTTGATTTATAATTATTTTTTATCAAAAAATAATAATATTTTATTTTTTATTTTTTAAAACTAAGATTTGTTTTGTTCGTGAGAAAAAATATATATGCCTCCAATGTCTTGTCAGACACCTTTTTCTTTTTTTTCTTAGGATAGCTTGTATACAATAAATAAATTAAAGATAAAATTTTATAATTATGTTTATATGAAAAGTAAGTAAGTATTTTATTTTATTTTTTTATGGTGTTAATTATATATCTTTGTGTCTTAAATCTTAAGTTGTTTTTCAAATATGTCTTTTTCTTTTGTATCATTAAGAGACAGTTAAAAGAGTTTTGAATGAAAAATAAAATTTAGAAAAATATTAATCTGAAATATCTTATCTCATTCTACATTTTAGACATTAAATACACTAACTTCTTGGTCTTATAAACATATTGAAAATCAAATTCACCACAGACTTCGATGATAATTTAAGGAAAGTAGGATGCACAAGTACATGTATACATTTGAAATTTATTTAATTTAATATTGTCGGCTAGCTTGGGAAAACAAGCCAATAGATATGGAGCTTCGTCCTATTCACTCACTGCAACAGTCAGTTGAGTGATGAGGGCTCACATTGATGGAGCATTAACTAATTTTAACTTAGTATTGTTAGCAGAACAAGGAGAAAGAAATACTAGGAAAGAAACTGGAAATTTTATTTACAAGCACATAATTAACTTATTGGGTGACTCTCAATCGTAGTCATGAGGAAGCGACTTTGGCATTCATGAAATTCAAGGGATGCGTGGATTCACCCCAACCGTCTTCAGCGTTTCTGCCACTCGAGGCCTGCAGCCCTTCAAACAGACAAAGCATCAACCAGTGAATCACAATTAAATTTTAAAAAATTTTATATATTATTTAATAAGAAAATATTAATATTATTTTTATTATGCTGGCAAATAAGAAAAGAAAATATGAAATTCCTTATAAATTTTACAGAGAAATCTATTTTGATTCATTATTTTGAGTGGGTTAAAATAACTTAATACAAAAAATTAAAATAATAATAATAATAATTGATATATTTTGTATTAATTTATTTTTAAAAAAAAGTGAATCAAAATAAAAAATAAGTATTTATTTATACTTCTCGCACTTAATTTTTGTTTTTTGAGACATATCTACACGATTAGATATATATATATATATATATATATATATATATATATATCTACACACAATAATTACTTCATGAAATTAAGTAGTTATAGATATTATTATATAGTACAGATTATAACGGGTATTATAATAATAATTATCTACAAAGGATTTAATTCCCGCAAATAATAAGCTCCCCCACCTCAACTGTCAAGGGGTTCTCTCTCTCTCTTTTTTTTTTTTTTTTCGGTTGCTTTTTGAAAAGAAAAGGGAGGTATTCGTATTTTGTTTGCTGGGGCCAGGGGTGGGGGTGGGGGAGTGACCTGGTGAAAGGATTGGGGCGGGAAGAGTCGCGAAGAGTGCGATGAGAATCGTCCTGGATGTGAGCAACCTTCCTCAGGAATGCCTTGTTGATGAACTTATCGGCGTTAGCGATCACCGCATCGGGATCATCCACCTCCGCCACCGTTTCTCTCCTCTTCTTGCTCAGGCTCACCCCCGGTGCATGCACCAGCTGTTGCTTCACCGTGTGCATTGCCATCATAACCGCTGCTGCCACCATTCCCATCACCACGTACACTGGTGCCATGTCTCCGCTCACCGCATACCTACATATACCTTTACATTTAGTAATGCATCCATCATATATTTATATTGAGATATTGATGCAATAGCAGTAATTAATTTTGGTTAATTTAATTTGGCACCTATTGTGAGGCTGAAACTGAGAGTGCGCAGAATGAACAGTGCCAGCAGCCGTTGCAAACCTAGGAGTGGTGGCGGAAGCAAACGGCCGGTTTTGTGCCCATCCGCTAAGCATCGATCGCCAATGATTCTGCAGCCGCATGTTTTCTCGGTTTTTTTGTTTTTTTTAATAGAACAAAACATCGTAAGTTTGTAAAACTAGGCCTAGACCCCCACCAATCAATTAAATTTGCAATGTAAGCCGTCGGACACATCATAATTGCAAATTCTTGTGTAGGACATGCATGTGAACAAATGATAAAACTAGTCTATAATAGTAAAAGTAATCACTAATTAATTCTGATAAGTAAACAGAAAACTTACGGTTGCCCTGCTGAAAGCCATTATCTCGGCGTAGAGGGGAAGGATAGGAAGGAGAGGGGTGAATGGAGAACTTAACTGATGGTTTGTGTTGTGTGGGTAACTAATTTTAAGTTCGTTAGTGAGCCAAAATATCACAACCTTAGAGACTGAAACATGATTGAGATGGATGGGTGTGACAAGTGGCTTTCATGCACTTTTTGTAGGGATATTAGTTTATACGTACACATACACATGCCAACGGTCCCCGATTTCCTGGGAGTGGAACTTAATTGCCGGTGGCCCATTTGATTAGGAGCCCAATCCCATCGTCGTCCTTCATTATCTCAAAAGTCAGTTACCAAATTGAGAGGGAGCTTTGAATCTTTCAATGGTCAGGCATCGGCTGCCTCTCTCAAAATAAGTACGTGCATCGAACCCATTTTTCTCATCTACGATCCACATCTATTTTGCGCACCAAATGCTCCTACACAGCTTGGTTATGGACTTGCGGTGACCTTTGTCGTTGGCGCTAAAGTTAAAGTCAGTTACCAAATTATATGTCATGGATAAGTGAACCTCGAAATTTTAGCAGTCCAAAGCAGGGAGAAAACAAAAAAGAAGATCGTTAATCATTATACATGTGCAACGCAAACCATCGATGGACAATGAAACTAATACACATTTCAAGGACCCCCCGGGACAATCCAGAGGGCTTGCGTCCAATATCCAGCCCAAATCACAAAGCAAAGCCGAAACCCTGAAGTGGAAAATAAATACAAAAATAAAAAAGAGAACCACCCTCAACAACCAAGAAAAGAAAAAGAAAAACTCTACAAAACCACCAGATTTAATTTATTTATGTATGCGCATCACTACTTAGAGCAGATTAGAAAAATGAAAGGCCGATGATGAACCCAAATCACGCCCATCCGTTACAGTGTCAGAGGCGGAGGGCAGTCTCCCCAACATTGGGCCCGACTGCCCAGACTCATTAGAACCAAAGTTCAAATATGGGCTGGGTTCAGGCCCGTTCTCTGGTCCCGCAGAATACCCGAAAGATGGCGTCTCATTCCAAAATCCATGACCCACGTCGATGCCACTCCCATACCCATAGCAAGAGGGAGGCAGGGGCGGGAGCTCAACATCATCCTTTGGGTAGTAGTAGGAAGGCCCACTTCCAGGACCACCCGGGGCAGGAGCCACTGCAAAACAATCGTCAGCACCAGAGATGGACTGGAAATTGTGAGACCCACCACCGGCCTCGGACTGTTGAACCCAGCCGTCTCCTATCTGTCCTGGCAATGCACTGACGTCCCCATAACCGTAATAAGAACTTCCATTGGGCTTGGGCCTGGGAATAGAGTCCTCGTTGTCAAATAAGAGTTGGAGTTGCAATAAATGGTTGGTGGCCTCCACATTTTGTTGATGATGACCCTCAGGATGCTGCTGCTGCTGCTGCTGATCAGAAGCGAAGAGCGCTGAGATCAAATGATCATGTTCAGCTGCATGTAATTGTGATTCGTCGTCGGGTGAGATAATGGACGTGACAGAGCGACCAGGTGGCATATCAGAGTAGACAAAGTTAGTACGGGCCTCGGAGCCGCGAATGGAGCGGGAGGCACGGTCGTAGGCTAAGGCCGCCTCCTCGGCGGTGTCAAAGGTGCCCAGCCAATGCCTCTCTTTGGTGGAAGGGTCTCTTATTTCCGCCGCATATCTGCCCCATGGCCGCCTTCTTACTCCCAGGTACCTTACTTCTTGCTGCTGCTCCTGTTGCTCTGCTTGTTGCCTACCGTTGTCGTTGTTGTTGTTGTTATTGTGTTGCTTTCTCTTGGCCTTTGATGGTGATGAAGAATTGGTTTTCAAGTTATTAAAATTCATGCTAATTAAACACTACAAGAGAAATTAAGATATGTTTTGGTTTAATTTGGAGAGCTAGCAAGAGTTAGAGATTCTCAGGAGAGAGAGAGAGAGAGAGAGAGAGAGGGAAAGAGAGGCTTTCTCTCTTCTTAAACGTTTAAGATTGAGCAGAGAATTATTGCTGTAAGCCCCCTTGATTAGTGCTCAGCAGCCGTTTGCTTCCTGGCTTTTAAATAAAGGAGTCGGGTCTTGGGTGATACTATAGTTTACCGTACTACTCTCCCACGTTCTTTTGATTACATTAATTGCACAGGCCACCCTTTTTATTTGTTAAACTGCTAGTCCTAACGTCCCTTCTTTCCAAGTGTTCACGATCATTAATCCAGTCCCCTAATTGTCCAAATGGGTCCTCATTTCTCCGAAGACCCACAAGCACCCAGTTAAGGAGAACCCATCGTATAGTATTTTATACTGTATCATTATTATTGGTACTAGTCTGTAGTTGGCATTTTCATCGTGGGGCCAGTTGTTGTTTTTCTAATCCCAATGCACAGTCTTCTCATTTGAACTTATGGGATGCTTTATGAAGAAAGACTGGCATAATTTAATCTAACATGGTTACCACATTTACGTGTGTACATATATCGGGAATGCATGAATATTTTACATGCTATATTGTTCTCACTAAGATATATATATATATATATATACATATATATATACACACACACTTTAGGGACCTGTCTCGATTCAATGAACAATCCAGAATATATAGCAGACGAATACAATACTGTTTTCTCCACACTCTTTCAAGTCTCAATTTAAGTTTTAGGTTAAAAGTGCTTAGACGGGCCATTAGTCCTCACATGCCATATTCCCAATTGTTTGGTCACATGCACATGAATTAGCTTCTTCTCGTCATCTTATCTTATAATATATAGAAAAGTTACTGTGCATGCAAGACTTTCATTATGTATTGATGCAGAGATATTTTTCCATGATTAATGAGATGAAATTATTTTAAAAGTTATAATTTAAAATGAAAAAAAGAATGTTATATTTCACTTTTCTTGTTGATTTTTAACACGGATTCCTTTGATATTCTGAAAAAAATTGATTTTTGATTCTTTGTTTGGAAAGTTTATGAACATTCAAGTCAATAATATACTGATAAACATTACTGTTCATCATATATATTCAAGCGTTAACATCTATCGTGTTACTGCAGCATAAACTACTGGATGTTAGTGTAGGATGTTTATATATATGTAGCATACCAAATGAGGCATATAATAGGAGCACGGCTCGGTCGCAATTATTAATGCACTCCTTATCCGAGTAGCTTCCTTGAAAGCTGAATCAAGTTAATGGGGTTCACATCTCAATTCGTGATTGATACCAAAAGTTAGGAATAAAATATCGGAAAAAATGATTAAAAGTTGCTCACATGCCACCTCAATAAGTTACTCGGAAGTATTAGCAGTATTAGCAATATAATCAATGGCTAATCATGGATTGTACCAATAGACAATCACTCGTATTATTATGGGGCAGCCACGCTTCTGATGAACGACTAAATTTATCCAGACCCAAAAAGGTTATAGCAACAAAGACCAAACCTGGCTCCATACGATTGTTCGATCAATACATGAAAATTTAAAAGGCAAATCGAATGATCGTTCCCATGATCGTTCAGTTGTCAGTAAGCCATCATTTCGATACCATTCTATTGGCTTCTAATATATTCATCCCCATGTCTTATTTTAATTTACCGATCTCTATATATAATTAAGATAGTTTCTGAACCAAGGCTTTATTTTAATGGTCAAAGGCTGTACAATCTTGAAGATCTTAGACGCGTCTGCTTGATGACCCCCAAAGCCCAACCGGCCCCTCGATCGCTCTCAAACCATGTTATGTATAATTAACAATGCACTTTTTTTTTTTTTTTTTGTAATTCATCAGAATGAAACAATTAATAATGTACTGTTATGCACATCTAGAAAAACAAACATATTCAAGCACGCATTGGCAGAGGATAAAAATTAAGTTGGAAGGTAGATAGATTATTGCATATTTTACTAAAAAAAATTGTAATCAATTGTGTGATATAGTGATAAAATCGTTAGACAATTAATTAATTGTAGTAATCATGATTCAAATCTTAACGCGTATAAACCAAAAATAAAAATTTGGGCATTGCATGATACAAATAAAAAGCTCCATGTTACCCTACATCAATGTGTGTATATATATATTGAGGCCTTTTGAATGGAATAGAGAGAATAAGGTTATCTCAGCCATGTGCATCCAATTTAAGCCAGATGCAATGATATGATCCACAATCCATCTCAGATTTTCAAACCGAATTGTCGCTTTTGTATTATTTCAATTCCACATGGAAGGGGACACCTTTCTCGAATTTTTATAATTTTGGCGAAGGGTTTGGATAATTTTGTTGGACATCGGTTTCAGCACTCTAGACCTCCTGGAGAAGGCTAAGCAGTGTTGGGCAGCATGTGAGAAGGACACTTAGGCATTCTTTTTTCGAACAAAACAACCACTATCACTAGGACATATACAAGTGAAGACCTACCCCCTCTAAGATTAATTTATTTAATTAATTAATTATCACTACAATGAAGTGGGTCCAAAGAACAAAAATTCTACCGCGTGAGACCACGCAGATTGCTTATTCTCTTTACCAGTGCATAATGTAAAATGAAGTTGTTATGATAATTAAACGACATACATTCGAGTTGATCGTATGCACATTTGGAGGTAATATTGGTCGGTGTCAGATCCATCCATAGTTTTCAAAGACAAATTTTATGAGCGAAGAAAAGAAAAATAAAATGAATTTGTAATAAGGACCAAGAGACATGGCCATTTCTTTGCTTTTGGTCAATAAAATGAAAATATCATAACAGTACTTTATAATTTCGGTAAAAAAAAAAAAAGTTATGTTAAATATGTGTTATAAGATAAATCGAATCATTACGTTATGATATGAAGGAGCAAATACTATGATTAATAAGAATTATTAATTATTTTAATACTTTATAAAACTGAATGCATATTTAATTTTATTAAATATTTAAATCGATAGACTCACAGTATAAACAAATGCTTTAACTCACTCACTAGACCGACATGGCCATTTCTAAACAAATTGAAGTAAGCGCACACTTTGAGGGAACGCATTGGGATTTGAATTCAACGGAACGCTCAATTGCGGTCAACATATGTTTACGTGTGAGTTCAATATATAGTTAATTAGCAGCCTTCACATGACGACTACAGCCCACCTACACGAGTCCCTTCTTTTGTTGCTTTCGAGGAATAGGGTAGATCGCAGAGGAAGTTCAAGCCAAAGCATCTTCTGAAATTACATATATATATATATATATATATATATATATATATATATATATATATATATATATATATCTCCTCGTACTGTGCAATATCCCATCATAGTATTTAATTTTTTTTAATGATTATAGTACAATTGAAGTAGGTACGAAAATTGTAATTAAGCTGACATGTCTCAGCTCAAGCACCATTAATCTCATATTTGGGAAAGTTAAATTTGACAACGAAAATTTATCATTTAATCAGCAAGTATGTCGGGAAAAGATAAAAAGAAAAAGCCTAAATGATATATACGGAGGCAAATAGTTTGGCAACAACACAAAAATCACAGCCACTGCCACAAACCCAATGGCCTACGCGACCAAGCAGGACAGTAGATTAGTAGATTTTAACATGACTGCATCAACATGTTCTTATTATCGGCCCTTGAAAAATAATGTATGGCCAAACACAGGATCAACCTGCTCTCATATTTCTCCGAAACACACATCATTTTCTCCATGTGCAGGCTAATCATATAGGGTAGAAATTTCATACTAATTAAATGAACAGAGCGAACACTAAATGGATACGAAGATAAAAAACTGTAGAAAATAAAATCTTGTGTGTATCAGATCAAAGTCTTAGACTAACGATGAACAATCAAAAAGCAACAAGGGAGAATACCGTACAAAAAAAAAAAAAAACTGGAGAGGGGATCTGATCAAAACCGCCAGCCCCCCGTTCTTGAAACCTAAAGCAATTCGAAAACTGAGGAGCCTAGCTATATATGTGTGTGTGTGTGTGTGTGTGTGTGTGTGTGCGTGTGTGTGTATAAAATGGAATTGATGGAATATATATATATATAGAGCATAAAGGGCCGGGTCATTTGACTGAGATCTGGAATCCATTGTATCCACATACATATGATGTATTATTAGCTAGCATAGCGAGTGGCAGAGGCGGATCCCCATCCAGCAAAGGAAAAGCAACGCGTGCTGCGGATACCTGCGGCCTGCTGGGTAGCCAGGCAAAATAAAGAGCTAGGAATATATGTTAGCGAATGGTCGACACTAACACCTAAATGCCTAAGGATATGGTAAAAAAGGATGCATGTGATTGTGTACCACTGTAAATCTGTCATGAAATGCTCTGGGTCGTTGGACCTGCATCACGGGGCCAACAGTGATTGATCTACACTTACTTACGTTGGAAAATATAAAATTACACGTAATATAGCTACGAAAGAAATTTAAATTTGAAATTCACTCGTGGAGTTTGCATTGGATTTTTTACATCAAGTTTCGATTTGTATCATTCTCTTGTTTGCTGTAAGATATAAAATAAATGTTATATTATAAATAACTACAATAAAGTCTCTTATTTGATATAAAATTTTAAAAATATATTTATTTGTTTAGTACTTTATTAAATTGATTAATAAAAATAATAAATTCCAAAGACATCATTTGAAAAGGCTGGTAGAGTTGGAGCTTAGATATGGGAGAGAGTCAAAGAAACAACACCCTGGTGTAAATAATAGCAGAAATTCATTGTATTTTCCCTTTTCCGTTTTGTTTTTTTTTTCCCTTAAATTGGTACTAAATGAAACTGATCAAAATCATAAAATGTTGTTCCTCAATATGCAACAGGAATATTCAAATTGAAAGGACTCGAACTTAGAACTAATAGAATCTTAACCTAGTGTCTCGTACATTGCATAGGTCATGTTATATGAGTTTTTAATCTTATTTGACAATCACTTCATCTTATTTGACTATTACTTGAAGTGATTGTTAGAGGGGAACAAAAAAGTAAAATAACACGTATACGTGTTAAGGATTCCTCATAACACGTACATTAGAGCTTTTGAAATTATATTTTATGGAATATTTCTCTGTGGCATTTTTGTCTACAAGGATAATAAGGTACGGACTGTTATTTTTTCCACTGGTAATCCTCGCGGTCCAACACCCTTATCACGGGATCCACAGTTCATTATTAACATGAATCCAACGTCCCATATTTCAAAATCCGCTTGACTATCTGGAGAAACAAAAGCAAGAAAATCTTAAAAAAGAAGAAAAAAAAAAGTTAAATGTTGAAAGCATTTTTTGGGGTGATATATGGCAGCAAAATCGTCAAAGAGAAGACGCCAATGTCAACGGTCAACAGACTTATGATTGCCATAAAATGCCAATGATACAAGAAGGAAAAGAACAATGGGAGCACATCAAATTTCTGTGTCTCGGAGGTAAAAGTCATAAGATGTTAAACAGATAAAACTTACAAATTTCATTGTTACATTCAATTACAATAAAGCAACGTTCGCTTCACATTCACAACAATTAACAAATACAGCTGCTCCCCGCCCTCCACTTCATTGACTGGAGGGTATGACATGATGTGCGCGGATACCAAATTTACGGGACGACAATCACAGCATGCAAAAGTACTCTACGATCTTGACATCTAAGCAAAAACACTCAAAGGATCAGCCTCCATGCATCACAATACCTCGCCATTGGTAACCAGATAAAGCTTACGAAAATAAATCAGAAGAAATGCATTACATTTCATAACCACTTTCTGTGACAAGTCAGAAGCGAGATACAATATAAACATATCGATACCCATCAATATTGATTCCAAAAATAAAGCTTGCTTTACAATTAAGTAGCAGGACAAAACGAGCAGTTACCCCAGCAAAATCAGAAAAATGGTAGCAACTCCAATGTCCAAAACCTTTGTCCCAACAAAATTACAAATCAAAAGCAGAAGCCAAGTTTGAAACAACAAATACAAAACAAAACAAAGGGAAGAGCCATAGAGTAAGTTTACTAGCATTTGCCACGAACAACAGAGAGCGACAAGAATCATATTCAGTCACACTTGCGCCTAAAAGAACAACCTTCCGTGAGCCTTGCACGCCCACCGGTGGGCTGGCACAACACCGTCTGGCAGTTGCCACACACCACAACTGTTTGGGAGTGACCGAAAACGGTGGTTCTGCAAAAAATTGATGGTTTCTTTTATTAAAAATTTTGGTTAAAAATACCAAAACAGCACGACGGTTTTTGATTTACAAAACTTTTTTTTTTAAAAAAAAGGAAAAACAAAAACCTAATCTAGGCAATCTAAATTAGGAGTTGAACGAATAAAAGCCTTAAATGGAGTAGGAATTATGCTCAAATTCAAGGAAAAAAAATTATAGGAGAAGTAAATTGAACAAATGCAAATAGAAAGCAAACGAATAAACCCAAGATTACATGTTAAAGCAACCCTAACACTCGACGTCTCGTATCCAAACAACGATGGTCAATAATCAGCTAGATGGTTTATAATAATACAAGCAAAATGAATGGAAGCGAAGAGGAAAATAGATGGGAGAAAAATACCATGAAAAAGGAATTCAGGGACTGGACGAGACGCTTGAGCTTATGCATCCTCTTCACTAGCTCAGCCCGAGGATCCAACCAATCGATATCGTTTTGGAGAACCTTCATGAGCAAAATTAAGTCATCAATCTCCAATTCCACACGCCCACGCCCCGGGGCATACTCGTCCGTTCAGTTGCATCCCTTTTACTTTAAGCTTAATCGAGCCAACATTATTTTATTTGATTCTATTTTACGTGTTGCTGCAAAGACTTTATCAGTTAGCTTAATCAAGCAATAATTCTCGTGTTGCCATACCCCCCCAAAACCAGTCTTTTCCCTTTATCCAATCCACCCAGTTACTATATATATATACCTTCTCTAAATTTCTAGAAAACGTAGTTTTCTATGTTAAAAAAAAAAAAACACACAAGAAGAAGAAGAAGAAACTTCATTTAGGAACAAAAAGTACTGTTGGGGCGAACACGGGAACTTCCCTAATAGCCGAAAACCCAGCGGGCCTTGGACTCAACATCAGTAACTAAAATCAGTGAGTATCTCACTCAGGCTCTTGATGTGAATGTCCAGTCCAGGCCCATAATTTCAGTGCATCCTCGGCTCATGCCCGTCTTGTCTCATGGCCCCGTGATATAAGATTAATCTGCAATTGGCACGGATAGGACTGAGCTGGTGGGTCATAACAACGACACAAAACGAAGAGGAGAGGAGGCCCTGAGTTTTGGATCCGGATAACTTTTCGGCTTCCACTGGTCTGGCCTTCGTCCAAGAATCAATCAAACATCATAATTTTGATGATGTCCTAATGCCACGTAGGGTCCTCGATCGGAAAGAAATCCGATAATGGCCCCATGGAGAGCCCAATGTCACGTGGACACTAAGTCCAGTCCATCTAGCAAGTAAGGAAACAGAAATTGGGAATCAAATTAATCCTCTGCGGGCTGCCAACATTGCCTAGCTCCCTTGGCAGCCCAAATCCAACAAGTGGAAAGTCCTAGAAAAGTGTTAAAATGTTTGGAAGTGTCCCATCTAGAAACTTCCAGCAAAGTCTAGCAAAAACACTCACTTAGAACCTTCTTGAAGGATCCTCTTAAATACTCTCTAAAACATTCATTGTAAATATTCTAGATAGTCATTTGTAGTTACATATTGAGGAAGTAGAGTAACTATAAATAGACTACTCCTCTCACTTGTAAATACACCTTTACATACTCAATACAAGTTCACTTGCAAATCTCTCTTGTACTCTTTCTCTTCCTCTTGCAACTCCAAGTCTTTACTTGCCGCCCAACGCTTTCCGCTGATTCTCTCAAACTCTCCGAAGTTTACTTAACTCATCTTCGCATGGAAGATCGACTAAGTGTCACGCAGGTTAGCACGTTCAAAGCCTAACTCCGTGATAGGTGATATCAGAGTTAAGGTCCAAACCTATCCGTTTGTTATTTGTTGAAATTGCAAGCATGGCAAACGAAGAAGGATTTGTTGCAACCAATATGGAGGAGCAATAAGTGGGGCAACAAACTCGTGGGCATGAGGAGCAGCGTGCCCCTACTAAGCGTAGCAAGTCCAAGGCTTCAGCGAGGGAAATCGTGGACACTCGTGTTGCTGGCCTGGAGCGGAGCATCACTGATATAAGCTCTATTGTGGGCGACCTCAGCGATCAAGTCGACAACTTGATACATGAGAATACAGAGATCACACGGGCTGCCAAAGTCATGATCGAAGAGTTTGGTCGCTCGTTTAAGTCATTTAGGGGAGAATTACACTCCCTTAATCAAGATTTATCCAGTCTATGCGAGTTCGTTAAAAGAGAGATTCACGACCTCTGTAGGGAGATGGATTTGCTGCGCCGAAATAACTCATACGCTAGTACAGCTGCTACTACTAGCGCCACGACAATGCATGGGTTGAAGGTCTCGAAGCCTGCCATGTACAACGGCACACGCAATGTCACTGTCGTGGTGAACTTCCTATTCGGTCTTAAGCAGTACTTCGAGGTCATGGGGGTTGTTAATGATCTTGCCAAAGTAGGCAACGCCCCAATCTTCCTAAGAGATGTTGCCTAATTCTGGTGGAGACGTAAGCACTCTAAGAGGGAGAAAGGCTTGTGCATCATCAACACTTGGGAACAATTCAAGGCTGAGGCACGTAGGTACTTCGCCCCTTACAATGCAGACAGCGAAGCGAGGGGAAAGTTGCGTCGCCTAAGCCAGACAAGTAGTATTTCCGACTACATTAAGGAATTCACTATCCTTATGCTTGAAATCGATATGTCTGATAGAGAGCTTCTCTTCTACTTCAAAGACGACTTGAAAGACTAGGCGAGAGTCGAGTTGGAGAGGCGTAATGTGCAAACCCTAGATGCTGTCATTGCCGCTGCAGAGACCTTTGTCGACTACTCTGCCCACTCCAAGAGTAAGAAGCCAAACTCTGGCAAAAGTGGGGGAGAGAAAACCAGACAGAAGAAGCAAGATTATGGCTGCAACGAGGGTGGACAGCAGAGACCCTCAAATGGTCGTCCCAAGTATGAGAAAAAGTCTGCAGGTACGCGCAACCCAGATAATCCCCTTAGACCCTGTTTCATTTGTGACGGACCACACTGGGTGAGAGACTGCCCCAAACGTAAAGTAATGAATATTATGATAGTGGTACTCGACCCAGAGAAGGCCAACGAAGAGCCCCAAGCCGACATAGGATGGGTAATCTCACAAAACATACCTCACCAGCAATTTCTAAGGAGAAGGGACTGTTATACGCTGACATTGCCATCGAAGGCAAAGCAGCCTGTGTAATGGTCGATACAAGGGCAACACACAACTTCATGGATGTGCAAGAGGCCAATCGACTGGGCCTCAAACTGACGAAGGGAATCGGCACCATCAAAGCGGTGAACTCAGAAGCAAAGCTCATCCAAGACATAGCACAAGGAGTAGCTGTCCAGATTGGCAAATGGACCGGTAAGCTGGATTTTACCGTTGTTCCCATGGACAACTTTAAGGTGGTGTTAGGTCTTGCATTTTTCTGCGAAACCTTGGCTTTTCTCGTTCCTGCCTCAAGATCTTTTGTGGTCGTCCACAATCACAAGATCCATGTAGTCCCCTTGAAGCACAAGGAGAAGTCTCAACCATCGATGATTTCTGCCTTGCAATTCAAGCAGGGTCTTAAGTCGGGTCCAAGCTATGTGGCTACCATAAGGGAGTTGAGCGACGAGGAAGACGTAGCAGCACCAACTCTCGCACTGCCGCAACCCATTCAGGCGGTCCTTAACAAGTTCAAGGACGTCATGCCTTCCAAACTGCCGAAGAAACTTCCACCAAAGTGAGATGTGGACCACCACATTGAGCTAGAACCCAGTGTCAAATCTCCTACCATGGCCCCATATCGCATGGCACCCCTGGAGCTCGTTGAATTGAGGAAGCAGCTCCACGATCTGATCGATTCGGGCTACATTCGACCTTCGAAAGCCCCTTTCGGTGCCCCTATCCTCTTCCAGAAGAAAAAGGACGGATCATTGCAAATGTGTATCGACTACAGAGCCTTGAACAAGGTCACTATTAAGAACAAGTATCCAATACCCTTGATAGCTTATCTTTTCGACCAATTCGGCAAGGTAAGGTACTTCACCAAGTTAAATTTGCGATTGGGATATTACCGAGTGCAAATTGCACAAGGTGACGAGCCAAAGACGACTTGCGTAACACACTACGGAGCATTCAAATTCCTAGTAATGCCCTTTAGCCTCACCAATGCACCAGCCACTTTCTGCACACTTATGAACAAGGTACTACATCCATTTCTTGACAAATTCATAGTAGTCTACTTGGACGACATCGTGGTGTATAGCAACACACTTGAGGAGCATGTGGAGCACCTCAAACAAGTCTTCCAAGTTCTACGGGAGAACGAGTTGTTCGTCAAGAAGGAAAAGTGCTCGTTCGCCAAGCAAGAGGTGGACTTCCTTGGTCACCGAATCAAGGATGGCAAACTGATGATGGATCCAGCGAAAGTGCAAGTCATCCAACAGTGGGAACCTCCAACCAAGGTCCCAGAACTGAAATCTTTCTTGGGGCTTGTCAACTATTACCGTCGGTTCATCAAGGGATACTTTGCCATAACAGCACCCCCAACCGACCTATTGAAGAAAAACCACACTTGGCATTGGACGAGTGAATGCCAAGCTTCCTTCGAGAGATTGAAGCAAGCAATCTCCGAAGAACTTGTTATGGTGCTCCTGGACTACAAAAGACCTTTTGAAGTTCACACTGATGCATCCGACTTTGCCATCGGAGGAGTCCTAATGCAGGATAGGCATCCCATTGCCTATGAAAGTCGCAAGCTCAACGACACGGAAAGGCGGTACACCATCCAAGACAAGGAGATAACTGTCGTCATCCACTGCTTGCGCACTTAGAGACACTACCTCCTGGGAAGTAAGTTCGTAATCATGACCGACAATGTTGGTACAAGTTACTTCTAGACCCAAAAGAAACTCAGCCCTAAACAAGCTAATTGGCAAGACTTCCTGGCAGAATTCGACTACACTTTGCGGTATAAACTAGGACAGGCCAACGTTGTTGCTGACGCATTGAGTAGGAAGACAGAACTGGTTGTCCTCTCAACTAGTACGCCTAAGAGCAACCTCGTTGAACCAATCAAGGAAGGTATCGGACAAGACAGCCTGGGCAACAACCTGGTGAGATTGGCTAGCGAAGGGAAGACTCGTCGATTTTGGGTAGACGATGGAGTCCTCATGACAATCGGGAACCGAATCTTCGTGCCTAAGTGGGGAAACTTATGGAAGGAAATCCTCAAGGAATGTCACGATTCTTTATGGACTAGTCACCCAAGTATGGCACAAACCCTTACTCTTGTCCAACAACATTATTTTTGGCCACATATGCATACAGATGTCGAGGCCTATGTGCAAACTTGCTTGGTTTGCCAACAAGACAAGGTAGAACAACAGTAACCAGCAGGTCTACTTGAACCACAACCCATCCCCGAAAAGCCATGGGAAAGTGTCTCAATGAACTTCATTATAACTCTACCAAAGTTGGAGGGATGCAGAAGTATCATAGTGGTTGTGGATCGGTTCAGCAAGTACGACACCTTCATTCCAGCCTCTGCTAATTGTAAGGTGGACAAAGTTGCTCGCTTGTTCTTCAAGAACGTAGTAAAGTTATGGGGTGTACCAAAAAGCATCATCAGTGACAGAGACCCTCACTTTACGGGCAAATTCTAGCGCGAGCTATTCAAGTTACTGGGAACCGACCTAAACTTTTCAACAAGCTTTCATCCCCAAAGTGACGGATAGACCGAGCGAGTCAACGCCTTGCTCGAGCAATACCTGAGGCACTACGTCAGTGCTCACCAACGAGATTGGGTGAAGCTACTTGATGCTGCCCAATTCTCATACAACCTCCAGAGGAGCGAGGCCACGAACAAAAGCCCATTTGAGATCGTCATAGGACAACAGCCACTCATGCCAAGTGCAATTGCCTCTCCCTACACTGGCAACAACCCGTATGCCTTTAAGTTTGCAAGAGAATGGCACGAGGAAGCGGACATAACGAGGGCTTGCCTTGACAAAGCGGCCAAGAGAATGAAACGATGGGCTGACACCAAACGACGCCCAAAGGACTATGCAACGGGAGACATGGTGATGATGAAACTGCTACCCAACCAATTCAAATCTCTACGCAAAGTCCACAAGGGCTTGGTAAGGAAGTACGAAGGGCCGTTTCTTGTGATCAAGTGTGTAGGAAAGGCTGCCTACCAAGCCCAACTCTCTCCGAAGCTAAAGATCCATAATGTCTTCCATGTAAGTCTTCTTAAGCCTTTTCATGGGGATGAAGAGGATCCAAGCCGAAGCGAGTCCAAGCGTGCACCAACAGTTGTGGTCACCGAATTTGACAAGGGGGTGGAGCAAATCCTTACTAATCGAGTGATCTGGAGAAGAGGAGTTCCTAACTACCACGAGTACTTGGTGAAATGGAAAGATCTGCCAGACCAAGAGGCTACTTGGGAACGAGGAGACCAGCTTTGGCAGTTTGCCAGCCACATTCGGCAATATAAAGCTGAGAATGCGACAAGGACGTCGCAGGATTAAGTGGGGGAGGGTGTCATGTAGATACTAAGTCCAGCCTGTCTAGCAAGTGAGGAAACAGAAATTGGGGGCCAAATTAAGCCTCTGCGGGTTGCCAACATTGCCTAGCCCCCTTGGCAGCCCAAATCCAACAAGCGGAAGGTCCTAAAAGAGTGTTGAAGTGTCTGGAAGTGCCCTATCTAGAGACTTCCAGCAAAGTCCAGCAAAAACACTCACCTAAAACCTTCTTGAAAGATCCTCTTAAATGCTCTCTCTAGAACATTCATTGTAAATATTCTAGATAGTCATTTGTAACCACACATTGAGAAAGTTGAGCAACTATAAATAGGTCATTCCTCTCACTTGTAAACACATCTTTGTATATTTAATACAAACTCACTTACAAATCTATCTTGTACTCTCTCTCTCTTCCTATTGCAACTCTAAGTCTTTATTTGCTGTCCAACACTTTCCGCTAATTCTCTCAAACTCTCCAAGATTTACTTAACTTATTTTCGCACACAAGATCGACTAAGTGTCGCGCGAATTAACACATTCAAAGCCTAACTCCGTGACACCAAGCCCCATTCTTATTCTTTCTTCTCCCAGTCTAAGCTTAACTTGCTGCCATTTTCTTCGGATTCATCTGTTTTTTGTTTTTCCATTTTAAATAACCATGGGTGGGGCTTCTGGCCCTTCAACATAACTAATCCCCTGAGCACGGGGCCGTGCGGGATTAAGTACCTGTCATTGTAATTACTAATTTTCTTGCGTACCCCCGTGAGTAAATCTTCTCCCATCATTGTAATTATGCAGCTGACCAGCATGGCTCTCCAGGTTTTGCTTTCAATGAGAAAGCTCATATCTCGTCTTTAACATCTTTCAATTTGTCAATTTTAATATCTTTACGCATGAAATTAGTTGTATTTCCTTATACAAGTGTCCATGTGCACCTACGAATCCCCTCGCGGATCGACTAAACAATGAATATTGCCAAAAAAAACAAAAATTACGTATAAATAAATCTTAAAAACATATGTGATCATGAACTTTATTGGGTAAAAATATCGTTTTGCGTTATACATAATTGAGACTGACTCGGGTCTAAACCCTTTTTTTTGGGGGGGGTATGATATTATTTTTTTGAGCCAAAAAAGAGCTATCAAACAAGGCTTTTTATTAGGAGCAAAAAGGATTGTTATCTTGTTTCATGAGATACTGTTCGGATTGGTGCACGACACTGTTAATTATTTCTTTCCCAGATCCCACCAGCAGCGAGAGTCTATTATATCACGACAAGAGGTAGTCGTTGGGGGTTGGGGGGGGGGGACATTGACATTTATGATTGAACACTTGATTACTCGGAAAGCTTATCAGGCAAACCATGCAATTTATGCAAGGCTGGTAGGCTATGGCCAGCGATTGGGTTAGGAAGCCTCCAAGAATTTGAACGTGTTCCTAGGCGGATTGACAGAACGAGAGAAAGAAAGCAACACTCCCTTCTTTGTGACTCTGTTTTCTTTGTTTTTTTATCAGACAAGGCCACATGTGTCAGGACCTCCTCAGCCCCTCGTTTCTCTCGCATTCCCTTTCCAATTTTTGAGCCTTTTATTTCTTTCGGTATACCCGATTTCCGGAAATGCGCCCCCTTTTAAATGTCAGTGTACTCCGCCAGTTGAACTGCACTGCCATCGCCACTGTACGTAGGAGGTTTCTCTTCCGGTCTACATTTCCCTGCTGTATCGCTTAGATTGCCAAGGCTTTTTTTTTTTTTTTTAGTTATTTGGTTGAGTAGGAAGGGTATATCAAATAGCTTTAATTTTCTCATCCATACAAAGATTCATCACAAAGTTAGGCATCAACCCATCTCATCTTTGCATTTGCCTTTCCACTGTTGCGAAATGCGAAAGATACTGCCAACCTATGATCCAAAGGACCACGAAGCTGACTTGAAGCTTTTGGAGGACCTGGCGACAAACGTGCGTCAAATGCAGGAAGAGGTGCTACGGGAAATACCAACCAAAAATGCACACACAGAAGGAAGTACCCATTGTCAATTACGAGGATATCAAATCGTGGATCGAACGAATTGCCAATGGAGAGCCTTCAACCATTATTTCGGCTCAACCAATTACCTAACTCCTCACCAGTTACAATTAATTAATTAATTGTTCGTTCTCATGAATATGATCTTGTTATATCACAATGTAGGAAATTACCACAAAAAAAATTGAAGCATATAAGATGACAAATTATGGGTTCAGGGAGAGTAAAGAAGATTTTGAGGGATTGTCGGTTACCATCTTCAAACTCCTAGTCCCTCCATGTGGTGCAATCGGAATTGTGCAAATCAATTTTCTAGATAAATAAATCTTTCTGGTGAAGAGATATTATTGATTTCACAGATCAAGATTAGTACAGGGAGAGACAAAACAGTTCGTTATTATAGAACTGCGGGAAAAACTTCATTTTATAGAGTTCAGAGACATAACATTTAGCAAAATACATATCAGTTTAAAATTTCAATCTAATAAACTGTCAGATTTATAAGTAATAGTTATAGAGGTCCGAATTAATTATATTATTATAATAATAATCATAATTGTAAATATTAAAATAATATTTTGAATCTTACTGGAATTATGATACCATAAAATAAAACATATACACCTTCTATAGATATAATTTTCTCATAAATCTGGACTAGGTCCGTAAAGTTGGTTATATGTCTTACCGTTTACAGTTCAGGCTGTGAACTAAAAATTAAAAAGGCAAATGCCTGTCATCAAGCTGTGTAATTTAACGTTTCAAACACCTTTGTGGACATGGTACAACTTGAAATGCAACAAGATACAGATTACCTTGCAGCTGCGGCTCTGCTAATGACAGTTAACCGTCTTCTAGTAATTAGTCCCAAGATAATCCTATTTTCCGACCGACTTTATTGAAGTTGGGGTCTTCTAGTAATGAGTCGCGTTTTGTTCATCCGCCTCAAACTTCTGCCCTGCCCTGTACTTGTACCTGCGCGCTGAATATAGAAAAGCCAAGAAATTTATGACGCTTAGAACCGTAAGAAGCCAGTAAAAGTAGTCGAACCTGCCAGCATTTATATTCTGGCTTAGCCATGACGATTGCCCTTCTTCTCCCTTTCCCGTTACCAATTTCACAATGCTGTTCAATATAGTTGCTGCAAAGCAGCCTAAGCCACCAGCAAGAGCAGCATAGGCAGATCCTATACTCCTCATTGCGTCAGGGGCTTCCTCATAGAGAAATTCCAGTAATCCCACAATAGAAAACACTTCGGCTATTCCAATCAAGGAATACTGGATTAGCAACCAGTATACACTAAAGTTGGGCATGGGGGTCAAGAAATTATACCCAAATCCGTGTTTTATGGCGTAATTTCTACGATACCTCTCTAAAATCCCTGCCCATGCCACAGATATAATTGAAACTGCCAGGCCAATGCCTACACGTTGAAGCTGTGAAGCACCATGAGGATGCCCAGTGATGCGCTGAGATATTGGGACGAACGCAGTGTAATACAGACTTAATAGAAGGAAGATGCTAAGGCCAGGAAACACAGGCATGCATGTCACTGGAAGCTTCCAATTTCCCAGGTGTGTGTTCAGAGTAAATGCTTGCTGCACTGAGAGTGTCAGATACTCTGTCAAGACTAGACTGAGCATTATAGTGCATGCTGGTATCGGGATAAGTTTGATCAGTATCTTGACTTCCTCTACTTGAGTCACAGTGCAAAGCCGCCATGGGCTTGGATCATCTCCATCTTCTTTCACTTGCAGAGCTGCCTTGTCCAAACATCTGCAGGTCAAAAGGTCTTGGAGATCATGTTGATGAAAATATGACAAGTATACAGGTAATTGATTAAGAGATTTCAATGTGAGTGAAGTCCTCCAACCCCTAGAAAACAGTAGGAGACATCTTTATCATTCACGGGATTAGCTCTTACCTGGGCTAAGCTATTGAGTTTTAATGCACACGAGCCAAAGTGAAATTCATGCTAACTTTGTACAATTAGTTGAGACTGTCATTATGGTTATTGCATATATAAAAGGACAGCAACAGTACCTGAAATCATCTGTATGAACTATCTTTCCACTACCCTTTATAGCAGAATGCTTGCCAGGAACCTCATAGAGGCCTATCAACTCACTGCTAGAAAAAGGGATATTTTTCTTCCGAAAGGCAGCAACCAGAACTTGAGCAACTCTTGTTAGGGGACTGCCTCCAGGCAATCTGTGCCTGTATAGAGGAGTGCCAACAAAGAACAGTATGTTTGATATAGCCATAGCTAGGGCCAATGAACCAAAAGCATATCCCCATCCAAGTTTCATTTGAATGTAGACCACCAACGTGAAGGCCATTATAGCCCCAACGGTTACAGACAGATAAAAGAAGTTGAAAAACCTATCCAAGCGAGACTGGTAGTTTCTACTTCTTTCGTCAAACTGATCTGCCCCAAACGAGGAAACACATGGCCTTATACCTGCAGCTCCAAATCCTGTCACATAAAGGACTGCATAGAGGTATAGCATCTGCCATGGTTTGGCAGGCTTGCAACTACCCAAAAGCAAGGAGAACCGGTCACATTTATCCTGATTTGGCATGAAGACGTCCATTGTTGCACATAAGGTTATACCTATCAGACCCTCCACGTGGGAACACAAAATATGGTCATTGTCAAGGTAGTTCAAGGGGCAATTAGCTAGCAACACAATAAAATTAACATAAAGATCTTACTGCAAGGTAGATTGTTGTGAAGATTGCTATTGTCCAATATCGACCAAGATAAGCATCTGCAATAAAACCGCCAAGAACAGAGGATGCTTGTGATATCCCCAGGAAATTGTTGACAGCATTTGATGCACTGGTGAAGGGCCTATGCATGATATAAAACATAAAGGTCACCATATTAACTGAAAGGCCAAAGTAAGCCATCCTCTCTGCCATTTCGTTCCCTGTACAAATAAAGATCCAAGCTCTCTAAGAGAATGGAGAATGATATGGCCATGCAACTAACGGTTGCCTCTTCAAACCGAAATAAAGCTAATAGACGGTGTTGCTCTAGCCAATGTTCTGATATGATTTTGTTCAACTAAATAAATCAATTCTAGCCTAACTGAGGCGAAATCTTCAGCCATCAATGCAACATTCATCGAGTCAGAAAAGGACATAAGCAGTTTTCTCATCAATCGGATACAAATTCAATGGTGACCACCCAAAAAAGGACATGCTTACCAAAAATGAACAGGGCAGCAATCCAGCCTCCTGTCTTAGAGAGATCAGAAATAGGTTTCCCGCGGATGTTAACGGGCGTAGTTCCTCCAATGTAGCCGCGACCAAATGTCATCTGCCCGTTATCAGACTCCATGAAGTAGCTTCCAAGCTTCTTGCTCCGAGCCGAGTCAGATTTCCCATCAACAGCGGCTGGTGTCTCTTGCAGACATTCAGTTGACTTGATTTCACTTTTTTCCATCCCTCAAAAAGTCCCTGTAAAAGCCAGCGGCAGCATACAACAACCTCCTTACCAAAGATTTAGCACAGATTTAATCTTAGGATGCACATGACTACACTAGCATAGACCATGTCTGAAACTGATAAGCAACACGCACCTGAAGCACTATATATGTAACCATCCAAAGCTTACAAGAAAGAACAAGTACTTCGAATGCAGAGGAAGGTCTAAACTTGAATAATAGTGGGAAAGGTCAAAAGGAGAAAAAAAAAAAAAAGAAGAAGAAGAATAAAATGGGGGACTGTGATTGGAGCTCCAGGCTCCAGCGTTGAGAAGCCTTTTGTCAGGTGCTTCTAGTTGGCTTTCAAGCATTCGGAAGAAAGTTATGGTTAAACTTTCACGATCCTTTGAAAGCCCCCAAATTTAAGCTTCTCAATCTCAACTTTGGGAGAGACCACAAGGTGCATGAACTACCGACTGAAAATACATGAAGCACGATGATTTCTCTTTTGCATGACAAGAGACAATACCCTCCTACTGAGAGCAATAATTTCCGTAAATAACTTCAACGGCAAAAGGGTAGCCAAATTGAAAAAGAACAATCAACACGCGTACCTCCAACACCGAGGGAGATTATGAGTGGGAAGCCGAATTTTTATCTTTTTTTTCTCAGAAAAATAGGCACACGGTAAAGAATGAACTAAGAAGATCCGTCCAAATGTCTTATAGAGGGTCAAACGTGGGAGTGAAGAGGGGTTCGTATTTTGTGACAGTTAGTAGCTGTTAATATGAGTCCAAAGTATTGCTTAAAACAAAAAGAGAGAAAGGAAAACAAAGAATACGAGAGAAAAAGAGAGAAGGGAAAAAAAAAGAATGAGTCCAGAGAAAAAATTGGGAGCTTGTAGGGCAGAGATCCTCCTTGTCAGAGCCCATAGGAGACAAAGGCTCCTTCTGCCCGCTCTCTCTATTTCTCTCTCCCTCTTTTTTTTTGTTTTTTCCTTTTGTTTTGTTTTTTCAACAAAAAAAAAAAAAAAAAGATTAAGATTGTGGGGGTCTCGGCCCCAATCCCAATCTCGTTCGAAATGGGAAAGCAATAAAGGAGGACTAACCAACCGGGTGAGGACCATTGGTGGAAAATTAGATGGGATATAGCCCATAAAATAGAAGGAGACAGAGGCACTAGTGATGAGAGGCTGCATTAATGCCCTGATTGCTTACCCTGACTCAGTGAGAGCTCGTAGCGTAGACGGTGTGCACTTGGAAAAAACAAAAAAAATACTTTCAATTGCTTGTCTTATTGCCAACCATCTCTACTTAGTGAGATGATGTGAGCTATCGATAACAATCACTTATTAATTGCTCACTAAGCAAAATGAGAGCTGATGCCACCGCCCCACTGCCCCCAGTTACTCTCTCTCATCTCTCTGTCTTTATAGCTCTCTCTGTCTCAAGAGTAAAGTCTTCACCCCACATGCAGTGAGTGATGGCGAGATCAGTAGGCAGGCTTATTAAAGCGCCAAAAAAGGGTAGATACG
Source organism: Bruguiera gymnorhiza (assembly GCA_020883675.1). Taxonomy (NCBI): domain Eukaryota; kingdom Viridiplantae; phylum Streptophyta; class Magnoliopsida; order Malpighiales; family Rhizophoraceae; genus Bruguiera; species Bruguiera gymnorhiza. The sequence goes on along the minus strand of JAIRCJ010000123.1, from coordinate 133,131 downwards.
GAGATTCTTCTGGGTTGCGGACTTGAATGCTTTGACAACAACGCCGGGCCACAGCCAAATGGTTGTTCTTAACTGCAGTGTTTGTGTATGTTATGTATGTATAGAGAGTATATGATAGACTATATGGTTCAAGGGTTGCTGGCTGGCTATTTTATAGCTTTTTTAAAAATTCAAAAAAAAAAAATCTTGCTGGAAAAATGTTATTGAACTACTGGAAGCAATTCTAAAGAACAAGGAGAGTATTTTAGGCGATTTACATGACAGCCACATGCTCTCTCAGTCTATCAAGGAGCAGACCCCTTGGGTCCTTTGTCCACATTTGTTTATTTCAATCTATGAACAGAAGGCCCGTGAGAGTGTGGGGACCTATTGTTAATTAGAATTAGTCAAACATGTACCAAAATTCAAAAGTTGTCTGCGTCGTGATTCATGGCTAGAAGGGGAAGATAATGGTTGTGGGGTGGGCATTCGATCAATTATTAATTCGAAGACTTTTTATTAATTAAATGCTGATGGGTCTGCGACACCACATATAATACCTATACCCAAAAATAAATTGGAAAGCTTCTAGATAGTATTGAAAGACAACGAAACAGATACCATAAGCACTCTTCTTTCTTCTTCCATAACCAATTGTAATTAATCATACACCCTGCATGTCCAGTGTGAACGCATCGAGTTTTTTTTCATAAATATGGAACGGTACTTAACATAACTTATTCACTTGAATTAGAGAAGGAGTTGAAATTTTATGGAATTCAATATAGAAAATAATCAATCGCACTCGTCCCCTCCGCATTTTTTCGTTTTTGTTTTTGTCTGAAGAACTTTTTTCTTCTTCTTCTTCTTCTTCTTCTGGAAACAATTACAGCGGTCTGGTGGTCCACAGTGAAAGTTTATTTATCGGTATTGTGTTTACGTGCGTGCGTGAAAGGGCCAACGAAGCCCGTGAAAGATGTAAATCAAGTCGCCTCCTCCACGGATATCCGTGAGGATATAGTGGGGAATAAATTAATATAGATTAGATATACACTTATACATATGTTCATCAAATGTCCAAAAGGAATGGGCCGAACCATCGATTAAGACTCTCGTAGGAGGATGCAAACCCAAAAATCGAAAAATGCAGAAGAAGACGTTTCAAGCCAGCCGTAAGTGATTTTTTTTTTTTGTGTTTTTTTTTTTAATGGCGTTCGGATCACACAAGACAAGACAAGAGCCCATTGGAAATTACATTACATGTCACCGTCATCACCATCGACATCTCTGCCTGCCGAGCAAGTGCCAACTACCTGACCAAAGCCAAAGTCTTTTTAATCCCTTCCCGAAATATTCAAGATCATCATCGTCAAGTTATCAAGCCCCCTGATTCGGAGGAGAGGATTGTTCAGCGTTTTAGTTTAGTTTTATTGGGTCTGGTCTGGTGGCAATGGAAGACGGAAAGACAGGCACTGACAGACAGACAGACAGGAAAGTTAAAGAGTGAGGGCGGCGGCCTCCAGGTTTCATCTTGTCACCTCAGAAAACAATGGAGGAAGGTTACAAGCCGGAAGCGCGATTCGAACTAGATTCTGGGGAATTCCTTGTTGACCTCCCCTTGACGTAAAGCCTCCGCTGAGCTTTGGCTCATGCAGTCGCCTTATCACCACCACCACCACCACCACCAAGTATATTAGAACGCCCCTTTTTTCAAGTCTTTGCTTCCTTGCATTTTCTTTTCAAACCCCCCAATCATCGGCTTGCGTTGTTTCTATTGGTCTGGACGCCTACAACATTTAGATTGAGTTCTTCTTCTTCTTCTTCTTCTTGTTCTTCTTCCACCGGAACTTTTCAACATAATTTTAATCATCCAAATTCCTAGTCTCTGAAGATGCATGTATTGTTCTCCGATCTATGCCTTCCTCGGTCTTTGAGAAGTTTTTTTTATCCTTTTATTGTAGCAGGAAAATCATTTGGTGTGGTTTCCTACACCGCTGAAGAGCCCAAGGCAACTGTTTTCCTCTCCTCTTCCTCGCAAACGAAAATTGGTATAAGCCTCTCTTCTTTCTTTTCATTTTCTTTGTTGTTGATCATTTTTTTTCCACGATAGTTCTTACTGTTTGTAGTTACTTCAACCATTTTTGCTCCTTGTGACGATAGTGACTGAATGAATATTTGCAGCCATGAGAGCTTTGACGTACGAATGGGAATCATTTATGAGCAATTTCTTGTAGTTTGTACCTCACCCTAAGGCTGCCTTTTCTAATATTTGGATCAAGTTTTGTTTGTATTCACTAAAAATAGGTATTGAGTATCTGATTATTTTCATGCTGCACATTCCTAATTTTAGTGAAGCAAATGGTAAAAGATTTAGCTCGATGACATTTGATTTGACTATAAGTAGGGGACTCTAAAATCTTCAGAAACAAAGCTTAGGTTTAGTGAAGCTGATGCTTGTTGTATTTTGAGCTTATTAATAGTGCATTTTAGATCATTTTTGTGAATGTTGCTGAGATAATAGATCCAGTGAAATCTATGCCTCTAATTTCAGGAATAAAAGAAACAGAGGTGATGTTATCAGCATAAGTGTTAAGATACATGTTGAATGGTTGAATATGAACTTCCTGTAGTGCTAAGGAACAATTTAAGTTCAATTTAGGCTGATTTAAATTTACTCAATTTGATGTGCCTTCTCAATTTTCTCTGAAAGATTGTGTTTGTGGGAGCTCCTGGTTCGTTACTCTGGTAATTGTTTGACAATGTTGTCTAAATTTTACGTAGACCTGTACTAGCATCTATGCGGAGACAACATATAAGTTGTAGCTACTATCATTACGTGCTGTTACTGTTTTGGGGGTTTTACTCAAACTGTCTGAATCCAGACATACTCGTCAGAAAAAGTTTTGCACACCCATTTCACATTCTTTCCTGCATTGTTAGTTGGAAAGATATGTCGCGACGAGTTTCCATTGTCCATTACCCTGAGCTTGGAAGAACTTGAGACACAAGAAGCTGAAAAGAAATCAAAACACCTGCATCGGATGTCTGCAGATCTTCATTGATAAGTTCTTCCCATCATTCTTTGACTCCAACGCAGAGCGTTAAGTTAAGAAACTCACATCCATCAAGGGGACATGGCACTTTGATGCATGGTACCAGACATAATAATAGTTCTTTCTTCGTCTGAAGTGGGTGAGCAATCAAACCCTCCAAAAAGAAGACATTATGGTAAGCGGCTAATGCATCCACAGATCGGTGTACTGTGGACTCTGGGATGAGGTTATGGTGGTTATGGAGCTTCAGTTCAGGGCATCAGAACTTTGACAACAATGGAAGCCCATGGTCCAAGTAAAAGTCAAAGAGCAAAGTTGCCCTTCTTTATTCGCTCCTCCCAGATTCTTTTTTTTTTTTCTCCTTCCTTTATGGACGGACGCCATTTCGTGACAATACCGAAGAAATTGTGCTTTATTTTTATTGGCAACCTTTTCCGATATCAATAGTGACAGTTTAGCGAGTGAATCAATGGTCATTGGTGGCGGCCAGGTAATTCAAAGATGGAGTGTTTTTTTTTTAATATTTGCAAAATTGAAATTAATCTTTTTCGGCCTACATGCTGTTTGTGCTGTTTTGGATCCGTCTGACTGTAAAGACGTCTAACTCGACTTGGGGTTGATCAAGATTGTGCGGCCAAGGCTGGGATCCCTGCGTCTCCTTAGGACGAGGCGTATCTTTGACATCAGGAACACTGGAGGGGTTGGATCTTTTGTGGCTTGACATATGGCATCCTTATGACTTAACGAGAGAAAGAGGGTAGAAAACAAGCATTTGAATTTCGTTGTCCCGTCGAGAAGAGCATGAAGGAGGGATGGCTTAACGCCTATAATTAAAATATGGTAGAGGAAATCGCTAGACGGTTGTGCGTGCTATCATCTGCAATTGAGGAGGACTCTGGATTCTGACAAGTGAACAATTTGTTGGCGCAAGCCTCTAGGTTAATCTTCGGATGGGCCACATCTGTCTATAATATGGAACGGTAGTTATCTTATCTCCCTCCTGGATTCGATAATAACACTTACTTTTTAACGGCCAATGGAATGGAACCTGTGATGTACTGCAACCAATAAATAAATAAATAAGAAGCATATTGAAAAGAGTTCTATAACGTAGTACGAGGAGTTGAAAACGGTTTCGATAGCTGTTTAACGTGTTTACAGCTAGATGGTGGCCACATTCGGCAATGTGGTCACTGGGAAATGATAAAGATTAATTAAAGAGTATCAAAAGACATAAAAAGAGACGCTGAACAGAGAACAATTGAGAAGCCCAACTCGTGTTTGTCGGTCTCTTTGATGCCAAATGAGTTGCCTGGCACAAGCTGTCACTCGTTAAGCCTTTTTTGTTCTTTTCGGCTTACTGTCGCTTGTTAAGCTTTGAGGGGAGATAAAGGAAACCGCAGAAGGGGAGGACATTTTTCCTTTCAACTCTTTATTGAAAATCGAATTGGAAAATTTTAAATATCTCTTGCATAAGGTAAACACAAAAAAAAAAAAAAAAAATCTTAAAATAAAATTTAACACAATGCTCCTTTTTAGGCATTAGACTCTAGCGGAGCAGCTCGGCCAGAACACAAAACAAAAAAAAAGGGTGGTAAACAGGCGTCCACGTTTTGCAAATCCAAGGGGACCACGTCTCTATACTGTTTCAACTGAACCTTGCTTAACACACGAAAGTGTTTTTGGGTTGAACTCTGAGCGGCGGGGACCTCAAAACCCCAAAGACCCGCAGTTCTCACTCGAACTCTTAATCATTTCTGTTGCCTTTGCCTTGCTTCCTCACCCACGGTCTCCCTCGGATACACAACACAACACAGGTTTGTCAAATTCCTAATTACCAATCCACTTTCACTCTGCATCCAATCCCGTGCTCCTTTCAATCTATCTTATATTTCATTTTTAAAGCTTATTATTTGTTTTTAGTTTTTATTTTTTTGATAATCACAATAGCAAAGAACAACATTTTAGGTCCAGTTGCTATTCATTGGATAATAATTGTGTTCTTCGTTTAGATTATCGATTAAATCTACCAAAAAAAAAAAAAAAGGAACCATACACATATATACATTCATCGAGGATTTTCTGGCGGGGTAGCCGATGGATACGGAGAAGGACAGCAAGCTGACGAACATGGGTGTTGTGATCGTTGCCACTCTGGCTGTGGCCAAGCTCATCTCCATACTTGTAATGCCCAGATCCAAAAAGCGCCTGCCTCCAGTGATCAAGTCCCCATTGCCACTGATCGGGGGGCTACTCCGTTTCCTCAAAGGTCCCATCGCGATGCTTCGCCAGGAGTATCCAAAGCTCGGCAGTGTCTTCACTCTCAACCTCTTCAACAAGAAGATCACCTTCTTGATCGGCCCCGAGGTGTCCGCCCACTTCTTCAAGGCCCCAGAGTCCGAGCTCAGTCAGCAGGAGGTGTATCGCTTCAATGTCCCAACTTTTGGCCCTGGCGTCGTGTTTGATGTGGATTACTCCGTCAGGCAGGAGCAGTTCCGCTTCTTTACCGAATCCCTTAGAGTTAACCGACTCAAAGGCTATGTGGATCAGATGGTTGTTGAAGCTGAGGTGTGTAGTTTGCTTCCGATATTAATTTTTCCTGTTTGGTGAATGCTTATTTCTTTTTCTCTCTAGTGGCCTGGCTGACAAGCGGCAATCTTTGATTATTGGTTTTGGTCTAGTTCTTTAGCTTGGATAGCCTTCTGTTGTCAGGTTCTTTTGGATGATCTACTGAACATCACTCATTTAATCCCCTATTCCACCCCCATCATCTTTCTTCCCTTCAGAAAGCAATCAGTACCTTTTTTTTTCATTCATCGATAGCTTCTATTTGAATTTTCACTAGCATAGCATGCGTTATGGATAATCTTGTTGGTGCCCAGTTTATTAGTTCCTCAATTACGTAGCTGCATTTCATAGGCAGATATTTTGCTCTTTTTATCTGAGTCGGGTATGGTGATCTTCACTGGTTTGAGTTTTGACCGTCATTTTACTCTCTTCATGACATTTTACACTGTGAAAGCTGCATTATAATCATGTTTTTTGTTAGCTCAGTTTTGACATTCCTTGGTTTGAGACTACCTTATATTCTTTTCTGAGGAGTTTAGTATACAAGATATCAAAATTTCTGCTTCTGATGTTTGTATGTTGTATTTTCATTATATAAATGGATAGGATTACTTCTCAAAATGGGGAGAGAGTGGTGTGGTGGACCTCAAGTATGAGCTTGAGCATCTGATTATCTTGACAGCCAGTAGATGTCTTTTGGGTCAGGAAGTTCGGGATAAGCTTTTTGCGGATGTCTCTACTCTGTTCCATGACCTGGATAATGGAATGCTTCCTATCAGTGTTTTATTTCCATACTTGCCCATCCCAGCTCACCGACGCCGTGACCAGGCTCGCAAGAAGCTTGCAGAAATATTTGCAAGCATCATATACTCCCGTAAACATGCTGGCAAGTCAGAGAATGACATGTTGCAGTGCTTCATTGATTCGAAGTACAAAGATGGCCGGCCAACAACTGATTCTGAGATTACAGGCTTGCTTATTGCTGCTCTCTTTGCTGGCCAGCACACCAGTTCTATTACATCCACATGGACTGGCGCCTATCTCCTTCGTCACAAGGAGTACCTTTCTGCTGTGTTGGAGGAGCAGAAAAGCCTAATCAAAAAGCATGGGATCAAGGTCGATCATGATATCTTGTCTGAGATGGATGTCCTGTATCGATGCATCAAGGAAGCCCTTAGATTACATCCTCCACTTATTATGCTGCTGCGCAGCTCACACACTGATTTTACTGTGAAAACCTGTGAGGGCAAAGAATATGACATTCCAAAGGGCCACATTGTTGCAACTTCTCCGGCTTTTGCAAACAGGCTTCCTCACATCTACAAGGAGCCAGAGATGTATGATCCTGACAGATTTGCTACTGGGAGAGAAGAAGACAAGGTGGCAGGAGCTTTTTCATATATATCTTTTGGTGGCGGCAGGCATGGATGCCTTGGTGAACCATTTGCATACTTGCAGATAAAGGCCATCTGGACCCATTTGTTGAGGAATTTTGATTTGGAGTTGGTATCTCCTTTTCCTGAGATTGACTGGAATGCGATGGTTGTGGGTGTGAAAGGAAAAGTGATGGTCCGTTATAAGCGGCGGGAGCTTTCAGTTAATTAACAGGAACAGTACTATGGATGTTCTTGCAGATTCAAACAGAGTCTATGCTCTCTTGAGATGATTGTGCTCCCAATGTACCTTAGCTTGTTTGTGTTTCTGAGAAGGTGCTTGCTCGGTTTTCTTCGGACGATTGTCTTTTTTTCTTTTCTAAACAGCTTTAGGTTGTGCCTATGGTTGTGACATCCCAGAACTGTGGGTCTGGCAAATGTTTCTGATGCAATTATCTGCAGGCTTAATTTCAACGAATTGCAATAGTGTCCTTTACATGGTATACAAAGATAGCATCATGCGACTTTCGATGACTGAAACCAATTAAATATAACCCCAGTCGCATTTTTTTTCTCTCCTCTCTGATGCAATCGGCATCGACGAAGAGCGGATTAGAAGAAGCCGCCTCCGTTGGATATCAACAAGTCTGAAAGTGGAGTGAAATGAACATAAACGTTACTCTGCGTTACAAGAATATAGATTATAATGAGAAGTTGCGAGTTGCGACAATGAAGAAGCCAAGCCGGTTACTTCCACCCAAGGAAAGGTAGAAAAATCGAAAGCTCTTGATTTTAGGAAGACTATTTACCATACACCAAATAACAATGCGCCTAGATTGCCCTCAAACTCGTAATATCAACAATCTATAGATCAAGTGATAGACCCTATGTTGTCTACAAACTTCCCAAGCGTATAAAGATTACTGAATCACAGAGGTTGCTTGCTCATGCCGGTGTGGTAAAACTCCAACAGAAGTATGCCAACATTGAGCAAACTCATTTTGTTCCACGCAATAAGCCATGATCCAGCCTAATATTTCACAAATAAAATGTTGCTTGTGTTACGGTAATTTTGTGCTGATACAATAATCTGATAAGAAGAATACTAACAATTGTGTGGGATGATGGAATCCAAGCCGAACATCAACCCATTACCTAACATTGTGACAAAAAACTTACACAATGAAAACATTCAAATAAACAAGTGTGCATTCTCAGCTTCGCAAACTAGTCTCCAGTCTTGCATCCTTTTCAGCACCTGGAACAAGTAATTTAAGAATCTCATACTCGAAGTCAAAGCTGTTCTGAAATTTCCAATGTTGAAATGACGATATTTATGTATTTGATAACTTTGACAGGTCATCAGTCTTCATTCAGCTCGGTATTATTTTGAGAAGCTCAATGTCAAAAAGCAGAGTTTTGTCTATCAGCCCTTGATTCCTCAGCACAAAATCCAAGGCTCGTTGACCCTGCCATACACGATAGTATTTTTCCTTCTTGAAAATGATACTAACTGTAATAATAGCAAAACCAACAATGCTTGAGTATTACCGAAAATGTTGTTGGTCTTGGTCCGCCCTTGTTGAAGTCATTCTCAGGGTATCCCAGTTCTGGGGGCACAATGATCCTGCACCACCGTGAAGTAGTCTGGGAAATTTTCACACCTCATGCATGCACACGCCATTATAAACATTGAACCTCTTAACAAATGGAACCATTTGAAGACCACATTCACCACATTATATCTAACAAAGGATATATGTTTAAGAAATCAGATGCAGCACCTTCTAACACCACCTGGAGCCATGCCTGAAACAGCTTCCTCAAAAGCCGGTATCACCTTAACATGCAAAAACCAGGCAGCACCAATTAAAAGCCTGTTTCCAGCATAGATGGCATTTGGAAGCAAAAAATATAGCATGAAATATTCCCAATGTGGCTGCACAATACAACTAAACAAATAGCTCTATGTTCTACAGAACCAAAAACAAACTTCTCAATTACACCTCATCTATCTGTAAAGATAATGCTAGTTTATCCTCAAAGAGTTGCTAACTTCTCACCTCTCCAGACCCTAGTTTAAACTTGAAAAAGTCCTTGTCATCTCCCTGCAAATCAAGAAGATGCAGATAGTCTTTTGAAGTTGATCAAGTGCTTGAATCCAAAAAGAGATGAGATGAACCTCATACCACAAAGGAGCCGCCCTTTGTCTTGTTTCGAGCTTCAAATATGCGGCCATAGTATCCTATGGTATAACCATCCCAATCAACCTAAATTCAATCCATTAATTTAAAAAAGAAAATTTAAGTGAATTAACTTATGGCTCACACACTGCTTTGTCTGTGCCAACTAAAAATATGTTAACAAAAATTGATCATGGAACCTGCAGCCAACACAGTAATCATTCAAGATTCATGCTCATAAATTAAAAATGTGATGGATATAGTTGGTCTAGCCCGAGGGGTTCTAAAGGACCTAATTTCTAACCTGCTAGGTCCTCCTTAAATTTCTTATCATTAGTCCACATACACGAAGAGCACAACTCTCACCACAACTGTGTCGCCCATCTTAGGCATGGATCCATCTCCTACTCGCAAGTCCTGCAATGCTTGTGGCAATGATGGGTTAAAACACATCATGAGCTGAAGTGCATCCAAGTAGATTGCAAAATTATAGCAATTTTGTACTCTCAAAGGGTAACCTTATACTGGAGACCTGATTCAGTCTCTGTGTAGTCGGGATATCGCATTTTAGTCTTTCCGTAATCTTTTCCCCTCAGTGCGGGCACTGCATGTTAAAGAATCTTGTCCATAAGAAAGTGTTAACGTACGGCCAAAATCCAAAGAGAAAGTTCCTTACAGCTACCACGGGCTTCCTTATTATGGGATTGTTGATTCTCAACAATTTGGCATGAATTGGTTATCCGAACGGAGTCGGATTTGGAGTACTTGAACCTAGCAGTGACTAAGTTTAGATCAGTATAGCTTAGGTTGCTCTCGCTTTCCTCTGCAGCGCAAGGGGTGGGAGGTAGTAGTCTAGTACCAAGAGGCAGCAGTTTTTTTATTTTTGCCTTCGGCTTTCCCACCCCAAAAAGAGGGACATGGTAGTAATTGTTGTTAGAATAGAAATAAGGCGGAAAAAAAAATGCATAATAAAGAAGAAATAGAAAAGAAAAGAACGAAGGGAAGGGAAGGGGAAAGGGATTAGTTACTGTCGGCAAATTCAGATGCCATGGCTATTATTGTATTTTTGGTTGAAGCTATCCCCAGAGCTCCACTCAGCAGTCCCAGGGACGAGAAGAGTGCTTCTCTTCTAAGCAATCCAAAGGCTGGCGGAAAAAGGGGTACAAGAAGGAAGGAAATGAATAACCATATTGAGAGCTCAAGCGAGCAGAAGTAGTAGAAGTGGCGCCCCAAAAAACCACACACACAAAAAAAAAAAAAAAAAAAAAAAAAAAAACTAAAAACTAACCGCAAAACTTGGAATCAGAAGCATAAGAAGAGGCGTGGCTATTACGGGGGTGTTGACGTAGAGATTGGGGGGCAGGTGTCATCGGTCCAGATACGTGTAGAGCAGCCGCAGCGGCGGCTGGGTTGGAAGAAGCTCTCTCAATTCCGAGTCCAACAACACCGGTAGTCGCAGTAGTGGTAGCAGTAGGTAAGACCAACGGCCGCGGTGGTAGTTTCAGACTTGCATCCATTTCTCGATTCTGATCACTAATTATTTATTGTTTATCTTATTATCTGTCTATCCCGTCGCCCAAAACCCAGACCCCCGCACGCACACGCGCACACGCGCACACACACACAGAGCACACTACCCGGAGTCACTGGAGAGAAATGGAGGGAGGGAGAGAGACGCAGCCCAGCTCCGAAATAGTTCCAATCGCCAATTTCAATTTCATTGCGGAGCTATCCAATCCAATCCAAGCCTCCCCTCAGTGGGCTTCGTCTGGTCCTCGGCCCCTATCTCTCTCATCGTTTTCCTTTTTAGTTTATTTTGTCTCCTAAAAACAAGAAATGCCAACTACTTGCATATGTATAGCCTAATAATTATTAGATTTAAAATCCACAGCTCACATTTTATTTAAAATTAAAATTTCCCTCTTCAGTTCAGCTAAACCGACCCCCCCCCCCGCGGCCCGGCCCCCCAAAAAAGGGAAAACCCCAAACAAACCAACAACCAGAAGGCTCTGGAGCTCAACCGATCGATGACCATCTGACAAGGACGACAGTGAAGGCGTTGGTGCGTTTCGAGCATCTTCGTCGAAGAATCAGAAATTGAAGTAGTTCTTTTGCTACATTTCATTTCTCTTGGGACTGCCGAGGGCTACTTCGTTTTCTCACACCTTTGGCTTCACGCACATCCTGAAACTCTCATGATCCATCCCATTACCAATACACAGACAAATTATCGTCGATGTCCAACCATCTCGCTCCTGGCAACCGAACCCCATATCATCCAGGCGCGCGCCCACTACACTACCGTGATATCTGCTACAAAACCTCTTACGCATACTTGCTTGGGCACTGAGACACGTCCGAAACACCAAAAAAAAAAAAAACAAAAAAAGAAGAGGGAAAAACACAAAGCCGACTGCAGTATGTATAACTGTAATCTTATGGTACACGCAGGCACAAATAGAACTTCGTGCAGGATACTCGCCAACTAAACTTTTAAGAGCAGGATCCCCGATCCGCTTCTTTATTTGTGTCAACACAACACTCCCCTAGCCAGTAAGCCACCGAGGGCCTTGCACTACAGGCTAACCAACTTCAGAGAGTTGGCCTTCTCTTGCAGGGTGTCAAGCAGACTGTCAAAGCTCTTCTTGAAAGATTCCACCCCTTCAATTTCGAGCTGACTGCCAACATACCCCCAGTCGATTCCCAGCTTCTCTAGTGCACTGTAAATCCCTTCAGCTTCAGACACATTGGAGTCGATTGTCCTTGCCACGCTTCCATGATCGATAAATGCTTGCAGAGCTTGGTCAGGCATGGTTGAGACCTGAAAGATGTATCACCACATGCAAGAATGCATTCACCAATAAATTACACATCAAAACAACAGAATATGGCTTCTCATATTGAAAAAATTGAACAAAAAGATTTCAGTTCTCAAAATCAGACATTAATTAACGTCCAGCACAAAAGAAAAAAGTTGCAGCATAGAATGGCATACCGTGTCAGGTCCAATCAGGGGATCAACATATAAAGTGTCAGGGTAGGCAGGGTTCTTGACACTTGTTGAGGCCCACAGCAACCTCTGCTTCTTGGCTCCCTTTTGCGCCAAAGCCTCCCATCTTGGACCAGAGAACTTTTTCTGGTAGAGCTTGTATGCCAGAGCTGCTTGAGCTACGGCGGCCTGACGTCCAATGTTCCATGACATTAATATATCTTTACACTCTAGGCATTCAAAGTCCAGGAACCATAGTCTAGTGATTTATTTACCTTTCCTCGAAGATCAAGAGCCTCCGGTGTTCCAATCTTCTCTAGCATTTTGTCAATAATAGTGTCTACCCTACTGACAAAGAAAGAAGCAACACTTGTAACTCTGGACAGATCACTTAGTCCAGAAGCCTCAAGCCCATCTAAGTAGGCATCAATCACTGCTTCATATCTCGAGAGAGAGAATATCAGCTGCACATGCACAAAAAGGGAAAATAACTGTCACCATCTGCCACATAGGAATTCCTACTTAGTAGCAGAAAACACCCAAACAAAGTATATAGAGATACTCAGCAATGCTGTTTGCCAATCTTGATCAACCAGGTCACTAAGATCGCCTAATCAGTACATGCTTTAATGAAGGGAGGACAAAACAGACATTTGCTCACATCATCTACAAGCCGATGTCAGGGAGAAGGACCAGATACAGACAACATGCAAATTGGTACTAAAATATAATTTGTTGAACTTACAGTCACATTGACGCTAATGCCAAGTGAAATAACTTCCTTGATTGACGGGACACATGCAGCAGTAGCAGGGATCTTGATGTAGACATTGGGGCAATCAACCACCTTATGAAGCCATTTTGCAGCGTCAACAGTCCCCTTGTTGTCATTGGCTAGCCTGGGAGAAACTTCAACAGAAACGTAGCCATCACCACCATCTGTTTGATTGTAGATTGGCTCAAAAAGTTTACAGGCATCTTGAATGTCCTTCACCACGAGTTCCCAGTACGCTGCCTCGATGTCTTTTCCTGATTGTATAAGTTCCCTGAAGATTTCAAGAATCTAGGTCAGAAACATGAGGCTTCAAGTGATCGGCTAGAAGGAGAATGGTAAGTTTCCCGAGTCAAGATAACATCAAACTTTGAGAGAGCAAGAGCCCGCAACAAGAGACAGACAAGGAAGAGATCCATGGACAATCTTCAACTGTCTTGTGCAAAGCAGATAAAATAGGCATTAACTAGAGACCAAAGGAAAAAACAAAGCTCTCCGATAAACTTTGAATAATAAAAATGGGTGTACCTGAATTGATCATTGTAGGCATTTGAAGACGATATTGCCTTCTGGAAAATCTGCAACCATGCATTACAAAGAGGTTAACAATGTGGCGATTACCAATGAGAGGAAAACCATAAAAAAATATAATAAATAAAAAATTGATGAACTTACTGCTGGGTTGCTAGTGACACCCCTGACACCACTCTCGACCAGAGGGATGAGATCGGTGACAGGGCGGCAAAGGTTATCGTACCACGGACTCTGGCCCTCCCTCTCATAGAGATCATGGAGAGTTGTTCTCCGTATTGTACTATCATTTCCACTGGATTGGGAACACTTGACACTGCCACAGTATTTGGTTAAAACAAAATCTGAGGAATCACATATATACAGTTGCATTTTGGTCTAAAACACAATCTGAGGAATCAGATATATACACTAGCATGAAAAGCTCATTCAGACCCAACCGGAGACATTCGGCTGGTGATAAACGGGGTAAAAGAACACAGAAATTTGTGAAATGGGCAAAGGAAAACAGAAAGAAGGATACTTATTATAGTTGCAGAGGAACAAAACTGGTACAGGAGCTGCAGGTTCGATTACTCTAGAAATATTATCAATGAACAAAACAACATGGGTATTGATCTAGTTTCAACGAAAACAACAGATCATTAAAATCTAAAAGAAATAAAAAAAAATCGCGACAGAGAAATTAGAAGTATAACCCAAGAATTAAAAAAGAAAAGAAAAGAAAAGAAAAGCAGAAACAAAATAAAAGGTAGCAAAGATCATATTCAGAAAAGAAAGGAATAGATGGAGACGATTTGGGGTAAATACTCACAGCAAAGAGGGCGTCAAAGGTCTGGTAGTTCGGAGCGATAGAGTAGAAGAAGATGGAAGTTTGGTGAGGGGAGAAGGGGTGGGATGGAGCCGTAGAAAGCACAGAGGCGGTGATCTGGACTCCAGAGAAGAAGAAGAATATAGAGAGGCAGATGGGCTCCAAGTTGTCAGCTTCGAAATGGTGGCCATCTGGGAAGAGGTGGGTTGGGGGGTTTGACAGACAGACAGATAGACAGATAGACGGGCACTGTTACAGTGTGTGTATTCGCGAGTTTTTTCTTTTTTTCCGACGAATCCGATCCGATTCAGAAAGGAGAGAGAGAGAGAGAGAGAGAGATAGAGAGAAAGCCTCGTACTCTTAGGCTTGTTTGGTCTTTTGGGGGGTTGGGGAGAAGACGACCGACCGACCGTCTATTCTCTCTCCGGTGTTACTGTTTGCCTCTTATGGGAGGTTTCTTGTTTTTTTATTTTTATAGGTGGGAGCGCGATGCAACCGATGCAGAAGGGTCAGAGCGAGAGAGGTAGCTGGAAGAGGATGCCATGGGGCGCAGGGCAAAGGGATAATTTTAAACAACAACCTCAACAACAACCTAAAAACAAAAAAGAAAAGAAAACAAAAAAAAGGATGGAGACTTTCTGGTGGCCTTTGGGAAGTGGGGCCAGATGGGCAGGTAAAGGCAGCCCGGGGAAGGGGCACGTTGTAGTTGGCCTTTCTTTGTTCAACGGAGTAAGAATTATGTACCTACACGCAAAGCCGAGCTCATTTCTTCCACCCCCCCCCCCCTCAATTTTCCCTCTCATTGGTCACTACTCATTTCTTAGTATATATTTAATTACTTTTTTTAATATATAATTAAAAATTAAACCGCTAGTAACTAATAACATTTAATTATTTATCTATCAGCTTAAAAAATGAATTGAAATATATATTGTCTCAAATATTATCTTTTTGTTGAAAATTTTGGGAAAGCAATCACAAATATTTTATTGATAGCATCTGAATTTCACTCTCACACCCCATCTTCGGCTTCCAATTTCAGACTTTTGCCACGCCCCCCAGCACCCTAGTTCTTGGCTATCTGCTGCATTATTCAGTCATACTTGGATTTACTTATGAGTTTTTTTTTTTTTTGGCCCCCTTCTCGCTCATTTTACCCCTGAACAAAGCAAGGGGGAAAATGAGAAAAACACGGGGTGGCACCACCTCAAGTGCTCTGGGTAATTTCATTTTCAGAAAAGGTAAGGGGCCACAGCCCCCGACTGACACAGGGGGCAGGCCCCCTACCTTTGAAAAAAAAAAAATTTAGGGGGCTCGGGCCCATGTCCGTACATGGCCTGTGCCCATGCCATGGTTGCCTCTTATTTTTTTAATACTGAGTGAGTCCAATTGACAATGACAGTAGTTGGGATGTCTTTATCAATTGGGATGGCATGCCCTGTCTGCTTCAGTTTATACTCTTGCGGTTTTGGTATGGGATGGTGTGTAATTGAAAACATTTCCCCGGCTGCAGTTGAGTACTACAAATTTAATTATTATTATTATAAACACAACATCTCGACTACAGAGTAGAATAAAAAACGGCAGCATGCCTCTCGCGTCACCAAGGTTTTAAGTCCCCAACCGGTCCAGCCGTCCAATTCAATGTCTTTTCTCCAAGCTTCAAGTAAGTAGATTTGGCGTGCGGCAGTTTCCGAGCCAGCCCATTGAGTATCTGGTGAAAAGCATCCCCTGGTTGTGCAGGCTGTGGAAATAGCATTGCTCTTTTCATTGCAGGATTCGCAAGAAGCCTCTGCTTCCTCAATATCGCCTCTGGTGGCATTGATGTCAGGATTGTGTCCAGCTTATGCACATCTTCCTCCGCAACAAACACCCCGATTTCCTCCCATGGGATGGCATCGGCAAAAGGCAGAACAATGTCATCCGCTATGATGACAGGAATGCAACCAAATACCACTGCTTCGACTAGCCTAGGACTCCATGGGGCCCAACCAAGCGGGCACAAGCAGAATATAGCTCGTTGCATATCCTCATAATAGGTGGTCGGATGATCCGTCGAGATGTCAAACAGTGGGTTGTTCTTGAAATTCTCCCAAACTGCAGCTCTTGCACCTCTGTTTGTCATAAAAAAAAAAAAAAAAAAAAACACTAAAATATGTAACTTTGCTTTACCCTAAAAATGTGTAAGTTTCCTCTTGCTGCACATGTGATGTGTAATGAGATATTACTGAAGCGTTGATGTTGTCTGATAGGATAGGAGTCCCAAGTACCAAGTCTCTTCGCCCTGCACGGTTAAAATTGGAAGCACGGTGCCTATTGCCAGAACGAGTAGGACAGAAGAATATACCTTGCATAGTAACCTCCTTCTGGATCATTATTCACGTCATAAAACAACCCTCGGAAATAGACAAAGATGGACCGAGGAGTGGCTGGGGGAATCTGGTGGGCCTGCATCTTTTGAGGAGGAGCATATGGAGGAATTGTTATTGAACCATCATTCAAGCATACATGATTCCTTTGACCGAATGTCTGAACCAAAGTAGCCCGCTGGAGTAGTGGAAGGATTCCCCGTTCAACAGCTTTCTCTTCCTACAGCGTTTGAGGTATAGAATAGCCTCAATAATCCATTGCATAACAATATAAGTCTTCCCTTGCAGTTTCAATATAGAATTTTATTTATTTATTTTCTGTATATGCTTGATTCTGAGTTCAAATTTCATAATATTGCAGTCACTCTTGTGACACCAACTGCTGCATGCCACTGTCGATTGACTACCAATTTAGCAGAAGTTTAACCAGAAAAAAGGGCTATAATCTGAATGTCTAACCAGAAAAAGGCCAAAATATGGTTACCTAGCAAACAAAGATTACAAAATTACTGAAAAGATCCTAACCTGATAGTGGAAGCAGGCTCCAAAGTCATGGGGCACAACAAAGAAATGATCAGCTCCTTCTGTACGATTCCAGTAATGCCAGTTGGAGGAGATCAGTTGAATCGCACTTCTCATCATCCGTGGAGATTTGAATGGCAATGGCAAGCCTGTGGGTGTAAGGTCACATGTGGGATATATGGGGGTATAAAACCAATCTGCTTCATCTGGGTTGAGGGTTCTAACTGGGCTAGATAAGAGAAATCTATGCATAAAGATCTCTGCAGCAAACATATGGGTGAGACATCTAGAATCCTTCTGCAGCAGTTTCTTGTTGTATTTGCTTGGAAGGTCGTATACGTAGACTTTCAACCTTCCAACTGGATTATCTTCTAAGACATCACCAGCACTTCCTGCATTATCAATCCCAGAGCATAATTGAGAGACAAGCTCCAGAGTCGCACAGAGCAAACTACTTGCCGGCTTGGTTTTAGAGAAAGTTAAAAGTTCTTTGCAAAATGAGTGTCTCAACAGCTTGTACTAGTTACATCTTGTTGTAATTATTGCAAGCAATTACAGCTAAAGAATGCTGATAATACTTTGATGAAACATTCTAAGGAATGTAGAAATACAAAGCTCACATCAAGAGAGCATACCTCTGAAAGAAAGAACTCGTCTTGGAGGATGGTCAAAATGTAAAATGAAGTCCAATTGCTAAGTCAAAGATAATTTGTTGGGCAATTGTAGTTGCAGGGGTTATGCAAATACAATCAGCGAACGAAAGCTCACTCAGACTTTTGGAGAATATGAGGTTCCGCTCCAATAAGGCGGGGGAGAGTAATGCTTGTAACCGTAAAATCCCATCCAAAGATCAATAAAAATTACTGAAAACTCGGGCCGGCATAATCAACTTTAGACAATTGGACCAAATGTGCAGCATCTTTAGGGTCAAAAGTTTCAACCCATGTCAGATTCTGAGACTCATCAGTACAAATGCTACGAGTTTTATCCAGAACAAAAGCACTCATAGAAAACCCTCTTAACGTGAAAGCCTGATTGACGCATTTTAAAGTTGCGAGTCTTTAATTTGAACTCGAACTATCACGGTGAAAGATCATCAACAAATAATTAAAATGAAATGCAAGTCTAATGGCTGGCTATTCAGAAACCCAGAAAAAAAAAAAAAAGTAAATAGAACCCAAAAGCAAAACCTGACAACAGCCTTAATAGTCAAAGAAAGAATGTCACCTGAAATCCGCTCAGTGCGTGGAGCCAGGTGGGCAGCACCAAGTACATTGGTAAAAGCGCAAAGAAGGAGCAGAAAAGATATCGTCAACACACGTTTCACCATTTTGTCTGATCCCCAAACCCCAACGTTGGATTGGGAACCAAAATGGGTCTTCCTGCAGTTTTGCCGGGGAGAAAAGAGGGCTGGAAGGCTGCATTTACAAGAATGTATGGTTGGGACGTCGTATAAATAGTAGTTGAGACGTTTTAAAAGTTTAACTTGAAACGTAAGTTATGGGAACTAAAATGAAGGCAACGGCGGCTTCTTGGTTTAGGCACTGAAAGGGAAATGAACAGCGAGGAATTCTGCTTCAAGAAACAAAGAAAGATTAACAATTTTTCCTTCTCCTTTTGACCTGTCATGAATGAAATGCATTGGAACATGCGCGAGCAAATGAGATGAGTGGGTCAGATCAGAAGAAGAAGCGAAAGCTACGTTTGTTTTGCCGTCTGGATGACAAGTCCACCTCTGCTGATGCCGAGTCCTGACCTGGCCTTTTATTAACAAAAACAAGCAATTTCAAACCAAAGCCACTCTTGTCTAAGCGAACGGAGGTGAAATTGGCAGTGTATTCGCTGTTCGTCCACTCATTACATTAGTCTTTCAATATACTTTAGGCTGTATTTGTCTATAACAACTCATCATCGTTAACTTAAAATTTGATGAATTTATTTAATTAACTGGTCGTTGAAAGTTAAGTAAAAGGATGAACCCACCGAAAAGAAGAGCCAAG
Organism: Bruguiera gymnorhiza; assembly: GCA_020883675.1. Classification (NCBI taxonomy): domain Eukaryota; kingdom Viridiplantae; phylum Streptophyta; class Magnoliopsida; order Malpighiales; family Rhizophoraceae; genus Bruguiera; species Bruguiera gymnorhiza. The sequence continues at coordinate 113,981 of JAIRCJ010000123.1, read as the reverse complement.
GTGAACATGTCAATGAATGAAAGAAGGATCAGATCAAATGATGTAAAGAAAGAGAAACCGAACGAAATTTTGGCGCTTTTTGATTGCCCCGGGGGAAGGCCGGGGGGGGGGAGAGTGATGGTCATTTGCTCTCTTACTCTTAGAAATGGAAAACGGAGGATCTGACCAAGTTTGAAGTACTGTTGTTACCATGATTCCAATTTATTTACAGGAATAATAGGACAAAGATCCTGGCGGTGCTCACAAACGCCTCATGTTCAAGCAGAGAGGCTTCGTCTCATCGGCCATTTGCATTGGCGGACTTATGTAGGGTAAGGGGGGCCAATCCCATTGGAGCCCAAAGCCCAAAAAACTATCATTTACTTTAGCTCATTCATTGTATGAGCCAACTGTGTCAAAATGTTTAGAACGCGAGGGACAACAAAGATATCATGGACTATTAGCTCCCCCCCCCCCACTTTTTCTCATTTGGATTCTGCCTTGTCTCTGTCAATATTTAATTCCTTGTTATTGGGAGTAAGAGCCCATTAGCTTTCTACAAGCAGAAAAAGCATCCTTTATATTTGATTTTTTTTTTTTAAATCGTCAGCTGAAATATTTCCTTGGATCTGAAAAAGGTACATGTTTAATTTTTTAATCCGGGGAAAGGCTGACTTCCTCGACCTGCGACCATTTGACATTTATTGATTGATTGTGCTCTTGTGCTCCGGACTTTGGTTAGGCCAACCACCACCGCCACCCACCGTATTTGACCAGCCGTTCATGATGTACACGCGTATGGACATCAATTGCCAAATGAGCCACGGCTTCCGCCTTTCAGGTCCCCCGGGTTGCCCGTTTCCTTTCCTTCCGCTGACTAATTTTTTTTGCCTTCTCCGAAAATTTCAGATTGAAAAATACTAAACGTGCCCCAAACATTTTGGTCATAAATGAGTAGGTAGGCATTTTGCAGTTCAGTTTTCTCCGGCCAGTGAAGTGCAAGGCTCGGAAATTCAAATGTTGTCCTCATAACATTTAGGTCCGGATGAAGTTTATTGGTGGTGGGTCCATTTTGCAAACAACAATTCTAATGAGTTGCCTTGCATCATATAACTGTGATACCCATTCGCGTCTCTTGATGGTTTAGGCTGTCTCAGTTATACGTTAGATCCGTAGCTGTGGAAGCAGAGCCAGCCAAACCCAGTCCGTACATAGAGTTGCATATATGTCATCAGCACATGCTAGCAGATGTGCCACATTGGTCTATTATGCACACTGGCTCTTGCAACCATGAGAAAAGACCATCACCCTCACCTTTCCACATTAAGCGTGCCACTTGTTCCCTCAATTTCTCGCTGCTCACTTGTCAGCTCATCTAGCGAATGTTCAACTCTCGACTTCTTTTAGCTCTGGCTGTATTTAAGTCAACCTTCTGCAAGTTTCATCGAGTTAATGGTTGGTAGTGGAGGGCAATTTTTTTTAGACAACATCCAGAACAACAAAAAAAAAAAAAAAAAAGAAAGAAGAGAGAGAAAAGCAAGGGAGACCACTGGGTGTTGCCGTATATTAGCATCGGAAATGGAATCCAAGAAATGTGGAGAAGCAAATGGAAGCAGAGTATCTGCAAAAGGGAAAGAGAATACTATCTGTAATGGAGAAGCTCTAGAGAGCAGAAATGAGATTGAGCAAAACAAAGTTCGTATCATGAGAGCCTTCCTCGAAACACAGGACCCTTCCACCAAGGTCCCCCCCTTTCCTTCTTCTTTTCTTTTCTATTCTTTATTCTCTGCTTCTTCTTCTTCTTCCCCTCAAAATAATCTTTCTCCACCAGTTTGGTGTTTGCTTCTGTATGGCTGAAACCAATGTTCGGCTGAAGCAACACGTGCACACGGGGTGTCGGATCCACTTGTTCTCTCGCACTCCCTATTAGAGTTATTAGAACTGGCAGCCGGACGAATAGGAATAGGAATTACTATATGATACCTCAGTTACTATAATTTGATTAATAATGATATACCAGCTATCCAGATTCTTTTGCTTCAACTTTTATTCTACATTTTTGCTACGGAGTGGAGTATGGGGCAGCAGCTTGGTTTGCTGTTTCTTCCGATGCACGGGGGAGCAATGAATTTCTTACACACTGCCAAACTTTTTCCTCAGTTGTTAGATATTAGCAAACTAAGAATTCCGATTTGGTAACCAACTTTGACGGGGAACTCACATCGCATTTTGAATTTGCCTTGCCATCATAACTTTTTCCTTGTATCTATCTCTTCAACTTCAGCCGTACAGGTTTTTTTTTTTTTTTTTCCGATAAATGAATTAATTTCATTGATCAATATGATTTCTGTCATGTACGAGTGTTCAGCTGATGTAGGTTTTCTGCTAAAATCCAATTTCTTTTTCGCTTCGTTTTTACATTAAGTATGCTACATTTGTGTGTTCGTGATGCATCTGAATGTGTTAATCGTGACTTTCAGGAGGTGGACGATTTGATGATCAGGAGATTTCTGCGTGCTCGCGAACTGGACATTGAGAAGGCTTCTAACCTATTCCTGAAGTACCTCAGCTGGAGGCGATCATTTATACCTAAGGGCTCTATATCTCTATCCGAGATTCCAAATGAGCTTTCCCAAAACAAGTTGTTTATGCAAGGAGCCGATAAGCAGAATCGGCCCATAGTGGTTTTTGGCGGTGCCAGACACAAGCCCTACAAAGGAAATTTAGACGAATTCCAACGTAAGTGATAACCTTGAAACTACACATTACACTTCTGAACAATTTGTCAGCTAAACTTTTTCAAAGCTGTGAATTCTGCCGTTTTATGTCTTTCCATTTTAACTATGGATCTTCAAAGCAACCTGAAGTGGGAAATTGAACCTGCATTCATCTAAATTTGCTGTTGGCTTGTCACTACTGCAGGTTTTGTAGCCTTCGCTCTTGAGAGAATATGTGCCAGGTAGCTCTCTGTCTTGATCTCCACATACCTTGAACTTTTCAGTGTTTTTTGTTGTGGTCTTTAATATACTTTTGACGCAAAGAAAACTAACCCTGGTTACTGAATAAGACTGCATTGTTCAAAGTGAATATCTCTGAATTTCGCTTCCAACCTCCTGATGTGTTTGAAAGAACAATATCAAGCTCATGCCATGTCTTCTTCTTGTTTAAGAATGCCACATGGACAGGAAAAGTTTGTTGCCATTGCTGATCTTGAAGGATGGGGATACTCTAACAGTGATATTCGTGGATACTTGGCAGCACTATCAATATTGCAGGTTTGAGTTCCTTCTTCTGGATCCGCACTGGCTTACATAAAAACCAAGCACCTAGGAAATTAGAAGATGCCCGAACAGCTGCATAGTAATACAAACATATTGTCCGATTGCCTCCCTTGTAATATGCTCGTAGACTGTAGTGGTAACTTATCTTCTGATGGCAGGATTGCTACCCGGAGAGGCTAGGCAAATTGTTTATAGTCCATGCGCCGTACATATTCATGACAGCATGGAAGGTTGTTTACCCGTTCATTGACAGCAAAACCAAAAAGAAGGTGGAATATGTCTCTCCTTGCAAAAGTTGCATCTTCGCTCAGTTGAATGACTTGTACTGTAATACAGTTTGAACCAACACAGCATATCTGGGCGACTTTTGCTCTATACTTTATTCTCCTCAATCCATCCTTGTTTATGTATTTATCAAATTGCTGCAGATAAATTTTGTGGCGGATAAAAAGCTGAAACCCACTCTGCTTGATGACATTGAGGAGGGCCAACTACCAGAAGCATATGGAGGCAAACTACCTTTAGTCCCTATCCAGGATAACTAACTCATTAACTTCACTCCAATATTGTATCTAAGATTCAGAGGTCTTGTTTCCTCTGATTGGCAGGCTTGGAGAGGAGATTGCAGATATGGTATTTAATAACTCATCCATTAGCTCCTTCAGGGGCATGTGGTTTTTTATGCCATAAACCAAATTGAGGCTACATGGATGTAAACAAACTCTGTTAGAAGGCTCTATGGCCATATATTTGAACGAATCGAAGCCCAGCAATAAATTGTCGTTACTGAAATAACTTTGAAAAATAAAAAGCAACAAGCAACTCAATTGCAGTTAATTTTGAGTTTACAAGACGATCCTTAGTAGCGTGTTACTGTGCTGCAGGAACCATTTTCCAAGCAAGCTGCACATGATAAACTTGATACAAGGCCCCGATCAAAGATGGCAAATTGTGCACCCCAACGCCGACTGCAAGTATGTACTCATCAGAGGCCAGTGCGTTGCCAGGAGTTGAATTCCCAGGCTGTAGATTTATCCCCTTTTTACAATGTGAAAACCTCATTTTTTACGAGTAAACCACTAAGTCCACTAGCCCTAGCTACGCAAATGGATCGGGTGAATCTAGGACCAATAGTCTGCAAAGAATTGCTTGTAATCGAGGCGAATCAAACATATGTCCTATGAAGAGAACATTCGGGAGGGATCATACATTTTTAGTCACAGAGCCACCCTATCAGTGCATGAAGAGGTTTCGCGAAGATTAAATAACCTCTACTCATTTCTTTTACCCAAAATGTACATTCCCCAACAGCTGTAGGTTTAGAAGCCCCGTAAATAATGTAGCTAGGCGAATCCTAAACAAAGACAAAATACATCCAAGGAATCCCCGAGAATTTTTTGAATGCACTTTAGTACAAGACTCCTAATAATGATAACATTCACGAGATTTGATTGATAAAACAGAAGTGAGTACAAATTAAACTGAAATGCTCAACAGTATTCAGGTTATTATTCAGAAGACTGTAACCCAGCCAACAATGGCAACGAATACATTGCCCACAATGAGAAATCATTATGTCTACAAGTCAACAGCAAAGGAGAATGAAAATGAAAAATTGCTGTCTCTGTTTCCAACACATACCGGCCAATGTCTATTATAACATTCCATGGTGACCCAAGGCTCCGTAAGGCATTCTTACCCAATAACTACCTTGTTCTCATCCAAGAAGTTGTAAGTAGGGACCTCTAAGTTGAAAGGAGCTGGCCCCTTGCGGATCCTGCCAGATATGTCATAGTGTGAGCCATGGCACGGGCAAAACCAGCCGCCAAAGTCGCCAGCATTAGGCAATGGAATGCACCCCAAATGGGTGCAGACCCCAACAACAACAAGCCATTCTGGATTCTTAACCCTGGCTGAGTCCTCCTGTGGGTCACGGAGGGATGCAACATGAACACTGTTAGCCAGCTTAATATCATCTTCAGTTCGTCTCCGGATAAAAACTGGCTTCCCTCGCCACTTGACTGTAATGGTGGTCCCGGGTTCAACGCTGGAGAGGTCAACCTCAAGGGAGGCCAGAGCAAGGACATCCTTGCTAGCAGACATGCTGAGAACAAACTTGAGGATCAGAAGACGAATTAAGGAGGCATATACAAACCTGCCACCTGACAAGACAAAATAGGCAAAGGCACGTTTGCTGGGGTCGCCTGGTGGGAAACGCTCATGATTATACTCATCATAGACAATTTTCGAAGTTGGGTTTTTCACTACTGCTACAGTAGCTGGGAGGTCGGAGAGCACGCCCAGATCATGTCCTGGACTGAGGGCTTCAGAAGAAAACCCTGAAAGAATTGATCAACCATTGGAAAATTGTTATAAACTGCAGCATTTAGTAAGGAAAGAGCAAAATGACATCAAGTTGTCCTTTGATTTGCCTCTGTGGGACAAAACAGAAATCTCCATGAAAACAGGCTTACAGTAGAAGACATTTACAAATCTAGAGAAACAAGAAACACGCGTGAAATATTCACCAAGGCACATTTTTTGTAGAGAATTTTGTTGACAATGCGATGAACAGCCCTAGACGCTATTCAAATACATAAAGATACACTAGAAAAAAGGTTATAACAACAATGGATGTACCCTCCACTATTAACAAGGAGTGGTAAATAGGAGAATGCAAGGTCAAATTACTGATGGCCTCAGAACCATGAAGGACCTCGTTCACGTCACCAAGCCACGTATGTCTTCCACCTCCAAGACTTCACCTTGGAACAAAATCCAACTCTTCATCTTCCCTATGTTGTCTTGAACTCAGTTATAGCCATCAGAACTAATAGAATATAAAACAACGAGAAAGAGGAGCATGACATAATTTTCTAGCCATTATTGCCCTCCGCATGCAGACAATAAAAGTGTAGTCATAACGGCTCCATTGCTATCTCAGCATGAAATCATCGAATCACCAAGTGGAGGAGAGAGATAATAAACCCGAAGTTGAATAGATGCTAATGACTTCTGATGAGCAGAATAACTCTAGAAAATACTACTGATACATAAGAATGATGGGAGTAAAATGACTTAAGAAATCATAGTCTGATCTCAATCATGTCCTACATTTTTCTGACACTGATTTGCCATGGGCAGGCATTCTCATTGTTGATTTGGCCGATTGAAGAGACTATATGAAGGCTGTTTGGGCATCAGCGGATGAGAAGAGAAAAGACAGACAGCCATGAAATCAAGCGTTTTTAATTGACAGCCATCTCATTTCGGGGTAAAACGGACCGGAATGTTCTGTTTTAAAGATGAGACTGGCTGCGAATTTTCTCAGGTCGGCTACGGTAACGACTGACGAGCTTTAAAAATCGGCTTTCAAATATAAACCAGACGCCCCCTCTTCGGAAACAGAAAATAAATAAATAAATTCAAACATTCCACAACTCGGGCAAATCTTTCGATCCAGAAGTATCCTATAGAGAAGAAGACGATCGGAAGAAGAAGGTTGATATGATCGGGATACCAAAAAATGCTAGTCAAAATAAGAATCATACGACACAACAAATAAAATACACAGAGGGAGAGAGAAAGAGAGATAGATTGTTTCGGGAATAGAAGAGATGAGATTGAAAGAACAAATTTTTCGAAAAATAAAACCAGAAAACAGAGAGAGTAACCTCTGACTACATCTGACGCGAAGGAAAAGTGATAGGGAGCGATGTTGGATCCGGAATAGGCGGCAACGCCGTTGTTATCATCACGACCACCACCACCACCACCAACAAAAAGCGGATGGCCTCGCGAGACGAAGGCGGAGGTCGTCTGCGGTGACCTCCGCGGTAAGGACCAAAGCCTCCTCCCCGCAACTCTCAGCATCTTCCTCCTCCTCCTCCTCCTGCTATTGGCTGCTTTCCACGGGCAGAGTTAGAGAATAGGGAATTGATTGATTAGTTACAACACTTCGTAACAAAACAACGACACGCCTCCTCTCCCCGACGCCCTTTATGCCCAACTTACTCGTGTTTCCGAGGAATCTAAACGACATCGTTCGAATGGCCCCAGTCGCTTCTCATATTCGACCCACCCATATGTCAGATATTGACTTTTATACTTTTCTTTTCTATCTCAAAAAAAAAAATAAAAATAAAAAAATCAATATATGTATGTGTGTTGGTGTGTGTATATGTATATCCTTCCCCCCTGACTTTGATTGATTGGCTGGCAGTTTTACGCAACGTTCTCGTAATCAAAACCAGAACTTTCATTTAATAATTTTGCCGACTTTGGATCGGGTGGACTTCAGGAGCACCATGAACATGCGTCGGGAGGGAAGTTCAGAGTCCTGTTCTGATAATTTGCTCACATTCCCAGCAGTGCATATGAATTATCGCCCATCATCAACCAGACCGCAACTAATTACACACATCCCAGAAGCTAGCCCGACACTTTCCAGGCAAGTCAACGTTCAAGTTCTTTCGAACAGAGCAGAGGACCTCCCACCCTAGGTTCTCTTGCAGTGCAAGTATTCTTCTAGTCGAGTCCTAAGACTCGAGAGGCACAGTGCAGGGCATTTCGCTAACTGGTAAACCAATATGTACTACAGTGCAACCGAATAGGGATTCTTCTTTAAAGACAGTTAGTCTGCTTGACAAACCTCGCGGGTTTGTGCAAGAAAGATCCAAGTTGGACATTATGGCGTATGGCTGTAAAGCAAATTGCTTCGTCGTTTTCAAAAATTTAAATACTCCCATGGCCTCTGCCCATGACTCGCTGACTTCACAACTGACGCTGCTTCTACCTCATTAACACGGACTGGATCCTGGCTGCCCCTGTCGTGCATTGTCAGAGGACGCCGAATCAACAGTTATTGCAAAAGGGGCCGGGGGGGGGTACTCATCGCTTTCTAAAGTGAGGTGCCCGTAAGCATTAATTACCACAAAGAAACAGTTAAAATATAGGTTCATCCGAGCACGAAGCACAAAACCAATTTAGGAGCCAATCCGTGCCAATCAGTCCCCCCTTTTATTGTCTCTGGGAAATAAATTAGCTTCTACATGATAGAGAACCTAACAGAAACATTTCAATGTGTACAATTCCTATTCCCTAGCAGTCATCACAAAAACTGATAATTGATGCACATGATGATGTCCAATGCTATAGCACAACCCATCAGGAAAACCGTGATTTAACTCCGAAACTTGCCAGTATTGTCAGTCTTATGCGACATTCCAACAGCAGTCGATGACTTGGGAAATCATTTTGGCAACCTCCTCATACTGTTGATTCTGAACAGAGTGGAAAAACTCTTGGCTTAACAGGCTCAACAAGAGGAGGAGGAAAGCAGAAAACGTTCAACCGTTCTTCCGACAGCCCCCTCACCCTCACCCACGCCTCCTCCCTCCTCCCTCCTTCCCCCTCCAATCATTCGTGAAAACCAGGGCCGAAGGGAGGCGTAATCATGGAAACGACTACTCGAAAAAGAAACGAAAACCATTGAAACTACGGATAACAGCAAAGACAGACACTCAAAACCAAGAGGTACAGTGGGAAATGACAAAATTATTTCAGCAATACGTCACATCTTTCCAAAAAAAAAAACAAAGAAAAACGAAAACAACTCCACTTCCACAGACAGCACGCCAAGAAGGTAGGTAGGAGACGAGTCTGAGTCAACCTCATTTTTTAAAGCCTGACCAATCTGCTTTATTTAAAATCTTACATTTCAGGATTCACTTCAGTTTCTCAGTCTGCAAAATGGAGGAGAGGGGTAAAAAACCAAAAGGGGCGGCCCACTTCCCAGCATTACCAATCCATTTCCGGCGACTCTGGCCTCTTGGGTCTCAGTTCAGTAAACAAGGTATATTATATTTATAACTAACGGCACTGGGAGTGTTATTAAAGCGGACGCTCCTACCAAGAAGCCAGTAAATTTTTTTCTTTATTTTGGGGGGGGGGGTGGGGGGAGGGGGAAGGAGGGAAGTTTGAATTCCTAATTGAACCAAAATCCCGCCCAATCTCCATTTCTTTCTCATCTATGATATATATATATCCATCTCCATATTAATATTAGAGTGTTCAGTAAAAGACCACTTTACTATCAGCCCAATCTCGATCTCTGTCTTAAAACGCCCTTTCAAACGCGCGCGCGCACGCACACACCCACACCCCAATCGTCTCGCTTCCAAGGCCAGTCCAAACGACGTTCAAAGTTCTTAGCTTCCTCCTTGTGCCGTGCCTCCTCTCAGATCTAAACAAAAAGAAAGAAAAGCAAAAGGAAAAAAAGTTTTCGAAGAGAAAAAAAAAAAAAAAAACAAAGAGGGAGAAATGGCGCTCGGCGTGGACCTTCCATGTGACGGAGACGGGACGTGCTTTATCTGCAAGAAGAAGCCGCCCACCGAGGAGACCCTCACGTGCAACACATGTGCCACTCCCTGGCACGCTCCTTGCCTCTCGTCTCCGCCTCCCACCATGGGCGACGCCCTCCGCTGGGAGTGCCCCGACTGCTCTATGGTCAATCCAGTTGCGGCCGCCGCAGCCCACGTTTCTTCCGCCTCCCCCGAACTCATAGCGGTCATTCGGGCGATCAATTCCGATCAATCTCTCACTGACGAGGAGAAGGCTAAGAAGCGCCAGCAGCTCCTCAGTGGAGGAGGCGACATTAAGGTCAATCCCGTGAAGGACAAGGTGGACGACGACAACGACGACGATCTACTCGATGTTCTGGATGAGAAACTCAAATGTTCGGTATGCATGAAGCTTCCTGAGAGGCCTGTTACGGTACGCTCTCTTCTAAGCTATCACCACTGATATGTCTGCTTATGTTATGACTCTTTAGAATGTTTTTTTCTATTCTATGCGGTATGCTCTCAGTCCGATTAACAATCCTGTCCCCCCACCCCCCGCGGCCGGGGGGGGGCCTTTTTTTTGGGTTGTTGGTGCCCGTACCGTGCTTCTGTTGTTGAGTGGCAAGTTCTTAATCTTAAGAATAGCTCTTGCTTCTAGGTTTTTTGTTTTTTTTTTTTTAAATTTTATTTCAATAAAAAGAAAAAAACAGAAATCAACAAGAAGAATTGCTCTGCTTTATTTTTGTCTCTTTGGCCGTTTTCTGCTTTATCATTATGGGTTTCTGTTTTGATTACTACCGGAGAGTCGGTTTAATAAAAGATGAAGCTCACAAAATGTTGGCAGCTTGTCGAACCCAAGCGAGCAAATGGTTGAAAATGCTCCCTTTAATCGAGGAACTATTGGCTTTGCTTCTCTTTTGTAGTTTTTTTTTTTTTTTAATTTTTGCGGGGCGGGGGGCGGGGTTCGTGTGTCGTCTCTGTTTGTTTGTTTCATCGCCGGAAAAGTAAATATGAAGAGTGACGTCTGCGCAAACGCTTCGTTTGACAAAACCGAATGTAATGTGACAAGAGGTTTGAGAGATGGTCAGTCCAAGGCGAGGATAGATGGTTCTCTTCTTCTTCTTCTGGGTTACACGTCTCACCTAGTCCCTTTTCAAGTTCTGACCGGTTTGGGAATTCCCAGACGGGACAATGAGTAGTAGCGTTGAATGCATTCATATATTCTATATGATAATTAATCATCATGTTTATTTTCATTTTAATCAACAATAATTTGTGCATATTCACCAGTTTTTTCTTTCTTTATTATTATTATTATTATTATTTAAAAGAAATATTCTAGTTGTTAATATCTGACGGATGGAAGCCAAAATGTGAAAAAAGATTTGGGGTTTTCCAAGTCGTGTCATGCTTAATCCTAATACCTAGCTTAGGGCAGTGTCTCCACTTGAGTGAGCTAATAAATTGAGTATGGGTTTAGGGTATCCTTGACAAGTGCCTCCGTGGTTTCTGTGGTTTCAGACGCCGTGCGGTCACAATTTCTGCCTCAAGTGCTTCGAGAGATGGATTGGACAGGGGAAGAGCACATGTGTCAATTGTCGCTGTCAGATCCCCTCCAACATGGCGCATCAACCTCGAATCAACTCCACACTTGTTCTCGCCATCCGTATGGCAAGGGCCTCCAAATCTGGTGGTTCCGCCGCAGCGCCTTCCAAGCCGTATCAATTTGTGTACAACCAAGACAGGCCAGACAAAGCATTCACCACAGAGCGAGCCAAGAGAGCTGGAAAGGCCAATGCCTGTAGTGGAAAGGTCTTCGTCACTGTCCCTCCTGATCACTTCGGCCCAATTATCGCTGAGAACGATCCGGTCAGAAACATGGGCGTGTTGGTCGGAGATTCATGGAATGATAGACTGGACTGCAGACAGTGGGGTGCCCACCTTCCTCATGTTGCAGGGATTGCTGGTCAGTCCAAGTATGGTGCCCAATCAGTGGCACTCTCTGGAGGTTACGAAGATGATGAGGATCACGGTGAATGGTTTCTTTACACTGGGAGGTAACCTTTTTTTCTTTTTTTCTTGTTTTTGTCTGTAATTCCCATCGGTATGCACTCTGTATTCGTTCTGGGTTTTATAATTTATTTGGAAGAGAGAGAGAGAGAGAGAGAGAGAGAGAGAGAGCGCGCGCGTGTGTGTGTTTGTGTAGTCGATAATTTGCATTCATTTCTTTTTTTCTGACGGTTTGTGCAGTGGAGGGAGAGACCTTAGTGGCAATAGGCGCACAAACAAAGAGCACTCCTTTGATCAGAAGTTCGAAAAGTCCAACGAGGCATTGCGAGTCAGCTGCAAATATGGATACCCTGTGAGAGTAGTGAGGTGAGTTGCTGGAGGAGTTATTGGATAATTTGCAGTATGGATGTCACCTTGGTACATAACCATGATTTCCTTGTTTCTTCTTATTGTTAGTGGAGATTTTTGTTTTGGTCCTGGAAATGATGTTTGGTTAGTCTTACTGGGGAGGGGGATTTTACCATTGTTAGGGAATTTTTATCTTTGTTGAAATTAGTCAATTTTATGTATGCTATATTTGGAGAGATATATTTGGTTGTAGCTTGCAATTCTCGGATACAGGTGGTTATTTCTTTGTCATTGTCTGTAGATATCAGCCACCAGTTCCCAAAGGCCATTCCATTCAAATTCTATTGTTATATGTTCTTTGTTTTGTGGTTGTGTTGTGTGTACTGGTTTTTTTCCCAGTTTTATTTCTTTTGACATGAATATTTTGGGGTTACTACATCTCAAGTTGTGATTAGCTGATCATTTGGGTGGCAGGTCTCACAAGGAGAAGCGTTCTTCGTATGCACCAGAAACAGGTGTACGGTATGATGGCATTTATAGAATTGAGAAATGCTGGCGTAAGGATGGAAAGCAGGTAAAAACTCTTAATGACTGATCAAGTACATCAGCACAACCATCTGGCTAACTGAGTTTTTTTTACATTATAGGGTTTTAAGGTTTGCAGATATCTTTTCGTTAGATGTGACAATGAGCCCGCTCCTTGGACTAGGTTTTCTCTCTATCCCCCCTCTCTCTTTGTGGTGCTCGCAGTGAGTGTAAGTGCTTGACATATCAGAACCTAGATAAAAATTGGTGATATTTTGGATTCAAAATGCAGCGACAATCACGGTGATCATCCCAGGCCTCTACCCATCATCAAGGAGTTGAAGAATTCTGTTGATGTCACTGTAAGAAAGCAATCACCATCCTGGGACTATGATGTAAGCTAATGCCTTGTCATTTTATATCATGAATGAATACTCTCTTTCTATCTCTCTCTCTCTCTCTCTCTCTCACACACCCACATGCACGCACCCGCATGCACACACTTGAAGCATTTGTGTTCATCAGCATTACTGCTTACTTCACTAGGACTAAAGTTGTCATTCGTCTGGTGGTGAGATGTAAAATTGTGTATACAGATTAGCCGAATAAACTTTTAGAGCCACATTTTGTTTTTGTTCTTTTTGAGCTTTTCCTGCTTTTAGTGGTGCAGTTTAGTGATATATATATATTTTTTAATATATAACATCTTAATTTTCTTTTTTTTCTTAGGATGAGAAAGGTTGCTGGACATGGAAGAAACCCCCACCACCTAGCAGAATGGGAGCTAATGGTAGAAGTCTGAAAGGTGGCATAAAACTTAAAAATAGGAAAGGAAGAAAGTTAGCCATGAAAGAAAAGCTATTAAAGGGTATGGTCACACTTGAAATCTGTGGTCACAGATTTCATTTATTTGTTCAACTTGTCATTTTGGGACAGACTATTGAAGATATTCTAACCTTTGGTTCATTTATTCGGCAGAATTTAGCTGTCAAATCTGTCTGAAGGTGATGACTAACCCTCTTACTACTCCTTGTGGGCACAACTTCTGCAAAGGATGCCTAGAGGGTACCTTTGCTGGTCAAAGTTTAGTGAGAGAGCGAGGTCAAGGCAGGCGAACATTAAGGGCACAGAAGAATGTTATGAAATGCCCTTCTTGTACAGTTGACATAGCTGACTTTCTTCAGAATCCGCAGGTGCTGTAATTGACAAATAAAGTCATCTTGCTTGTAAAAGAGCATTCTTGTTATATCATGCATTCTGTGGTATTGTCATCTTTATCTATGTGATGATGGCTTTAAATATGCAGTCAATTTTCTCATTGCAGTGCATTAGAGTCTGTGAAAGCTTTCTATAAATCTCCTTTTATGATGTTCTTGCTTTCGTGGCAGGTCAATCGACAATTGATGGATGTCATCGAGTCACTACAGCAGAAAACTGCCGAAATGGATAGTTCTGGTGATTCCAGTGAAGACAGCAGGGGTACACATGAGAAACCAGACTCTGAGAGTGAAGCAGACGATGGTAATGGTACCAAAATTGTGGAAGAAGGCACAGATAAGGATGAAGCAGCAAGTAAACCCCAGCAGACATATGAGCAGAAGGTAACTGATGGTGTGAATGACATCATGTCAACCGTTGATGGGGATAAGGGAAGCGGACTGCCTAATGAGTCTAATACGGTGAACTGTGAAAATGAGGTTGCTACTAAAGGCGCTGAAATGGCTGACATCAAGGAAGCACCAGCTGATGCAAAACCCAAGCTGAGTCATAAGCGCAAGAAGGCTGATGAAGCAGGGAACCAACCAATGGTAACTAATGGAGGTAGGACTCGGGGAAAGAGTTCTAAAGCTGCAGTTGCCTAGTAGGGAAGTGCCTCTCTTTTGGTGACGAAATGGCTTTACTCGCATAGTTATGGTGGTTTCTGTTTAGGCAATCCTTTGCCGAGGTTTTTGGCAGCAGAGTAAAGAAACTTATGTTGGGTCAGATGTACAATCAATCTAATATCCTACCGCGTTAACCTGGGCGACGTCGAGGGGAACATTGGCCTTTCATGCACAATGGTTATAGATCTTCCAACGTCTTGCTTTTTGCTTCGATATTCATGATTTCCTTCCTCGAAAGCTTTGGGTACCACCCATCTTGGTCCATAAAAGCTCCCTTTAACTTCCGAAGGAAGGAATGATGGGGCGCCGTTGACACTCGACAGCAATGAGGAGAAATGAAATTTTCATTCGCCATGGTGATTTGGGATATAAAAATAATTAGTGGCATCCGTTCTAAACCCAATCAAACAACACCGATACTCGTAAGCTATAGCTGATATGGGTCTTGTGAGTTTCTGAAGGACAAAATTGTCCATGCACATGTCTCGGATGCGATGATCAATATTTATGTGTTGGACTTCTTTTTTGATTGTTAAAAAAATAAAAATAATAAAAAGAAAATAAAAAGAGCATGCGTATGTAGATCAAAGCATAATGTCATCTAATTAACGAATTTCTGCTGCACACGTTTCTCTGGAATGGAAGAGAATTAACTCGACGGTTTTCAATGTCGTCCAAAAAAGTGAGCGCAGGAAATATCAGAAATTACTATGAGATATTCGACGTGTTTTAGCGGTCCGATATTGCACCAGCATGTCTGCGCGAGGGCCTTTTGTCGTCGTTCCTTCGAAGGCCTGTTAGCTGGGCTTACAATGGGCCCACCGAGTTCTGCGAGGATGGGGGTGCCGTGGTGTGGGCGAGGCCCGCGCATGCGTAACAGTGACACTCCTCCGCACATCCTCCCTCCCCCTCTTTCCTATCGTCGTCATGTCATAATATATAATATATAATATAATATAATATGTCCTCCCACACCTTTATCACATACGAATGGATGAACCTCTCTCTTTTTTGTTCTTTTTGTTCTTTTCCTTTTTCTTTCTTTTTCTTTTGTTTTTTTTTTTTTTGTTTTTGTGTGTCATAAAGTAGCCGCATCAATGATAATAGACAGCCCCGCACCACCACCCACATGCCCACATGCCTGCCAATGCCCTTTCGATTTTCTCCAAAACAATTTTATGGCCGTTCCAGTTCCATCACTTCGGCATTATTTATGCATATGTCAATCAAAGCAGAAGAGGACAAAGTAAGAAACGGAGCAAAAATTCCACAGAATTGTTCCTTTGCTTAAGTTCGGTTCACCGTGTGAGGAACAACAGGATAATTTCAATTAGTGCGTGCGGACCGACCCGGCGTGGGGTTGCGGGCGGGGGGCGGGAACTAAAATGTCTTTGTCGGCTCTTAATTTGGTCCGCTTCGATGCTTTCTGGACACGTGCAATGCCCAAAATCAAGATGATGCATGCGCGTCTGTATCCCAAGATCAAGATGATGCATGCGCGTATGTATCCCAAGATCCGCGTGTAGATGACAATGGAAAACCAACCATCCCATGCCCAAGATTTTTGTGTATCAGTTTGATTATTGTCTGCTCACTGAATTGTACGCTGGCCCGAATAGTTTTATTATTGCCTCATCTGGAATTCTCCATACTTCCACACGCACACACCAATCCATGCGAAGCATGGTTTGGTTTGTAACAGATTTTCTGATTAGATTCCGGTCGCTGTCAACTTTCGAAGGATAATAATCCAACTATTTCAATTTTTAATTCTAAATTTCAGATTTCAATTCTAACTGTCTGTCTGTTACGGATAAGTATATATATTAAAAAAAAAAAAACAGATCAAAATCCAGAGAATTGAGCACTGTGGCCGCGGGCGTGTGGAGTCGCGCGCGCGTGTGTAAGTATATATATATATATATATATATATAAAAGAAGAAAAAATTTAAATAAATATAAGCAAAAATTATATTATACATAAAATATTCTATATTATATTTATATTTTATATATAATAAAAATTTTTAGTATATCATATGAAATATTTTTCTCTATTTATATTTATTACTCTCATGTGGACCTCCTCGTATACGCATTTTATTCGTACCTACATTATTAATTCGAATTCAGTGGATCTGGATGGCCAATCGCATCGAACATCCAATATGTTCAATGATTTGAAGTGACACCACCTTTTGAACTTCGGAACGCCAGTTGCGTTGATACCAAGGCCCAGAAATTAGACTTCCGTATCCAACTTCTTGATTAAGCGAGCGCCATTTGTATATAAAATATAATAATACGGAAACAGGTCTGGTCCGTCGAGTGCTTAACAGAATTAAACATTGGTGTGTTCCACGGTTAACCCCTTTTCTTTCTTCTTTTCTTTTTTCTTTTTTATTAAACATTGGTGTGTTACACGGTTAACCCCTTTTCTTTCTTCTTTTCTTTTTTCTTTTCTTTTTTTTTAAAAAAAATTATTTTTTGTTAATTAATTTCTAATATTAAAATCTTTATAATTAAAACGTTTTGAGTTTGAATCGCATGGCTTTGATATTTGCATTCGGTTCTATTAAATTTATTAAACACAAAAAAATTATAAAAATATTAAAATTTAATGTAATTTATTTATAAAATTTATCTAATAATGTAAACTTTCAAAATGATTAATTTCTCAGCACACTCGTATGCTTAAGTTTAATTTGAATGACCCCCGGCCACCTGTCTTTTTTCCCATGGAACGCTGGCCTACCTGGATTTTTATTCAAGGAGATGACCTCCAACGTGCGCTTTAGCTACTAAGGTCTCTATCCAGGCCTGCGACAAATTGAATCGAGATCCACCGACTTCCTTAGGTTCAGAAAGTTTGACAATGAGCTAAGGGCTTTTGCTAGTTTTGAGGTTTTAACTTGAAAAAGAAAAGTAAAAGTCGACAAAAGGGGCGGTACAATTTGGATTGAAGTGCTGGTTAGAATATAATGCATGTTCACAGGATAGTAAAGTAATCATAGACTGGAACCAACCCTTCCCGGCCCACTCATTTCTACTTTGTTAGAGAGATGTCCGCATATAACACGATTACTTGGTACGGATTTCAAAAGCGATTCGATAGGAAAACATCAACCACATGCAAAGCAAAGCACATACTACCATGGTATGGAGCTGAATCGGAAGGACCGAAAATAAAAGGAGAAAATGTACATCTGCCAAAATCAACTTGCACTGCCTTCCAAACGCTGCAACAAACCATGCAATCTAGAACATGTTGTTGTCTTCCGGCCCCGATGCATTGCATCAACGAAATAAATAATAATATTATTAATAATTTCAACTTCGAAAAAAAAAAAAAAAAACAGAAACTCAGGATCATGGAGTTCGATGCATCCTACAACTCCCCAAAAGATAAATGACTCAAAATCCCAATACCATACATGTCGGTCATATCCAATAATTAACAAGTTCATCCCTTAATAACAAGGACTTCAATGATCCCCGGCGTCCCTAGAGCTGGAGTCCTTCCCATGTTCTTCATAATAAGAGCTGAAAGAGCCATCAAATGGGAACCTCGACGAGAATCTCATACGATTTTGCTGATGATGCTGCTCTGGTGACAGGATGGTAGGTGGCGCTAATGGTGGAGAATATTGTGGAGGAAATGGCTCTTGATTAAAGAGATTGGAAGTGTAATACGGGAGATTAGCTTCATTACTAGAAATAATTTGTGCATATTGAAAGAGGTGAGGGTAGGCATCTCGTGATAATGAAGTTGGCTGAGGAGGAGGAGGAGGAGGAGCCACTACTACAGGCCTTGAGCTTGAATAGCCGGAAGCAGAACCAATCAAGTAGCCTGGCTCGGTTTTGCCTTGAACCCGTTCAGGGAAATTAAGCTTGGCCTTGGTGCCTTTGAACTTAAGAGCCGCGTTGTCATATGCAATGGCTGCATCCTCAGCAGTGTCAAACGTACCAAGCCACACCCGAGCTGCCTTCTTTGGGTCACGTATTTCTGCTGCCCATTTACCCCATGGTCTTTGTCTCACTCCTCTGTAATGTCTTCTCCTCGTAGTTTCTTCACAATTATAAACAAAATACGAAGTCATCACGAGGCATTGAGGTTCAGACTAAGTGACAGATAGTCATAAAATATAGTTACATCCATTCATCTGCAATGAAAATAAAAAAGTAAAAATATTTATGTAACGAGTAATGTAAGTGCCTTCTCCCTATTAACATCTTTTGGTACAATTTTTTTTGTCTTCTTTTTAAAAAATGTTTTAGGAAGCTCCTAGTATCTATAAATTGGTCTAATGTAGTTGTCATAGCAGCACGATGATTGCAGAATGAAATTAAAATGTACAAGTCTCACATGCAAGACTTTAGCTGTCAAAGCAATATTCTATAATTGTAAAGCTTAAGAAATGCAAGTAAAAGAAAATTAAAATAGTAACATAGAACAAATTCAGACGTTGTTATTGCATGATTCTTTTGGATAGAGTTGAAAACTTAATTTGTCAAAGTACACGAAACTTAATAATTGGTGTGTTTCTTCTTTTTCTTCTTTTTTCTTCAAGACTCACAATGCAATAACCATTGGCAATCGAAGCGATTAAGGGGTGAAGATTTGATATCGTGGGCTTTGAAGGAAAAATGAAAAGAAGTGAGGTATGATTTGTGGTATCAAAATGAAGTTGCAAAGAACAACTTTTCCACGTTCATTTCATCGTACATAAGAGAAACATATAACATATGATTGAAAAAAAAAAAAAAAAGGCATCTTCTAAAATATGATAGTTTTTCCAATGCTCTAGGCAATCTTTAAACTTTACACTGTTTTACAAAAATGTAGGGAAAGAGAAATGATGAACAAATTGGAATTCCTGCAGTAAAGTGTCAAGAGCAGCACAACTTAAATAAATTTTAATTGAAATTGGTTATAGAAATTTTCTTCTGTCATTTGATTGTGTTGAACCAAAATGATTGACATAATCAATAGGGCTAGGTAACAACAAACAAGCAGTCGCTTTCTTAGATAAGGCCTGGAGTCATCGATTGATTTGCACTTGCTAAAGCTAAAGCGGAAAAAGGAATGCTGGTGTTTCACGACTCTGATACTCTGGAATGGGAATGCCTCAGGCTATAAGCTAATAGACATTTGACACCCTATCCCACAAGCACAGGGACGAAAACAATTTCTAAATGCATAAGTACACACTCACACTGGCCGAGAGAGATAGCGGGAGACTGAGGTCTTCAATTACGGAAAGTAAAGATACCACGAACTTGGCCAAAACCCTAACACTGTGCGCATCTCGGTTGTGCGTATTTGATTTCAGGGAGCTGTTAGGCGGCAGAGGCCCCTTTTGCACCCTTTTTCTCTCCCTCTCTTCTTTTCGTTTTTGCTTCTTCTTCTCCTTCTTCTTTTTCTTTGTGTTTTTTTTTTATTATAATATATATATACACTAAAAAAAAAAAAGTTGAAGATTGGGGGCCTTTCGTTGATATAATTAGGAAGCAGACCCAACCGAGCATATCACATGCAATAAAATGACAAAAGAAAAGAGAAAAATGGGGAAGAAGTGAGGCAGCTTGCGCTCTTCTTCGTTCAAGTTCAAACAAAAGAGGGATAGCCAAGGGCAAGCCTTAAAAAAATGGAGAAAAATAAAAAAAAAATAAAATAAAAAAGGAGAAAAATCAAACACCGAAGATATCTTCTATTTAGATCTCGACAACTTCGGACAATGAAACGAGACAGAAGAACCGAGATCTGAAATTTTTGACAAAAATATTCAACCAATTTGTATGTGACGTGCATTAAGCATAATAAAAGCACATAGCAAGTGAACATGTCGAATAGTAAATTAACTATTATTCAGACAAAAATATATAAGCGGAATAGCTAATTAATTACCTGGATCTTGAGTAGGTTGGGACGACCGGTGGTCAAGTTCAAGTTCTTCTTTGACACCAGATAATGGGGCTGACGATGATTGCACCACAGAAGAGGACCTATCGTCGGAATTACCAATGACTTGAGAGAGAGCCGAAACCATGGCAGACATGTCCGATTCCGACCAACAGGCTGTATAGGAAGGCAAGGCATCGTGTTCTTCGCTTTTCTCCTCCGATGATGCTTCCGAAGGAAGTGGCCTCTTTCCATGCCTTCGATCCACCTTTGAAATATACACACGCCCCCCAACAAAAAAAAAAGAAAAAAAGAGAGAGGGAGAGAGAGAGAGTAAGCGGTGGTTCTTAACTGTGCCGCTGTGGCCGAACGATTTGTTATTTTGAGTATGTAGAGAGTGTAGAAATTGAGATTTGCTTCGGATCAAGACTTGGACATAAAGAAAAGAATTGGTGGCTACTGCAAAGAAGCTGCTTGCCTTGAATTTGTCCGGATTGGGAGGGGACAAGGCGGAGAGCAGCAGAAGAGGAAACATGGGGTTCTGAGACTATCTAGTATTTATTAATTTGGCAATTTCGGTCGGTCCAACGCGAAGTGGATTATCTTCTTCTTGTGTATATCCAATGTCTCGCGTCATACCACGGGGTACACGTCACTTTGTTTCAACTTGCCCTCGTCCATACAGTACGTGGCAGTTTATGTTGCCCTCCGCATGGCATGGCCTGTAACTGCTTTAATTCGATGCCTTTCGGTCACTTCACACAGCCCAATTATAATTCCTTTTCTTTCTTCTTTTCTTGTGCGTGGGAGGAACTTCTGTCCACGAATAGCGAGTACTAGGACCTCCCTCCATTCGAAGCCATTAGAATTTCGAATAAAAGTTTAAATTGTCATCTTTATTAATGAATTGTACTGTTCACCACTAATTATATATCACTTAAAACTTGACGTAAAATTTGAGTTCGAATTCTAAATTTTATTCATAATCGAAATCCTCCCTTCAGCCAATTAAACTGATTTCTCAAAAGTAAATTGGTGTTATTGAAGAACACAAAACCAAAGGATATTCTCAGTTCCCTTTGTTTTTTTTTTTAATCCGGACAATAGTTTTATTAAGGTTTGTTTCACCATCAGTGATATGTAAGGACCACTTTACTTTAGTTTGACCGCTAAGAACGCAAAATCATCTATGATTTCTATTCTATCTGGCAAACGACAACTCATTTTAGACCCTGAAAATGTTATTGCTAGTTAAAACGAAAAAAAAAAAAACAACCGTTACTAAATTCTTGTCTTATTCTCAAAAATAGTTATCTCGAAACTAAAGCAAGAATTTTACCGTGATTTTAACAATTTTTTCAATGGCAATGTCGCCAAACCGTACACTATTTTCCTTTAATCTATTATATCATTATGAAATATATATATGTGGTTCAGTTTTAAAGTATCCAATCGCAGGGACTACACCGGCTATGGACACCAATGTCCAAAGAAATACGCATATGGAGAGCATTTGTTCCTGAAGATCGTTATCAATGTTTGACAAAAAAAAAAGAACAAAGAAAAGAAAAGCCAACATCTTTTAAAATTAACCAGAATTAAGTTTCTTTTTTTTTTTGGTCAGCAGTTCCTAGTAGTATTAAAATGAAGCATTAGCATGACATCATTTTGCTTTTTTTATTCCGGTTTCTGGTGGATCGAGTTATTATTTTTGGTCAAAATTTTGAATTATTAAGCTGATTAAATAATGACAATCAAGTCGCACTGATTGTTAATCAGGGACCACCTCTGGTATGTAAGTGCTTATTTTACATCACTGGGTATGTCATTCTTGGACTTCAAAAATGAAAATCCATATTAAACGATCAGCATAGGACCTGATTGGAAAATTGATGGCAGGAACTGATTGCCCAGACGTATAGTTTTATATACCCAGCCTGCCACCTAAAACAAGGAATAGAGCAATTATTTTCGTGTCTGTCTAGTTCCAGAACATGCTGTTGTCGCGCAGTGCGCGTGAACCAAGTTAATATGTGACGGATTAGTAGCCATTATGAATCAAGTCAAGTTAGTGTATATTATCGACTTGAGATTCTTAATACTCTTAACCATGTGTTCATAATAATATTCATAATTATTAATGTGTATCACTACGTAGTAACATATAGAGAACAACAAAATGATAATATAATTTTTTTTTATATTTAACTTCATTTATTTGTAAAATTAAACAAAATGTAATTTGTTCGCATTTTTGTTATTGCAGTGTATCAAGCCCGCCGTATCATAATTGAGAAAAAGGAAAAAATAAACAAACTACTAATTCACACCCAAGAGCATTCCTTCTTTAATTGCTGGATATCTATATATATATATATATATATATATATATATATATCTATATATATATATATCTATATATAGTTTGTTAGTTATTTATAGCAAGCAAAAATTCAAAAATAGCTAAAATATATATATATATATATATATATTATGAACAACGATCCATCATCATCCAACCACGAAGGCAGATTACAGGTGGTGGGTACTTCTGACCTTGGAACCGGCCTCGTTGGGAGTAGTCGCTGATTTAACAGGCCACACCATACTCGCATTTGACTAAGACCAGCAAAATAGCAATTTCTTCTAGCAAAGCTGATTTGATAAGCCTATAGCGACACTTTGAGCTCGTCCATGAAATTCATTTAATAACAAAGTCAACAAGGATCCTCGACCCCATTATGTCATCACCCACGAAGTTCATCGCCCAAGTTTTATTATAAGTTCAATCGTCATAATCAGCCCGAAAATTGAGTGGAAAGGGAACACGGTCTACAACCAACCCACGCTTCTGAATTATTTATGTATATACAATATCGAATAAAATATAATGTAGACAAAGATGGACACAAACAATTAAGACGAAATGATCAGGCGGAGACCATCGCGGTTGGGCATAATAAATAATATAATGGGCGACTTCAAGGTGGGTGCATCTGTAAAAGATGTAGCCCAGTATTTGAGCCTTCTCAAGTACCTTAAATTTTAAGTTTCCTTTGGGCTGCACCAGCCCATTACCGAGTAACAATCGACCCATGATATTGGAGCATGTTCGAGATTGGCCCGATAGAATGAATAATGCGAATGTGGAGTACACTTCCAAGACGAAGAAGAAAGTTGTAGGACTGTGGATGGTTAGCTACCAGAGAGAATTTGTTCTGACGAGGATTCGACGCGAGTGGTGCGCTTCTTCCCCCAGAGATTTTTCATATCCAAAAGTCTCAGACAACACATCCTTAGTATGATGGTAGTAAATTGGATTCATGATTAGCCAGCCCACAACACATCATCAACGTATGACATCGCGATGTCGGCCGTACAAATCAAGAGCGAGAAGGAGAAATGGAAATATGATCATGTCGCAGTACACACGCTACATGCATAGTTATGGGCCTCATCAGCGGACCTGGAAATTGCTGTTGGTAATCTGCGAGTCCTTGTGGGCCTAAATACATGTGTTCATAAAAACGGAGACCAATATATACCTGTGCATGGTTCCTTCCTTTTTGTTCGTACCGTACAACTATGAAAGATGAATTTGTTGTTACGGTTTTTATTTTTTATTTTTTTGAGGGGGGTTTGTAAAAAAAATAGATAATACTGCACAATTTTTATCCGAAAAAAAAAAATACTTTCTTACAAAAAAATAAATACATAAAATGTGAGAACATACTTGAATCCATCCACCTAACGATTATGCGGAATTGTTACTGGTTATCATATCATATCCCCATCCTCTTATAAAAAATGAGTATATAAAAATAAAAAAATAAACTACAAAAAGGGCAGAATTCGTGGGCCCCGCAAAAAGTATCACGCCGTTTGGATAAGTTGCTGCGGTTACCACTGTCTAGGGCCCACGTGAACGCCCTCGCCTCGCCCCGCGAGGCGTCCGTTCATTCGTTCATTCATTCATTCATAAGCAGCTACAAATTGCAAGCTCCCTCCCCAAACTAAAGCCATTTACGACCAAAAAGAAGAAGAAGAAGAAGAAGAGGAAGAAGAAAATTGCGATCTCAAACTCACAGAGGTAATTGGAAAAAACAACTCCTCTCGTTTCATTTCTCT
Source organism: Bruguiera gymnorhiza (assembly GCA_020883675.1). Lineage (NCBI taxonomy): Eukaryota > Viridiplantae > Streptophyta > Magnoliopsida > Malpighiales > Rhizophoraceae > Bruguiera > Bruguiera gymnorhiza. Next base: position 89,584 of record JAIRCJ010000123.1, on the reverse strand, counting down.
CATTATAAACAAATTGTTGTGATCTTCGTTTATCCCGAAGAATTTCTTCTCTATCTCCATCTTCGAGCGTAGTGTAGACTGTATAGAGAGAGAGAGAGAGAGAGAGAGGTGCGAGGAGATGCCGAAAGAGGAGGAGGCGTTAGCCGGCGATACGAAGAGCGAGGAACTGGAAGCGGAACTGTCGCCGCCACCACCGCCGCTGCTGCCACCACTGTGCGATTTGGCTGTTTGGACTAATTTTGCTGACGATGAAGTCGATCCTCCTACGCTCCAACAGTCCCCGTTCCCACCCCCGCTAGCCGGCAATGTTCCCTTCGTCTGCGACAAGGCAATCTTTCCTCCCCATTTTGTATTATTTCGCTTTCCTTTTCCTTTCCTTTCCTTTCTCTGTTATTATTACTATTTATTTGTTTTTGTTGTTCCTTTGGTTGCGTCCGCTCCTCGATATCTTGTTTTCTTCACCCTCCGTTTGTTTTCTCGTTCTGCTTCTCAAAATAAATTAGTCGATAGTAACGCACTTCCTCTGCGCTTTCCTTGGAGACCTTTTAGTTTTGGAAAATGGCAAAGGCGCTGAAGAAACAGCTGCATTCCTGTTCTTCTTATCTTTGTCTCTTCTTGTTGATGACATTGCTGCTTGTCTGCTTTAGTTTAAAGTTTTTCTGATCCGCTGTTTTGGCTGATTCGACTGCAGGAGCCTATATCTGCATTGGCAACTGAGTATCAATCTGGCAGCCCTATTTTGCTTGAGAAAATTCAGGTTTGGCGTTGTGTGTCGTCTCTTTTCTGCAGTCGTGCTTGCTTATAGACATTTTTGTTGTTTTGTTCTTTCTTTCTTCCTTCTTCCTCGCATGGCTTTGGTTGTTCTTTATGCAGCTGCTCGACAAGCAGTATGAGGCCATTAGGCGAACACGTGGAGATGGGAATTGCTTTTTCCGAAGCTTTATGTTCTCATACCTTGTATGGTTTATTTATTTACCGATTAAACAACGTGCTTTAATTCTCCTCTTTAGTTTTTCCCTTTTGCTTCTTATTCCACCATTAGAGCTTTGAATGTTAATTCACCTTTATTTCACCTTCTGGCTCAACAACAGGAGCATATTCTGGAAACAAAGGACCAAGCAGAGGTTGATCGTGTCAAAGTAAATGTCGAGGAATGTAGGAAAACACTTCTCAGTTTGGGCTATTTAGACTTTACGTTTGAGGACTTCTTTGCGGTAAACCTCTTGGTTGCATTTATGATTGACATAATCTTTGCTACTTTTTGGATGATTTCCATTTTCTGGTTTTTGATTACTTTCCACATCTCATCACACGTGGTGTGACCCATTACCCTTTATAGAGGCATTATACATGAATCAAACTAAACCTTAGTTTATGCCAACATAGGAATGATTTAATTAATTGGCATATCCCCATAGCCAATTGTAGAATTTTATTTTTACAGCACAATGCTTCTCGTAGCATAACACCAAGGTTGTCTAGGTTTCTGCTAATTTGATGGACTGGACTCGTATTTTCCCTGTCAGAGCCCTGGATCTCTCATTCATTTTTACTGCTTTTAAGTTTCATGCTTCTATGGATTAGGTTCCCCTATATGCAAGGTGGATTTCTTAGCAAACAGGACATTGATGATAAATGTTATTTTAAATAGCTCTTTATTTTTTGCTCATAAGCAATGAGGAAAAACAACAGGGGAGAAATTTTTTATTCCACAATGTGAGACGGTTGATTCAAGTTGAGTTAAAGGGAGGAATTGATCTCGATCTTAAACAAGGAAATAATTAAGATGCACTGACATTTTTCTTTCATGCGAGATGTACTTATTTAGTATGACCTGTTAGAAATCTATACGGGAATATTCTAGCATGACTAACCTTAATCAAGCTTCCTCCTTAGATGCTTCTATAGACTCTTCACTTATTTTTAAAACCAATGATTTGTGATTCCGTTGGTGAAATTTTGCAGCATTTTGTTGAGCAGCTGGACAGTGTTCTTGGAGTGACTGAATCTTCCATAAGGTACCATCCTTTTCCTTTTGTTTTTGCATTTCCATTAACAATTTTTAGTATTTCTTTATAACTTCAACTTTCCCCCATTCTGCCTCATCCAAATCACTTACACTTCCAACCATGTTTAATTTATGCTCATAATAGCATGCATCAGTGCCAATCAGATGACTTTTTGAACTCAGAGAAAGTGTCGTCTTGTGTTTTTTTGTTTTTTTTCATTTTTACAGTTTGGATGAGCTGATAAATAGAAGTCGAGATGAGTCAGTTTCAGATTATAGTGAGTGAATTTATGGACAGTTTATATGAGTCCTTGCCCACAACATCTCCTGAAAATTTTGGCTGGTAGTTGTCATGTTTTTCAGATTTGTCACCTCTGGTGAAATCCAGAAACGCTCTGAGTTTTTTGAACCCTTTATACTGGGATTGACAAATGCAACAGTGCAACAGGTTTGCTCAATGCACTGGAACTTCTCTCTCTCTCTCTCTCTCTCTCTCTCTCTCTCTAATATATATATATGTATGTATGTATGTATGTATATATACATATAGTTTTGCAGGTCATGCGTGGAACCTATGGGCAAAGAGAGCGACCATGTTCATGTTATTGCCCTATCAGATACACTGGGCGTGTCAATTCGTGTTGTATACCTCGATTGTAGTTCTTGTGGTACAGGTGGTGGTATCAGTGTGAATCATCATGATTTCATTCCTGCTGCTGGCTACTTCTCAGATGCTACTCGCAGAGATTCTGAGATCATCAATCCATTTATTACCTTGCTTTATCGCCCTGGTCACTATGATATACTCTACCCTAAGTGATGCTATAGGGAATACTGGTAAGCTTGTCTTGGCTTCAGTTAGTTGAAATTAGTGTGCATGCAGGTTTGGTTATTCTATGTCAGTGTAACATGCAACTGCTTAACGTATGAATCTTTCACAGGGGCATTAGCGGTATCCCATGTTCATTTGATGATTTAGTTCTTGGATCATGCCCCTATAGTTTTCAAGGGAGATTTTATTTAACAAAGTTCTCGGTCGTGTTTATTGCAGTCTGCTAAAGAGTGCCCTAGAAAATGATGGGGATGCAAAGATGAATTCAAGTTGTAGAATGATCTCATGTGTTGTAAGGAAAAGACCAAGCTAGTCCATACATGTACTTTAGCTTGTGAAAAATGTTAAAATGCCTCTGAATTCTGTGAATGGGGACATAAATGCTTATGCGTTGCCCAAAAACATGGTGGGTCATTGGATACAGTTCAGGACTGATTTGAGCATGTCCTTGCATGTTCTTTGATCATACTCTCCAAATTGTACTGCTTGGCTTGTGAATGAAAAGGCTTCCAATTCTGGGAAAATTCGTTTTTCCCCTTTTTTTTTGAACAGCACTAATGCTTGCTTGTCACTGCGTGATAATCTTGTTAAGGGTGGCAAAGGCCTAATTTTTAGGAAACTTGAGTTGCTGTCTTGCAGTTACGGGATTGAGCTTGAAAGGTAACATATCTGGCGAAATTTTATACATGCTTTAATAGCAGGTGAAGATGCATGCCACTTTTAGGCATCCCAGCAAGTTGCAACTTGCAAGCGTATGTATAGACCTGGACTTTCTGGCATGGCAGCAGCAGCGCAAGGGGAATGGTTATGAGTTCCTTGCTTTAGGATATAAGTCTTTGCAACGGGCCTCTGAGAAAGAAGCGATAATGCGGGGTTTGGGTTTGAGGGGATTTTCTGTGCTTCCACGATTATGATGGAGCAATACGGGTTCGCAACGATCTTTGCTTCCAAAATCCGCATTGATGTATTAACGTTCATTCCGCTCGGCTCCTGGTAATCACCGGCAAATATTGCCAGTGCCACTCTTTGCACTGATGGCCAGCCTGGCATCCCATACAAAGCATTGGGTGGCCAGTCTAGTGAATTTTCGAAACTGGCCTCGACCGACAATTAGAGGAATTTTCTAAATTTACCCTCTTTTTAAAGAAGTTAAGTAATTAAATAAAAGAAAATTAAATATATATTAGGTTTTTTTTTTAATTTTTTGAAAAAAATTGGTCATATGGCCGGTAAGTTCTTTTTTTTTTTTTTGGTTGAAAACTAGAACAACAAACAATTAGAAAGAGGGTGGTTAACTGCACCCCCCCCCCAAAAAAAGAGAGAGAGAGAGAGAGAGAGAGAGAGAGAGAAGAAAGAGAGAAGTTAGGCCGTTAAGGAATGCCTGTATGCATATGCATGTGAGCCTGCATCCTAGGCTTTATCTTAAGTATATAAACTTTGAGAATCCCACAACATTGAATGTTTTACAAACTTTCCAAAAAGGAAATATAGCATATAATAATTAATGGCATTTGCGCCCTACTAATGCTATTCTCGTTAGTAAAGAATTGTCTAAGTGCCAAATCCTGGAAAAAAAAAAAAAACAATTGAATGAGTGTGCGCAAGCACGATTTCGTTCAATTCTCAACCTCGTAACTCCAAACACAATGGGAAAAGAAACACACGCGGGTTCGAATCTTATGATTAAAATAAAAATTGGTCATTACCACGAATTAATATGAACTTGTTCTATTGATAGAAAATATTAACCGAGCGAATATGACCAATTTTTTTTTTTATAATCATTAGGCTAAAATCCAGGACATGTTTTTTTTCGTTTGTGTGTGTGTGTTTGAATGTATTCCTTTTTTTAGGTGAAATTAATCCCTATTAACAATTGTTATAGTAATCTTCCCGCCCGGGCCTTGATCTTTTGAACTTGCCGTCTATAAGAGGAACAAAGTTCTTCTTAAAAAGCCCTAACCCAAGAGTCCTGGTCCGATCATACAAAGTTCTTCTTACAAAGTTACTTCCTCGCTCACTTTGCTGCTCTGCTCAACGTGTGATCGCCGCTCATCATCCGATCGAGCTTCCTCTTTCTCGCGCTGCACCGGTAATATTCTCTTTTGAAAACCCCATTGTTACATAAAATTCCTATTCGCTAAACAGTACTCTCGATACAGTTTCGGATGATGACTAGCTTCAGGACTATTGGTTTCTTTAATTTTGTTGTTTTCTTGGTAATCTCCGAGTCAAGTGTCTCAATTTTTATATTTTATTTTTAGCTATTTTATTGTGCTGAATGGAAGGTTTGCGTTGATGATCAGGCACTAAATCAGAAAATCTTGCTAGTCAAAGCCAGCCGTTAATATGGAGATATCGAGGATTTTTTTTTTTATTATTATTATAAATTTAGTCTGTGAGCATATTTCTTCTCAGAGAACTAAATTGGATGGCATGGTTCCTGAAATCGTTACTGAGACTGAACTAGAACTAGATTGCCTAGGTTGAGATAACTATGCATGTGGTTTTTTCCCTCTTGTCCTTTTCCTCCTTGTGCCTAAAACTAAGAAGCCAATAGAATGTTATGTTCCCGTGATTTCCAAAAGCTAAAGATGCTTTTGTTCGATTAAAGAAGCTGTTATATATAAAGACTAAGTAATCGATGATGATCGCTGCAATTAAAACTCAATTTAAACAAAAGTTTGATTCTAATAATTTTTAGACGACTATCTTTAGAAAATAGAAAAAAAAAAACAAAAAAAGGTGCTGTGGAATTTAAGAAAAGAACAAGAAAGTTACACATACTTTGTTGATTTAAGCATACCGTGTATACAGAGAGGAATCAAATATTATTGGGTGATTGCTAATCAACACAATATTTACCATTGAACTGTTGCTCTCAACAAGTAAGGCTTTGTGTGAGTTTGGACTTCCATTAGATGGTCTTGACATGCAATCCTTTAATTTTTCGCTCGATCCACAGGTTTTTGATCAGTAAGCGAGTAATGTCTTTCCGGATTTGATGTTTCGAAGTATCAAACGGGCAGGGATGGACATGGGACAGCCCAAAGTGACCACGGCTCTGGTAACGCTATTTTTTTTTCCTCCCAGATATTTTTCTTGTCTGATTCCTCTGAATATCGACTAAAGTCTTTTGCATGTTTGTCCAGGAGTTGTACTTAGCAGTATGTCCAATTGATGTATACGAAAGTACAATCAGAAATTGAGCGTTCGGTCCAAAAAAAAAAAACAGAAAAAAAAATCAGAAGTTCAGCGTACTTTCTTTTGCAAACATTTCTTTTAAATAAATAAATAGATATAGTACTTATCAAAGACAAGAAATGGTAATGTACTGCATAAGGATCACCAAAAAGCAGAGTGATATTTAGTGGCAATGGCACACCTACACCATGTTGCTGTCCTGGACCTTCTCTTGCAAACTTGATTGCTTTGGTACAAAGCTGTCCACTAAGGCCTTGAGTAATCTAATGCATAGTTTGTCTAGTGATAATATGTGTCCTGCTCGTGGGCGTTGTTGTGCTAAATTGCACAGTAATTCAGTATGTCCATGTGCTTTCCTAAGAGACTATTTCTTTGCTGCAAATATGATATTTTGTTCAGCTTGCTTGTCACCTAAAAGTTGCATCCTCTTGGTTTTAGGTTCTTTTGGAACAAGAAAGAGTGGGTGAATTTTCCCATTTACCTGGGTATGATTTTCCACAAACCTGTCATGTGAATATCACACAACTCTTCCGCATCTTATATATATCATGTATAACTGACAGTAGTCTTTTTTATTTTTTTGGGGGGTAATTTCGAAGCTTTGTGTGCGATGACCTATCTCACGGTGAAGAAGATAAACCTATTATTGTCGTCACCAATGTTGTTGATAATGCTACTGTTTCAGGCGAGTCTACCAAGTTTGGTACGAGAAAGAAGTAGCGTCTAAAATAGAAGTAGATAATGCTACTGTTCCAGGCAAGTCTACCCAGTTTGGTACGAGAAGGAAGTGGCGTCTAAATAGAAGTACTTATTATTAACCTGCTTTTAGAAACAAATTTCTCAATGCATCAAACAGTTATTCGAACAGTCAAAGCCCTTTCTTGGGAGGGTGGAAATTTGGAGGATAATGGCTATATAAGCATTTCTTGTTTTCTTCTCAGTACTGAGAGCAATGCCGCATTACCTGACTTTGGCATGGCCGAAAGGGAAGTGTTCTTCCCGCGCACCCAAAACTTCCACGCATTACCTGATTTTTTTTTTCCCGTGTGCATGAAACAGTTTTTGGCGCATATGGAAGCGCCTTCCTGCCCGAAATCATGCAGACTATTTTGATTTAGTGAAGCAAGAATTGCAATGATTTCGGGCCTGACCGACGCAAGGCAAGCGAGCATTTTCTCGGTGCTTATACGTGGCAGCTCTACATTAAATCGCAGTAGGACCCATCCCTTTTTTCGTACATGCACCATTGTTTTGGCTATGTTTTAGCCTGCTCCCATCACCGTGATTTGGTTTTCCTCGTTGATGAAATGTGTGTCATCGTAACAACAATACCTAATGATGGTGTCGACTTGTCACGATGTTACCCGATCAGATTTAATATTAGACTCAACAAATAAACCTAGTTTATTAACAAAGAACTGAAAATGTTTCGAGATTCTCCACACACAAGTTCACAATTTATTTGTATTTCTCACTAGTTATTCCATATTAGGTTGCTCATATCAGTAAGTTCAGAGAGCAGAAAATTTTGCAATAATCAAATTCAGTATTCAGTGCAAATTGCAATTCCCATTTACATTTCCTATGTTGTCCAGTGTTTTTCTTTTTTTTTTTTTTAAATTAAAATCCTCTCTCTTTCTTTTTTTCACATTTTGTAGGTCTTTTCTCATACATTGACCTGTGCTGACTGATTGTCCGTTTCTCCAAATTTATTCTTGTTGTTTGGCATGGAAAACCCCAATCTTGTAGATTTTAGATATATAAAATCCGTCCAAGTCGCAAGCAATGTGATTCTTCCGCCAAGTGCAACTGGGTGCAAATGCAGAGGCAGATGTACTAATCCAAAGTTCTGTGCCTGTGCTCGACTTAATGGCTCCGAGTTCCCTTACGTGCGCCATGGTGGTGGCAGGTGAGACATGGATTCTAGGTCTAATTCTGATCTTCTTCTGTTTTTTTTTTCCCTGTTCGAGTGGTGCACACAATTCGTGGGCCAACACATAATCCTGTTGTTTTAGTACCAAGTTTATTTTTTTCCGGGGCAAGAGATCTAGTGTTTAAGTTTAAACCCTTTTATGACCCCTTTTTATAAGCGACCCATTTCATTGGATGCCTATCTGTTAGCCAAGTCGGTCTACGTGATGCTTCCGTGGCAACTTGTAAACTTAAATTGATTTGATGATTTAAAAAAAAAAAAATACAGAAACTTGAATTTTCTCTAAACCCCTCGAGTCCAGAATTCGGTGGACTTTATATAGGCAGCTCCCCATTGTTTAGTGTTCTCTGTGTTCACGGCTCCTAGGAAACAGAAACGTTGAAATTATTGGCAATTTGACAAGAAAAGCTAGTGTTGGATTTCTATTTCTAATTGTTCTCCCTTTTTGTTGTTTTTAAGCCTTGGTTTAATGGTCTTAATACTTTTACTTTTGGAGAGTGGCTGTCATTTTACCTCTTGCATTGTTTTTTCCTTTTCTGTTTTTCCCTGTAGATTGACTAAGCCAAGGGATGTGGTGTATGAGTGTGGTCCGGAATGTGGCTGCGGACCTAATTGCATTAACCGTGGATCTCAGCAAGGATTGAAGTACCGACTGGAGGTTTATTATTATTATTATTATTATTATTATTATTTTTGGTTCCCTCACAATTAAAAAGTTGTCCCTTATATATATATATATATATTAATAAGCTCTTATATATGACGGGAAGCATCCTCTCTGAACAGGTTTAGCGAACTGAGACAAAAGGATGGGCTGTTAGAGCTTGGGACTTTATTCCTTCTGGTGCTCCAGTGTGCGAGTACACTGGAATTCTTAGGAGAAACGACGATTTGGATAATGTCTCCGCAAACGACTACATATTCGACGTTGATTGCTTTCACACCATGCAAGGACTAGGAGGCAGAGAGGCACCTACTAGTTATAGCAGCAAGAAAATGACTTATATGTTCTTGCTTTCTAAATCACCCATTTATAATTATGAATTCTGTTATGCTGACCATGTACCATTCGTCCGGCTCCTTCTATCAGATTCTTTAAATTCTCGGTAATTTCATTGATCAAAGCCACTCCTTTCGTCCTTTTTCAGAAGCGACAAGTATGTGCAGCCGTACGTGCTAGTGATGTAGAGAAGAAAGTGGGTGACAGTATTGGTGACAGCGAGTCCGAGTTCAACATAGGTGCAGGCTCTCGTGGTAACGTTGCCAGATTTATTAACCATAGCTACGAGTCCAACTCGTTTGTCCAGTGTGTTCTGAGCTCCCACCGTGATGTTAGAGTTGCTCGGGGTGTCCTATTTGCTGCCCAAGACATAGCTCCTCTGGAGGTACATTCCCAATTCGTATAGCTTCTTTCGCATTTTGGAATTTCTTGTGATTTATTTTTCTTTTTTTTTTTTTTATTCTCAATCTTATAATGGTTTTTTTATTTTTATTTTTATTGGTATTGGGGGGAACTATGCAAACAGGAACTTACATATAATTACGGCTATGCTATTAATAGTGTTATTGGTCCTGATGGGAAAATAAAAGAGATGGCGTGCCTGTGTGGCACAGACGACTGTCGCAAACGTCTGTACTAGGCATGCAGCTGATCAAGGTCTACAAACTCCACATTGGAGCTTAACAATACAAAGTCATGCCATTTATTAATTTTCTCCCTGAAGAATAATAGCCCTTGGAATAAAGATGCCCTTTTTGTTGGATGTAATGCAACAATTCTAGGCAACTGTTACTCCCCTTGTGGTGAAAGTCAACTAAATCTCTCCTGGGAGCATCCCATGCGATATACAAATTATTGGGTTTTATTATTATTATATTATTATTATTATTATTATCATCATGTTTTTCTTATTGTTGGTAATAAGAACCTTGATGGATTATCAAATTTATGACTGGAAATGTGTGCACATATGCACACAAGCTCAGAACAATCGGACCCGAAAAAGGAATTCTCAGGAATTGGATGGCACATCCGCCATTCTCTCTGTTTTCTTTCTTTTTCTTAGAAAGAATTAATTGATTTCGTCAAATCACAATCTGGCTTCATTTGCACAGATCTAATGTATATTATAAAAGGCTTTATTTATGGCCAAATTTACAAATAAATTTTATAAAGACATTTGGTGTCAAATAAAATTTATTATATGATAGTGAGTCTTATAAATTATGCAACTTCTAAGAAATAAGAAGTTTTGCTTTCCATATTAATTACGTACATTGTCCGTGCTTATATTGCAATTAGAGTGTAAACCAAGTGGCTGATGAAGGGCTGGGGGATATGCATCTGACCTGAGGCCAGTGTATATATAATACAAGCAGATTGCTGGAAACGATCACACTGTAATAATATTTCACCCTTCTTCAAATGCCATGCTACCATATGGCGAAGGCGAGTTTAGGCTGCTTGCTATGTTCCACATTGGAGTTTAACATTAAAATGCACAGTTACTACAATCAACAAAATTTTGGATTGCCGGGGACATGTCTTTGTATTGCACACATTTTGTAGAGCAGGTTGAAAGGTGAAACAAAATCAAGTCCACTCGAACTAGTTTTGCAAGGGATATTAAGGTCTCTTTGCTGTTATTGATTGCCGATTGTTTTTCCTGATGAGATTTGTTATTGTTGTTTAAATAGTAAAATGACTATTTAAACTAGTTTTAAAATTTTAGAGACATAAGAAAAAAATATAGAAGATATTTTAGTTCAATGTTATCCATCAACATCAACAGTTGTTCTAATAGAAAAAAGAAAAAAGTAGTTATGAATTATTTTTAGAATTAACTACTTTTAGAGAGAGTTATCAGCAAACCACAGTTTTTTAAAAAGTTGGTCGAACACCATCCCTCCTCTTTCTAAAAATGCAATAGCAATCAGCAATCAGCAATCAGTATCCCTAAAAATTAAACCAAACACCCTCTTAGTCTTTGTCCGCCACTGTTAGGTCTTAAAGCTCTTAGACTGGATCATCAGGTGGGAGATTAAAAGAGCAGAGCATCGATTAAGCAAAAGGAAAAAGGAGACCATGAGGAATTGGGGTTCACGTCCATTTGATAAAGATGGCTGATTTCATCAATTACTCCTTTTTTTTCCCCTTCAAATAATTTCTTTTTTTTTTTATATAAGTTTTTCTCCCGTGGGATCAGTTGTATGTAACACGGCAGATTATCAAATCATACAAGGCACGCAATGGGACTTTTTCTTTCGCCGATTTAAGAACGCACTTTGAAAGTGGAACTCCATCCAACTATACCGTGTAACTTATTACAGCCATAAGTAAAAACTTGGGATCTAGACCTTGCCGTGGTTTGTAAGAATATGTTACTTGGGGCTGACGGGTACCCTTCTCTGTTAGTTGCTTTGTTTTTCTTCGGTGTTATCACAAATTTTCCCTTCATCTATCTTTCAATGCAACGTCGCTTCATGAGAGCGAAACGATATTGCCTTCCGAACCAGTTGTAGGGGGTGTTTATACTTTTTTTTTGGGGGGGGGTGTTCTATTAGGATTTAGGAAACTCAGAGTACTATGAGCTATAACATAAGATAATTTTCATCATTTTCATAAATTTCAACTTCCCTTTTAATATTACAGCTAAGAATAAATATTGAAGTTATTAACCATTGATATGTCTCGTGAAAATAGGCTTATTGTGGACCTTTGCATATGAAGTGAATTGGGTGAAGGGCTGGTTAAGGGACGATGTTGATTTGGAGGCTTCAAGAGACCCAGATGCCTAACCTAAGGAAATGTCTCACTGAACCAGGTTAGGGTGTTGTATTGGGGTTCAAGGCAAAGCCTAAGCTGAGTTATTTTTAATGAGTAATCATCTGATTAGATGCTCTTAGATTAATATCTCCATGAACATTTAGCTTTTTCTTCGTAAAAAATGTTTAATCAACTTAAAATAGAAAAAAAAAAAAAAAGACAATAAGAGGACAAAGAACCTTTATTTTGGTTTTAGCTTGGTGCATTATAAATCCTTATTTTTTGAAAAAAAAAAAGGGGTAAGTATAAATTAACATAATTCTTATAAAATAAAGTGTCACTTAAAGTCATCTAGATACTCCAATTAGGTAATTCATTTCGTTTGTTATCCTAGATGTTCAACCACATTATACCTGATCTCTTTATTTGCTCTTGTTACAAAATAAATCATTATTTTAGAAAAATGCAGCGAGGCAAGGCGCCACTAGTATGATACTATAGGTCATGGAGTAAGTGACCCCTTCCACCAAACCAAAAGATACCCGATTTGGTGTTTTCGTGGCCTTCTTTCATCCTACCTAATACCATATCTTGCATCTGGGTTACGCATGCCAAAACGCCTAGTCGTGTCAATGCCTTGTGCCAATTGAAATGTCACCTTTTACCAGAACAAAATAAATTATATTTTCTTGACCATCGAAACAAAATATATTTTGGGGTTTTGTGACTGTGAAAGTTCATATGCTTAAGAAGATATTTGAGATTAATCTTCCAACACGAAACAAGTGCATGTTCCCAATTCAGCAGTTGTAGAGTCCCATTCGTGGTGCTTTAAATAGCATCGCAACACTTGGGACTTTATTTATCTGTTTGGAAGCTTCTACAATTTCGAAACTGGGCCATGTTCACATCAAACCTGACCATCAATTGGAACTTCTAATCTAGAAGACCACCTTAAAGCAGGCTCCCAAGTAGGCCATATTTTGGTTTTAAGCAGTTTTTTTTTTTTTTTTTTTGTTTTTTCGGAAATGGTATTGAAACTGTTATGGCTATTTTGAATGTTATTACATTTAAACTAAGTCCAAAATTTGTGATGGAGATGCCTTTTGTATGCTAGTCGATCGTGAAGCTGCAACTAATTTCTTAACATTCTTTTCTTTCTTTCTTTGTTTTTTTTTTTTTTTTCTTCTTGATAAGTGTTCCTTAACCTTCTTACATTAGAGAACGTTAGACTCTGGCATGTTGTATCACTTTACGTGAATGTGCTATCATAATTTTTATGACTAATTAATCGATAACTCAAATCAAATCACGTAGTAATTTCAGTTTTCAAATAAATAATTGCGGAAGTTTTCAATGCGAGGTATGGCCAGCTAATATGGTATCCACATTTTTAGTCCAACAGATCGAACATAAAGCAACTCCTAGTTGAGGAATTTGAGATTCCAGTTTAAACTTTGGATTGAAGTGTTTTTGCTGCTCCCGATCTGAGTACCCATACCAAGGAATGATTTAATAGGTTGTATAAGACTTAAGGTAATTTTTGTTGTGAAAATTAAAGTGGTCCGTTAGAGCACTACTCTGCGTTATTCGGGTCCCCCGATCATGAGCCGCATCTGTGTACTTCGAATCCATAGACCATGGAAGTAGCCGAGTAGGACATTCAACCATGAGAGAATTTTCAATGTGGATTCGCAAAACGAAAGAAACAAAAATCAGATTCAAATTGTATTAGACCAACCTGCAAGTCAAGGGATTATAAAATTCTTGCTGAAGTATGAACCAACATATGCCACATACCAAGATTTGAGTCCCTTTTCCTTTTCTTTTACTCTGTTGATTACGGTAAGATCTTCCGGAATGGGCGTGGTAAACGCCATAATTAAGACATTAATTCTTGTAATTAAACGGGCGCTGCTGGCGCTGGACCCATATAATTCCTGCACTTGGTTGTCCCACACTTCTTCGTGTGGCCCCATGGGCCATTCAAAGATTGTTGCTTTTTTACTTCTTTTTCCTTGCTGGGAGGGGAGGAGAGGAGAGGTTAAATTTTCAATTTCCTTTGATTTGGGATTTTGTTGTTTCCAAGCACACAGCGAACGGGTTATAGTGTAATGAAAAGATCAAAACATGCACGATTAATTTGCAAGCATGGGTAAGCCATTCCTATTTATGGCCATGAGTGCTGCACAATCCCACTTTTGCTGATGGAATTAAATTCCTTCTAATTCTCTAAATTTCATCGTTAATTCTATGTTCTACAGGCCAGAATGATCTTCTCGATCCACTTTCTTGACATACTTGCAATGACTTGATGGTGAATTACATTGCATGCATCAGAGTTTATTCGGTCGGCCGGTTACTTATTTCTTGGATAAGTTTTGTCAACGCTGGTAACGTCACAAGCTAAAAAAAAAAAAACAAAACAAAAAAAGAACAATTTGATTAAATTGGCATAAACGTGTTAGCAGTTTCATTTTATTTAATTACATTAATGTCCTGATTTGGAAAAATATCTCTTTGAGAAATTCACTACGAAAAAAAAAAAAAAAACAACAACAACAACAACAACAATGGCACCGTGAGGACCATGACCTTTAGGCGGCCTCTCCCTGTGTTAATTATAAATACTAATTGATAATATTATATAAATATATACATATATAGATCACAGAAATGGTCGCCAACAAATCGCAAGGAGAATACGATCGTGACACCTTACTAACCCCGTTTCGCAAGGCAGCCCGTCCGGGTGACTCGTGGGACATCATCACGTGGACAATGCGCGCTTCCAAAACCCTTTCTTGTAAGCGTCCGTATTTGAGGGAAAGATGCAATGATCATCTCCTAATTCAAAGGCTCTAATAAGGGCTAAATTCAATTAATGTGAAAGCAATAAGAAAAGAAGGAAAAGAAAAAGGCAAACGTAAGGGGTTGGTGGGTGGCATTTCACTCACGGGGGAGGGGGCACTACTGATGCTACCGTGACCTAGTAATCTGTCCAAAATTCTCCGCATTAAACTAAAGTGGCTTTGATGGAGGTGGATGGGACCACGCTTGCGCATCATTAGCCATTAAACGAGGATTAGGCCAGGTGAGATCACAAGGGTTAGTGTATTTGAAGAGATATTAGCCCGGGACTCGGACAAAAATTCTCGTCATTAGTGGCAGAGTAGGGCCGGTTGGCAGGCTGCCCTTATCCCCATTTTGGCCCACACCGACGTGGGTCTCTAGTGGGGATGGTAAATATTATAAAATGCGAAGGGGACGACGCATTTGCTCCTCTTCTTCCCTGTAGTTTGGAGGACCACAAAAGAAAGAAAGGGTAAGTGAGAGAGAGAGAGAGAGAGTCTTGACAACAATTTAACTGACGGAATATATAATGTCCATACAAATATATTTTTTTCGAGAAAAAAAAAAGGATTTAGATTGGACACAAATTTCAAAAAAAAAAACAAAAAAAAGAAAAGAAAAAGTAGCACTTGGCTGGTGGCTTTTTCAATAGAATTTGGCCATTGCGCATTGAGACGAAGAGAGGAAAGAAGGACGGACTTGTAATGCGGGGAAAAGAAACGCGTTAAAACCCCATATTCCACGCCCGCATAGATAGATCATGACTTGAAAGCCACTAATTACTAATTAGCAGGCAAAAGCAAAGAAGCAAATGCAAGGTAGAGGGGCTGATGTCTTTTGAAAACATTTTTAACAAATAAAATACACTAATTTATCACTAAATTTCTACATAAAAAGATAGAAAGCACCGTCTGGCTTAGCTAAGAAAGACACATCCCCTCCATTAATTCCCATCTTAAGCATATGACCCCCCCACAGCCCGACTCCCCATATTAGTCTTTTAAAACAAAAAATCAATAAAAAAGAAGTATCAAAATTTATTTTATTAATATTTTTATTTAATTTATTCGATGAGTCTTTTTCGTTATAATAAGTCTAAATAATGATAATTTTAAATAAAGCTTTTCATATTTTATTATAATATATCACATTTAAAATTTATCAATAATTTACCTATAAATTATTGATTTTTTTTAAAAAAAATAAAATTTTGTAAATTCAAGCTCAAACAAATAAAATACACTAAATTTCTACATAAAATAGTGCCCCTTAATAATAATATGGGATTATTAAAAACGTGAGAGGGTGGGGGGAGCGAATATCTACAACCCAGACTGTACTTTTACCCATCTATACTCCACGGTGGAAGCCAGAGAGCCAGCGGAACAGGTAACCCCACTCATTCACACACCAGAAAAACCACAAAACCCAAAAACCCTCTCTTTCTCTCTCCTTTTATTTTCTGCCTACCACAATTCCCCCCCCCCAAGTCCTCTCTCTCTCTCCCCCTCTCCCCCTCACACCTTTGAAGGCAAGGAGGGCCAAGGGAAAAGAATAAGATGAACGGCGTAACGGACTGTCCTTAAGAACGCCGTTACTTCCCCTACCCGTTAAGTCACGTGTCCCCCCCCCCGGGGAGACGAATTAGACCCTGTCCCCTTAATTAATTATGGCTTTAGAGCATCATCAGCTGCGGCAATTGAGCTTGACCCCGAATCCTGTTGACGGCCAAGCCACTAACGGCGTCGACTCCCGGCCGACGACCGTCGAAGGCGGCGATGACGCCGGAAAAACCCCGCGACTCCCTCGCTGGACGAGGCAGGAGATTCTCGTCCTCATACAAGGCAAGAGAGTGGCGGAGAACAGAGTCCGGAGAGGCCGCGCCGCGGGCATGGGTTTGGGTACGGGTCAGCTCGAACCGAAGTGGGCGACCGTCTCCTCTTACTGCAGAAGGCACGGGGTGAACCGGGGGCCGGTCCAGTGCCGGAAGAGGTGGAGCAATTTGGCCGGTGACTATAAGAAGATAAAAGAATGGGAGTCTCAGATACGGGGGGAAACGGAGTCGTTTTGGGTCATGAGGAACGACTTGAGGAGGGAGAGAAGGTTGCCTGGGTTTTTCGACAGGGAGGTTTACGATATTTTGGATGGGCCAGCAGGGACCGTTGTTTCGTCGGTACCTGCGCTGGCGTTGGCTCTTGCTCCGGCAGCTGAAGCGGCGGAGGATGCGGAGGCTGTTTTCGATAGCGGGAGAAGCGCCGCCGCCGAAGATGGCTTGTTCTCGGACTTTGAGCAGGACGAGGGCGGTGGAAGCCCGGAGAAGGAGACGCCGGCCAAGGACGTGCCTCCGATAAAGGCGGCGGCGGGGGCGGCAGCAGAAGCAGGTCCCGTGCCAATTTCAGGTAATTATCTGCTGATGATGGGCGTTGTTTGAATATAATCAATGAAAATAAGTCTGTATGGTTGATATTGTTTGTTGTTTTTGTTGGACTTGGACGGCACAACAGGTTTCATATTTTACTAACTTGAACCAGGAAAATTTTTTGTGTTACTTGTCGCCAAATACACACTTTCCTTTCCTGATTATTGTTCTCTTTTTTTTTCTTTCTTTCTTTGCTCCCTTCCCCCCCCCCAAATAAAAAACCCCCCGTTTTGACGCGCAGAAAAGCAGTACCAAGAATCTTTAAGATCGTCTCAAGTTCAGGGTAATGATGTCAAGGTTTACTTTGCTTCGGATTTAAATAAATCTTTTGTTGGTATGTTTGTGTATTGCGCACCCTGTTGACAAATTGACGCGTTCGCAATTGTGGGACGGCAGTTCCCTTCCAGGCTTGTTTCTACCTGTTGCTAAATGAAAAACGCTTTAAACAGGTATTGCTATTTGGTTTGCTGATTGTTACTCATATTCTTCATTCTTTGCCGGCCGCCTCGGGTTGCTATTTTTCTCCGTCTTTTTGGATACGCTTAATTGAACTGGTGTATTGCCACCATCTGCTTAATGGGCCTGTTTTGTCCCACTGGGTTTCTACTTTGGATATTGTGAATGAATGGGCCTATCTTTCTACCAGCATTTTTTCCCCCTTCCTACCCCCAACAACGCTGTTACAGCGCTAAATGTGGAGTGGATCATAAGTTGATGCCGAGAACCCTCCGCGATACCACCCATCATGCTAGGAAATTTTGTTTTGATAGTTGAACTAAGGCTTGTTGTCCCCGTGCTTGTGTATTTTCCCGAGGTCCGGTGCTTGGTTTCCTGCACTCTGAATTAATGTTATGCTGTTATTAAGATTCCCATTTTATGTTCTCGTTCATGGAACTATCTTTTAAACACTTGTTAGCATGCACTGCAGGCACCTCAAATGAGAAGCAACCACCACCAAACCCTGAGATGGATTCTCCTGCGCATGAGGGTCGGAAGCGGAAACGGTTCGCAATGGACGGGAATGAGGATGCAATCAGTCTGCAGAATCAGCTGATTGATGTCTTGGAGAGGAATGGTAAGATGCTGACTGCTCAACTTGAAGTTCAAAACACCAATTGTCAGTTGGACCGGGAGCAGCGAAAGAACCATGCAGATGGTTTGCTTACTGTACTCAACAAGCTTGCCGATGCTCTAGGGAAAATAGCTGATAAGTTATAGCTAAATAGCAATAAGAAGGCTGTACATAATCGATGAGCTTCCCTCTAGCTCCCTAGACGATTGCTGAGGTGAAGATATTAGTGAATTAGTTACCCCATTCAAGGTGGCTTCAGCATCTTTTCTTTCTTTACCCACTCTTCTTTTGGATTTCGTTTTCTTACGTTTTGCCACTTTTTGGTCTTAGTACCATTATAGTCCATACATACAGAGACGGTAAGTTAAGAGATAATAGGGTTACATGTACCACATTCCTCCTCTGTTGGTAATTTTGAAGGGACATCATGTGACTCCTGTTTTTCCCGCTGCTGTTTGGGAAACTCGTAGATGTACGAGATTCCTTACCTGTACCGCATCATCCTAATTGTACTGATGAGCAGTCACACATGGCAGACCTTTAGATTGCCTGTATTTTAAATTGGACGCAGTCCTGAGATTCCTGAAAGAGATTCCGTAAGTTGTTCAGACAGCACCATCCTGGCCAAAAAGCTTAAGCCTGGGAAGCAAAATTTGAGAAAGATCTATTGCTTAAATTTATTGGGTTTTAAAGTTTATATTCGAGACAAATTAAGTAACATCAATTAAAGAAAAAAAACGTTAATTACATCTTATTTAATTTTACAAATAAATACAATTAATTATACGCATATGTTGCTTTTTATGCATTGTTATCTAGTGGTGTTCTTTATATTTCTGCTATCCGTCAAATCCTATAATCGCAGGTGGACAGAATCCCAAATATGCCAAAAGGATATTGACCTACCAGCTCTTCTCAAATAAAATCAAAAGTGCACTAGAAGCCCTAGAAAATTATCAAAAGTTAACTTAAATCATAAAATGAACTGTCAAACAGTATGCTTATACTCGTAATGATAAGGTTGACATTTTCAAAAAGTCAAACAACGAGGGAACAGAAGCCAGGGGACGGTTCTTGTATTCTACATTGCAACATTTAAACAACACCAACCCTTAGTAACAAGTGCAACAGACTGGCCAGAATGGCTTGATGGCAAAATTCAACTATAAGAAAACATTACTAAGAAACATAACGCACCGAAACTTAACATGTGGGCAAGATTGCAAGAACTTCCCAAAACATCAACCGTCAACATCATTAGAGCTTGATTTTATGCGGTACCTGCGACCAGGCCTTGGGGAGTTTGTACTCTTTTCAACTACATTTGGTTCTGATTCGTCTGCCTCTACTTTATCAACTTCAGACTCTTGGGAGTCCCTAGCTGCAATGCCAACCGGGAAGCCTCTCTGGTGGAAGGGTTGATCAACGACATGATCCTTCTCTTGCTTAAACTCACTGCTGTGGTTCACAACTTCCGCCTCACCTGGCTTTTTCTTTGGAATAAAAATCACCGATTTTGGAAGAACAGCTGAAGTATCCTTCAGCTGTGATGCTGATTCTGAGCATTGTGAGTTCTTCTTCGACTCAAGAAAGTCCATGAATGCTTGGGTATTGGATGTATCATCAACTTCACAGGACAAACCAAAGCTGTAGCGGGTATAATTGGAAGGATTTTGTAAATAATCCAGCAAACGAGAAGTATTCTGGCTGGACATAGACTCATGAACTGAAGTTGTACCCATAGAAATGCCCTGAATTTTTTCTGAAGCTTCTTCCTCGAGGACAGCTGCACAACTAGGATCAAACCTGACCCGTTTGCATGGCTTCACATCTAAACTATTGTCTTTCCTTTTCAATATAGATCTCAATGGAACAAGTTCATCTAATGCTTTTACGTGAAGCTGGTTGACATTTACATCACCATCATGAACAGAAGTCAGTTTTTGAGCTTCAGCTTCATCTTCTTGAAGCCTAATTTTTGCTGCCAAGTAATTAGCACGTCGGTCTCCGATACCACGCAATAAGTTGGAAGGCCCATCATGCAGCTTCGAGCAAGAACCTTGATCGCTAGCATGCCTCATATAGAGGCGCTCACCAGCATTTTCTCTACCTGAAGCGACCTTATCATATTCATCTTCCTCTTCCTGCAGTATAATCAAATTCAATGTCAGGAAATTGTATGGATGGCAGAAAACATCAAGAGCCAAAAAAAAAGGTAATTCTCTCTCTTTTACAGAGATTGAGTCTTAAAATGACTTCATTATCATCCAAACAAAATCTTGTCTCACCAAAGATTAAGAGCATAACTAGGTAAAGATTAGAGCAGGCTTGAACCTAGAATATCATGCCGCATGTCCACAACCTAGGGTTAAAGCTTCCATCCGGTCCAAGTTAAAAGCCAAATTGGTAACAGGCAAAATTTCTCGGAGTATCTTGTGAATTTAACAAGGAGCTCAACAGCAGTTGCCTGCGATGAATTCTAAAACCAAAGACTCTAAGCCTATGGGCGTCCAGCAAAGGAAAGGTCCAGAGATCAACAAACATCACAACTAATCAACATCACGTCCGGAAGACCACTTTTACAATGCTTTGCTAGTACAGCTAATACAAATTTCACTGCGAATGACAATCCTTATTACCATCCAAAGCAAAATGCAATCGACAAGCATAAAGAAGCTGAAAAGAAGAATAAACGAATAATTGGAAGCCCCCAAAAAAACAAAACAAGGAGGCCGAAACCATAAAACAGAACACAAATTAGTTTACCTACCTCATAATCGAGAGTGCAGTCCAAGCCAATGGAGGATCTGATCTCCCATTCATCTACGCCATCATGGCCGCGTCCTCCTCTGCGAGACCGACTAAATACATCACAACCACCAGGATCTTCTTCACCATCAAGGCCGTCGAGATCGTCTTCGAGCTTCCGGCGAGCGTTTTCCAAGTCGTCAAACGAGGAAGCGCAAGGAATTTGGTCCCTGTCGAAGTCACCGGCGCTGTTCCTTCTCCACTCTTGTCTCTCGACCTTTTCGTCGGAGAGCGACCAGAGAGCAGATTGCGTCGACGAAGGCTGACCTGTAGAAGAAGAAGAAGAAGAAGAAGAGGAGGAGGTGAGTGATCCGAAAATCTTCTCAACGCGTACTCTGAAAGAGTCGTCCATGGTTGCCTCCGAGGATGCCAACAACGCCATTCAGCGATTGCTAGAAGCCCAAGGATAAAACAGCTCGACCATTGAGATATCTGATTGGCGGTGTGCGGTGGCGATTGCCGCCCAACGATAAAACCGATTGTTTGATGATTAATTCATCCATCTAAAATCAGCAAGCAGTGCGGAAGGCACCGCCTTTCCCTTCTTCACCTTTTTGGGTTTGCAGAAATTTAAATTTGAATTAGGCCCGTATAGTTAATTGGACCTTTTGGGCTCAATTCTATAGGGCCCAGGTGCTGTTGGGCCAGGCGATGACTGTCTTCCGTATATCTCATGCAACCAAATACAGATTACGGAGAGTTGTTAGTTAACCTTGTGGTCTGATAGTTGACTTGTTCAGACTTTTAGACTCAGTTCTAAGGTTTGATCTTGTGTTTCTTACTCTGTACCCCCCCCCCCAAGCCAAAAAAAATAAATAAATAATAATAATAATAATAAATGACCCCGCAGAATTAGCTTTGGCTGGAAAAGTTCCCTTAACAAAAAGATGCAGGGTAATGCCTTTGTAGATTCCTTACACAGAAGAGCGTTCCGGGACGGCGAGACCTCCCCCCCCCCTCCTCTCTTTTTCTTCCTTTTCTTTTCTGGGGTGCGCTGTCGAGCCACATATATTTGAATCAAGGGGTCCGGGACCTCCAGGTACGCACAACAAATTACCGCTTTAGTCGGAATAAATGCAGAGGGCAAAAGCAAAAGACAATGGCTTACTTTTGGGTCCTCGTTATTCATACTAGTAGTAGGCGTCCCTGTCGGTCTGTCGGTCCTTTGCTCTCTTCTTTTCCTCTTTCTTTTCTATTTTTGCTCCCACTTTTACGATTAACTAATATTCCACTTGCAATTTGTGCATCGTTTTCCCTCTGGATCGATCCCACGCTCTCTTTCAGCCTTGGCTGGCGCTTTGTGCACTTCGCATGTGTTCCGCCTACCCGAGGACATCATTTTATATATATATAATACGTGCATAGAGAGCCGACGATACTTCTTGCTGAAGGCTTTGGACTCGAAACTTTTGTTGGGGTACATGGAAAAGAAATTAAGTTGGTGTTTGACGTTGATTTTGTTAATTTCCAAAAAAGAAAAAAAGGAGTCTGAAAGATGGCACACGGCGGACAAACGTGATGTGGCGGCATCAACCCAAGGCGCGCTTAAACCAGTGTTTTTGTACAAATTTATCCAACCCAAAAGACTCCAAAAGAAGTCATGGCACAAAAAAAAAATGGAAGGGATCGAAGTTCACGACAAAGAAAGAAAATGGTAATAATCCTTACACGTAATTATAATTATACACACAACACATACAAGATGATTTCTTTATCGGGAAATGGAAGCTATTTATCTTGCTTTGGGCCATCCATTAATTGGAAAGCAAACTGAAATTCCCGTGTCAACTACTTCGGAATTTCAATTTTTCTTCTGACACTGCCTGTCCCGTCTTAATGGAAGGGAGACCCAATTTGACCCAATTTTCTTTTCTTTTTCTGTCTCTCTCTCTCTCTTTTTAAAAAAAAAAATTAGTGAATAGACCCAATTTTCTCGATGGAAGGGAGAGAGGCCATTTTGAGAAATATTTATTTTGGTTCTGAAGTAAGTGCAGCAAACATACTACAAATCAGGTATCCGAAGACAAGCCTATCTTAGGAGATGCAAGTCAGGTCTGTCGGTTGCAGCTTCAAAAGACAAGGAAAAGGAACGAAACACAGAGACAAAGAAGACAAAAGGGTACTGGGATACATAAACGGGGGACGGCGATACAGCGAATGATGTGTATCCCACGGAGACAGTGGACCACTTTGTATTTTTTTTTTTTTTTTAACTCCCGAGGTAAGGTAGAGGGAGTAGTATATTATTACACATGAAGCAAAATATCTGGCAAGTGCATCTGTCTAATGATTAATGGTGATTCATGTCATGTCCCTTATGTTTTTTCTCATATTATTATTATTATTATTTAGGCGTGACGGTAGTAAGAGTAATTGGTAATTTAGCCGTCGCCATAAGTTTATAACCTTTACATTTTCCAGGGTACACTCCATCGCCTTACAAAGGTGATAACACCATACTCGCAAGAATCTTAAATATCCCGACTGTAATAATTTCAGATTATCATTCATATACCTATGGTGGAAGTGGTAATCTTCAAAATCATCTCTGTTTTTTAATTTTTGTCCACTTGAATTGGACAAGGAGGTTTTTTTTTTTTTTATGAGTCAGTCATTTCAGATTTTGAATCTCAAACTTTAAATTCGATTGGATTATATATATATATACCTCTAATGTAATTTAAACGCCTGTTAAAGTTAATTTTGTGTTTGGAAGGATTTGCAAATAAACGGCGTCTTTCCCACACGCTTGTTCCGAAAGAATAAGCAAGCCGAGGCAACTGATGGGGGGTGGGGGTGGGCTCGGGGGCCTGGGGGGCCACCCACCTCAAGTGTGGTCAGCGTGCGTGACAGAAGAAGCATCTCCAGATTGGATGAAGCTAGCCCACGCGCAGGACGTTGGCAAGCTCATTAACACCACCACCACCACCACCACCTCCGCCATAAGAGAACTGAGAGATTTGCTTGCTTATCACAAATTATGATCGGTTGCCCGAGCGACAAACATTTCGCACAGAAAGGGGCGTGGGGTGGGGTAGAGTAAAGGAGGGAGGGAGGGAGGGAGGGAAGGAGGGAGGGTCTTCATCTTTTCTCGTCGCCCTGTGAAAAAAACAGAAAAGCAACACAAGGCGGGCCAGTCCACTGTCATTGGCTCTGACGGGCTCCGTTCTCGAAATTACCCGGAAACGACACCGTCTCTTATGAACAGGAGGCAGGCAGTCTCCAGTCCACTGGGCACCGGCTTTAGCTTGTGAAACGGTGCTGTTTTTCACTCTCACACCCAAGCCCAGTCAGTCGGTCACCAGGTGAGGTTCGCGCAATTTGGCTCGCAAACTTGAAAGGCACGGAAAAGAAAAAGATAGTAAAATTAAATTATATATTATTATTATTATTTATTTGTTTTTTTTAAAACAACAGCGGAAATACTTTTTGACAAAAGAAGGCCTCTTTTGTACCTAAAGAGGGAAAAAATAAATCTCTCCCTCTCTCTCTCTATCTCTCTACCTGTGTAGAGTAAGTAGTGTAGCCCATTTCTTTTTTTTTTTTGGTTTGGGTGGGTTTAAGCGTTTTTATTTATTTTATCTATGGTTCTTAGGAGATGTCGAACTGAGAGGTTAATGGAGGTTGTGGTGGGGCTAATCGGTAATTGAGTCACTCTCAATTCATTCAACGTTTTGCTTCCCTTCCCAAACCAAAGCGAGAGAGAGAGGGGGAGAGAGAGAGAGAGAGAGAGAGAGAGAGAGAGATTGCCTGAATAAAATCACAAATATCTTCCAAAATGTTTTCAGGCCTCCCTCTTCTTCAAGCCTAGGGTTCCTCCCTCCTCTTTCTCAAGGAAAAAACAAGAAGAAGAAGAAAAAAAAAAAAGGAACAACAACGAAAACAAAAAGGGAAGGAAAAGAAGCTGGAAGGAAGTCGAAGTCGTCTCTGCTACAGCACAGCACAGTTGGATGAATGCTTGCTTGCTTTGGTTGGGGATCGATCGGGGAGCAGTAAAGGTTGCCTTCAAGATCTCATGCATCTCACCCACTCTTTCCATTAGTATGTTGCTGGCTGCGATTTATGACAAGTTGATTAGCTTGAAACCCAACCCCTCCCCTCAAGATCCAGCACTATTGTAACCGCTGTTCTGATGGTCCTTGGACTCCTATTACTTAGAGGTTGAAGCTGCTGCTTCGTCTCCAACAATATGCACTTCGCTAAGCTCGATGACTCCCCTATGTTCCGCAAGCAGGTCTCCCCCTCTTCTGTTTTTCCTCTTTTTTTTATTTTTTGGTTACTTTTTGGCTTTTCTGCAATCGCTATGCGGAACTGATTTATCTGCTTGATTATTTCCAACTTAAACAGAAAGAGAAGGAAAGGATCGATAACAAAAAAATTTTTTAAAAGAAAGAAAAAGAAAATCCTTGGATGTTCATGTCTTTATCTACTTTTGTGTTTTTAGAAAGCTTGTTTAATTAGTTCTAATAATGGGACAAAAAGAAAAAGGAAAAGAAGCCCTTGGATTATTATCTTGTTGGATTCTAACTTGTAACATTTGAGCTGTTCTTGTATAATTTGTCGGATTCTAAAACCTCGGAAATAATGATACAGGGATTTCCATCCTTACTCGGAACACTACACATGGAGTTTTGGGTTGGGTTGGATTTTTCTATCAATTTTTTCTTTTTCCAAATTATTGTACTATATGCCCATGACTGGCGGATGCTCTACTTGATTTAGTCGTACTCAAGTGACTCCATATAGCCTAATTTT
This sequence comes from Bruguiera gymnorhiza, assembly GCA_020883675.1. Classification (NCBI taxonomy): domain Eukaryota; kingdom Viridiplantae; phylum Streptophyta; class Magnoliopsida; order Malpighiales; family Rhizophoraceae; genus Bruguiera; species Bruguiera gymnorhiza. The sequence goes on along the minus strand of JAIRCJ010000123.1, from coordinate 63,934 downwards.
TTCCCCAACACAACCCCTTCCCTCCCCTGCAGGCTGGAGGATGTCTGGTGTGTCAAAATTCTCTTGAGATGCTACCAGATATGCCCGCTGCCTCCTTCCTTCTCTCCCATTCCCTTTTATTTTGTTTAAATTGATTCCTATTGTATTACTTACCTTTTTTTTTTTTTTTTCATTTTTGTCCTGATTACATATTTGCTTGTAGTGTACTGGTTATTTTGACTTCTATAATGAAACAGATACAAACATTGGAGGAAAGTGCTGAGTCCTTGAGGGAGAGAAGCTTAAAGTTCTACAAAGGCTGCCGAAAATACACGTATGCCATTTCTCTCTACCAATGTGTCTGCTTAATTTTTTATGGCATCATAATTTTCCATTGATACTTTCTATTGAATTTCCTGTTTTTCAAGTTAGTCTGCTAGAAAATTACCACATTCTTCTTGCCTTCCCTCCCTCTCACACAATCCTACTGATCCTATGATCAATGAATTTGTAAAGGGTTTTGAAGGAATGTTCTTTATTCATTTGCAGTGAAGGACTCGGAGAAGGATATGATGGGGACATTGCTTTTGCTAGTGCTTTGGAAACCTTTGGTGGAGGGCACAATGATCCTATTAGTGTAGCTTTTGGAGGTAAATTTATCTGGGACTCAATTTATCATATTGGCTCACTTGTCACTAGGTGCATAGGCACATGATCTTGCACACTTTCACTCACTCTCTCAGATGGATGTGATGTATGATCTCTGTTGTCATTGGTGAGTCGTGTGTTCTGATATCTCCCTTTTGCTTGATTGATGGCAGTTATTTTTCATTGTATTTGACATATCTGTTTCTTTTAATGCTCAAACAGATAAAACAGATGTGCATCCATTATTACATTGCATGTAGTTTATATGATACTTGTGCATAGACATCATGTGCTCATTGCAAAAATATTAACTTAGTATGCCTTTTCCAATTTAGGACCAGTTATGACCAAATTTACCATAGCCTTGAGAGAAATTGGAACCTACAAGGAGGTTCTTCGATCTCAGGTAACAAATGTGGTGTATATTACAATGCTATTTGTATGGCGTTTTTACAGATTTTCCAATGCGATTTGTCTTGTTTCATACTTTGGTTTCTACATTCCAATTCAGGACTCCAGCATTTTAATTTTGTTAACAATGATGAAACCACTTGTGGGAACTTTTCCCCTCATGCAGCCCTTCTATTCATAACAAGTGACAGATGTAAATATATATGCCTGCTTAGCAACTTTAACATTTATGTTTTCATACTGAAGCATGTTATGAGAGAGCATGATTTGTTATAATATGTCATGTCTTTCTGACATTAAATTTTTGTAAGTGTTCAAGAAGTTTCCCCTCCCACTCCCCCCCCCCCGGCCTTGTCTTTTTCTTGTGGTCATCCAGTGGATTTGTAGAGAGTGTGAGTATGCGTATTGAGATTTCATGCAGAAATGAAAAGTTTTGACTGTTTAGGTACATAAGTCTCCTTTTGCTTTTTCAGTTTTTAACCTTATTGGGTAGGGATGACACCGAAAATCCATTCAGATAGCTGTCAAGATACTAAGTCCTATAGAATCAACTTCTGAAGAGAAAGTGTAAATTTCCTCTGTCCTGGTGGTCTTAGGCCAAAAGCTGGGCTGGTGCTAATAAGGGGTGACTTCAATTTCAAGTTTGCAATAGCAGGAATTAGTAGTGAATATTCAATCTATTTAGAAAGAGAAAACCCTTCTCCTCTTGCTTGACCACAGTCTTTCCTTTTCCAGGTTGAGCACATGCTGAATGATAGATTACTACAATTTGTCAATATTGACTTGCACGAGGTCAAGGTACTGTTAATTGCCCATTCTTGCCACAGTTAAGTTTCACTGTTTATTTTAGTTGCTGAAAATTTGTTTGTTTCTGCTTAATTTTCTAATTATAAATTTATCACCTTTGGTCTGTTAATGTTTTTGCACACTTGAATATTCCAGCTCAGTTCCCACATATTGACTTTGGTTTCTATATATTATGTTTCTTATTTCAGGAAGCAAGAAAACGTTTTGACAAGGCTAGCCTTCTTTATGACCAGGTGCTTGACTCTAGTCGGATTGTTGGTAATTTTGCTGGTGTAGTTGGGCAGCAGAGCTACAACCTGGATCAAATTTCTGTCACTTTTATCTTTGGACCCTCCAATCTTTTGTCTAGTGCCACACTTGGTTTTACCTCATATAAATTGTATGAATGTTAGGATTAAGCATGCAAATTTTGGACGAACTAGACATTCAGCTTATTGATCCCAAAGTTAAAATTTCTTTTTTTTTTTTAATTCAGTAAGTAGTTTTCCTAAATACATGATTAGGGTCATGGAACCTTGGCTTCCCAAATGTCTATGGCTCTAGGCTATTTGGAATTGCATGTTGATTACTCATGGGGTTGATAGGGCAGAATATAGCCTAAGAATTTCTTTTAAGTTCAAATGTTGAGTCCATTAAAATATTGTTTTATGGTTGACTCAATAAAGCTCATGCGATACTACAGGCTCGTGAGAAATTTTTGTCGCTGAGGAAAGGCACCAAGATTGATATAGCTGCTACCTTGGAGGAGGTATCATGTGGCATATAATTAGTTGACTTATCCATTCACATTCTTATCTAAAAGTGTCGTAGTATTGTCTGCGTTTGATTCACTCATGTAGTTTTGCTATAAACCAGGAGCTTCATAGTGCAAGGACTGCATTTGAGCAAGCTCGCTTTAATCTAGTATGTAAACCCTGGAAGCAGTTATTTTTCTATATGACCATAGATTTACTAATTTCACATCCAATAGTAGCTAATTTTAGACCTCAGCTTTGATGTTTTGCTCACTATCCATCCAGGTAACAGCTCTTTCTCATGTTGAAGCAAAAAAGAGGTTCGAGTTTTTGGAAGCAGTTAGTGGCACCATGGATGCACATCTTCGTTACTTCAAACAGGCAGGCCCAATACTAGGTTTTGTGCCTATCCAAGATGCTTTATGATACTTTGCTTATAAAATATTTTTGCTTTTGTAGGGTTATGAGTTGTTGCATCAAATGGAGCCATACATAAACCAGGTTTGTTTCCATTTATTTATTTAGATTGCAAGCATGATATTTTTTTTATTGGATTCAATCTTACTCAGAACTGTGTCATTTTCCTGAGGATAACTTTGCTCCATTGCATTACTTTTTTCCAATTATTTGTGACAAAGTTTCATAAATGGTAAAGTGTTGTATGTGGGATCTTGCATTGATAACTAAACAGTAAATTTAGAAGCTTGTAAATCTTGTGCTATGTTTAAATGGGTGAGCTTTGAAGGAAGAGCAAGAAATTCTAATTTTGTGGTCCCTTGTAGTCTGCAAGTTGTACTGTTTGTTGGTTATAGAAATAAATATTGGTGAATCAAAAAAGGAGAGGAATGAATAAAGTAGGTTTCATCCACCGGAGGCCAGGTTATCATCACAATTTTTCACTCTTAGGTGTCTTGAATAGTTAACATGGTTTTGGACTGTGAGTCAGAAATGAGTTCTTGTTGGCTCATTATGTTCTTTTTCTCATTGAAGCCTGAGTATAAAGGTCTACCTTAAACACCGAACAGAATGATTGAAAAATTCCCGCTTGGCTTAAATCTTAGGTGATTTAAGTTTTTGCTTAGTTGACTTGTGGAAATATTAATCATATTGTTTTGCAGGTTTTGACTTATGCTCAGCAATCAAGAGAAAGGTCCAATTACGAGCAGGCAGCTCTTAGTGAAAGGATGCAAGAGTACAAGAGGCAAATTGATCGTGAGAGTAGATGGTCTTCAAATGGTTCCAATGGATCTCCAAATGGTGATGGCATACAAGCTATTGGGAGGAGTTCACATAAAATGATTGAGGCAGTTATGCAATCTGCTGCGAAGGGGAAGGTATAGAAAACTTGGTTGAAGCCTCTGTTTTTGGTTATGTATGGCCCCTTCTAAAACATTTAGCACACTTGCAGGTTCAAACCATTAGACAGGGTTATCTATCAAAACGTTCCTCAAACTTGAGAGGTGACTGGAAAAGGAGATTTTTTGTTCTTGATAGCCGAGGAATGCTTTACTACTATCGTAAACAGTGCAGCAAATCATCTGTGAGTTTTTTGAAAAATAATAGTAATTTTATGTGCCTGAAGTTCAGTATGTTCTTAATGTCTCATCTTCTTTCTCCATTATCTTGGTATATCCTTAGGGTCCCACCAGTCAACTTTCTGGTCAAAGGAATAGCTCTGAGCTTGGATCTGGATTGTTGAGTCGGTGGCTTTCTTCTCATTATCATGGTGGTGGAGTGCATGATGAGAAATCTGTTGCTCATCACACTGTGAACCTCCTTACATCTACGATCAAAGTTGATGCTGACCAGTCAGATTTACGATTTTGCTTCAGAATTATTTCACCAACAAAGAACTATACTTTGCAGGTATGATGTGCAATTCAGCTTGAATTCTTGACTTGAGGTTATTGGGCATGGGATATGTTTTTCTTTGATGATTCTGCTTGGGTTGGGCAAGATGATTGGGTGGATGGTGCTTGATTTGGAAGTGTACTTTAGAATGTTTATTTATGCTTGTCAGTGCAGGCAGAAAGTGCACTGGATCAAATGGATTGGATTGAAAAAATAACTGGAGTTATTGCTTCATTACTTAGCTCACAGGCTCCTGAAAGGGTAATTATCTAGGAAAGTTTACTGATATTGGAGTCCATTTATGATAGTCACTTTGGTGATTGTTCTTCAATCATATTTCAGTGTCTGCCCACAAGTCCCATGGGAAGTGGTCATCATCGGTCTGCCAGTGAGAGCAGTTCATTTGAAAGTGCTGACCTTGATCATTCTGCTCTAGAGGAATATCCATCTGAAAGGGGTCTTACTGGTACACATCATGAGCGATCACTGAGAAGTTCACAACAACAACGAACTACTGTGGACAAGCCAATTGATGTGCTGCGAAGAGTTTGTGGGAATGACAAATGTGCTGATTGTAGTGCCTTAGAACCAGATTGGGCATCGCTAAATCTTGGGGTTCTTGTTTGCATTGAATGTTCTGGTGTTCACCGTAATCTTGGTGTTCACATATCTAAGGTAAATTAGCTTCTTTGCAGTGTTTCTTTCTGAACGACAGCACCATGCATGAATGCATCATGCCATAAATGTTAGAAGAATGAGGATAGTATCAAATGTTAGTTGGACAATGGCTATACACCAGCATGTAAGCATCAGCCATCTGGATCCAGTAGAATTGTTGTTCAAAAAAACTGGACCCTGTCCCCATTGTCTTAGTCATGCAAAACCGAGTATACAGAATCTCCTATTCTTCTTTTCAAATAATCTAAAGATGCACAAATTTCAGCTGACAAAATTAGTATAATAGGGCAGTTGTCAAACTTCCATTTTAAGCTCTGAAGATATGGTGGCACGAATTTTACAGAGGAATTGCTTTCCAGCAATATGTTTAATTGTTCTTATGAACTTTTGGGTAACATTAGTATTGCTGCTCACTAGTGCGGCATTCGTCCTTTTCTGACTTGGAAGTGCAGGTACGATCTCTTACACTTGATGTCAAAGTTTGGGAGCCTTCTGTTATAAATTTGTTCCAGTCTCTGGGAAATGCTTTCGCTAACTGTGTCTGGGAGGAGCTATTGCAATCAAAAGGTACCTTTCAAGTTGATACCATCCCTACAAGGTAAAATGCCTCTATTATGAGTATTAGAAGGTTTTCTTTTGTCTTATATTTTTATGTACTTGGTATTCTTACTTAGTTGTCGCTGACATTCCCAATATTCTGTTGGTGAGGCTCGTACAGATCTGATAGACAACAGCGGCATTTTATCAGTAAACCCAGTCCTGCTGATTCAATTTCATTAAAGGAAAAGTTTATTCATGCGAAGGTTTGATTAATATTAACTTCTGTCTCTGTGTATACATCTGAACTTTTTCTTATTGGAGATAGTTTCCAATAGTTGTAAGTGAACAATGTAGCCCCATACACTTGTTCTTGCTTTCTCTTTCAGTCATCTGTACTTCATTTTGGGGGTGTGGCGGAGGAAGTCAATGAGAGATGCCAGACTAGTTTTACTCATTGAACTTGAAATCACCAGTCAATACCAAAAGCTGAGTTAAGGAAAAACAAAGAGAAGATGGGGAAAATATTAAGAAAACAAACTCAAATAATATGAGCAACCAGCCTGATCAACAGAAGCAAAGATGCATTTTAAAACATGAAAAATTTTCTGGTGACTGTTGGTCCAATCTCCACACTCATTGCTACTTACCAATCAATGGGAAAAATTTTCTGTTATTCCTTTGATGCCTGTATGAAGTGAGTCTATTTCTCCTTCAATGCAGTATGCAGAAAGGTTATTTGTTCGCAAGCCAAGAGAGAACCATCATACTCATTGTGTGGCACAACAGATGTGGGAAGCTGTCCGTGCTAATGACAAGAAGACAGTATACCGGCTGATCGTTAATTGTGAAGCAGATGTCAATATTGTGTTTGAGCAAGCATGTTGCAACTCTTCTCTAACCCTTGCTAGAGTGATGCTACTGCAAGAGCAGACAGGCCTTGATCACTGCTCTAGCTGTTCAACTGGAAATTCACTGGACAGGTCCTCCACTAGCTCATTAAACTTGGTGGGTACAAGTGAAAGCCAGACCCTGGAGGATCTAGACGGCTGTTCCTTGCTTCATCTTGCTTGTGAAACTGCAGACATTGGCATGTTGGAACTCCTCTTGCAGTATGGTGCAAACATAAATTCAACAGATTCCAAGGGTCAGACTCCACTTCACCGCTGTATTCTTGGTGGCAGAGCTGCATTTGCAAAATTGCTCCTTACCAGGTAACTCTTCCAATCATTCCCAATCCCTCGTGTACGACCCTTCAATCCCACGTCTACTTCTCGGTGAAAACTGGAGTCCCTCACACATGTACATGTGTACATGAGCAAGAGAGCCAATCCACAAGCTGCTTAAAAGTCAGTTTCGAAATGCTGCTGAATGGTTTTTATGCATGTGCAGGGGAGCTGATCCACGGGCTTTCAACCGGGCAGGCAAACTCCCTCTAGCACTTGCGGTGGAGTCCAACTTTACTGACAGCGAGGTCCTTGCTTTATTATCAGACTGAAATGGATGATGAGCTTGAACTGAAGATATAGAGGGCCAATGATGTTGAAGCTGGGGAGAGAGAAGTAACAGTTGTGTTGCCTTTTCTGTATCTCTTGTAAGTACGGAAGGTGATCTTCATTTGATTCCAGCATTGTTTGCAATAGAAGAAAGTGGTAGGTTGGTGTGTCTGGCCATGGGCAGATTTGCGAGTTTGGTCCCGCAAGTTTTATATTTCTTATTGAGTTAGAGAGCAGCTTGGATGTTTTATTTTATTTTTTTGCCGGGGGGGGGGAGGGGTGGGGAGGGGTTCGGTAATGTTTTATCAGCTTGTATGTTGTATGGCCCTTTTTTGGTGATGGAGCTGCAATGAATAGTTTAGGGCATTGTTCACATTTGTTTATTATAGTGAAGCTTTGTTGTTGTTGTTGTTGATGTCCGCCGAGTATCGATTTTTCGATGGCTTTTGCGTTTTGACTGCATGGGGAAAATGTGAAATCTGGATCCAATCACACTGCCACCTATTTGAGAATGAGAATTGGTCTGATCTTCGAGTTTCGGTGTCGTTTTTGCTCATCAGTCCCTAGCCGAGTTCATCTCATTGTATAGCGGTTACACTTATGGATAATATGTAACACAAAGATGTAGATGCAACAATTACTGTTTTTGGTTTTTGTGAGATGGCCTCCACCACTTTTATTCAACCAAAAAAAAAAAGGAATTGAAGTGTAAAAGAACATATTAAGTGAATGTTTTACTTATAAAAGGTTTACGTCTTATTTTCATTTAACCAAAATTCAAGGGCGTTTAACCCAATCTCTCTCTCTCTCTCTCGCTCTCTCTCGCTCTCTCTGTTCTCTTTTGGTTTCTGGAATGGTGAATCCTTAGTGGACCAATGTATTCTGTGACAAATACTAGAAATATTCTTGTAATTGTACATCTTAAATAAATGAATAACCGGGGGGGGGGAATAAATCGACGAAAAAGAGCAGCCATAAGGAGGAAGAAATTTTGAATAAAAATGTGCATTTCATGTATAAATTATCAAGGGTCATCGCCGGGTTAGTTACATCGACAAATAACAATGGACAGATGTCAGACACGTATACGCGTGACTGTTGCTTAGAGGGGGAGACTGCATGAGCGAAGGTCGTTAGTGCCTGCTTTGCACCTGCTCTCGGAAGTTAATAATTTGATGCTCTCAATAACCTAGACCTGTTCGTCGTCGTCGTCAATTTCAACGATTCAAAAAGCTACTTTGAAAAGATGACAAAAGAAAATACCAACCCCCTCCCCCCTCCTTCCCCTCCTCCTCCTCCCCCGATAAGACAGCGGATTTGCTAAAGAAGATAATCGTAATAATTATTCAAAAAAAAAAAAAAAAAAGGGAAAGACATGGTCCGCGGGATGGGGTTCCATATCCAACGGTCCATTTAGCATCATCAAGTGGCAACCAACGGAGACGGATATCAAAACAATCCTGCTTCCGGCTTCGTTCTCGCGATTAGGGAGGGAGTGCTTTTTCTGTTGACGTGGCAGTGGACCCCACTGCGAGCCTTTGTAGGGTCTCCTCCTCTGAAAGGGCGGGGGGGGGGCCAGGTTTTGCGCTTTTGCCCTCGTCAGACCACAGAGCAGGCTTTTAATGCTACGTATAAATAGAGAGAGACAGAAAGAGTGTGTGTGTGTGTGTGTGTGTGAGAGAGAGAGAGAGAGTGAGAGAGGTACGAACAAAAAAGGATTTGCGAGAGGCAGCCCAACTTCTGTTTTTTCGGCCCCGGCGGGGAGGTGCATAAGAAGAAAAGAACCTAATTGAAGCTAATTTTGTACAATTTTATTATATAGATATATATATATATTAACTGAAGTTAATTTTGAAAGGAACCGGAAATATTTTTGAATAATAGTTGTAGGAACCAGGAAGAGAGCTTACATACATTATACCCGGAAGACATGACTTCCCTTTTTAAGAGCGTTTTGTCAATGCAAGGACCCAGAAACCGATAAAAGAAAAAAAAACAAAAAACAAAGTTATGTGATACGATATCGCGGGGCTTGAAAATGCGCCACCTCCACTTTTCATTCAATAAAACATTGCTTGTTGCTATTCGACTATTCGTACAGGTAGAGGCAGAGAGGCAGTGCGAGGAGAACTACTCCAAAGAGACCAAGAAGCTTACAAACACCAACAAAAAAAAAAACAACTACAACAAAAGAAATAAAAAAAAACGTATTCAGAACTTGAAGTTGAAGAAATAGGAAGAAAATGTAGCCAAAAGGAAAGGACCGAGATGTAATTCTGGCCTGAACAGTAGTTGGTTGCTTGGCAACATGGCCGCCCAAAAGGCATTTCATTTCAGATTGCGTGCGTGTTGTCGGAGAAAGAAAGCCAGAAAGGACTAGACGATACGTACAATAACCTATATATTCTATGTTATCTTTCGTCTCTGTTGTAAACCCAAAAAAAAAAAAGGTACGGAAGAGAGGGGTCTTCTTTCTGGTCAAGGCTTCTTCTTGTTGTAGGGCTGACTGATTCTATCTTTCCTTCTTCCTTTTCTTTCTCTTTCCTCACAACATTACTTCATTACTCTTTAATTTCCCCGGAATGGATATTATGATGTTATCAGAAGAACACCCATCTGGGGTTGCTCGGATGTACCTGCACGTTGGGTGCTGGAGAGGTTGGAAGCCGAACCTTCAGTCTCTCCAAATACACACAATTTGTGAAATTTTGGATTTTGTTCTCTCTTGCCGTGTTTTCGATTTTTTTTTTTTAATTTTTAATAACAACTAACAAACAAACAAACTACTAATTATTTCTTGTGTCCCAAAAAAAAACAAATTATCGGAAGATTCCAGTTGAGAACTAAGGGCCTGTTAGTAAATTGGGCTTGCTCACGTTGTAGAAAAACGACCCACTCTTCTGACTTGAAGCTGCGCAGAGGCACAGTGACAGAAAGAGACAATCAAGTTTATTTTTAATTCAGTTAATTGACCCCATTTAAGACACTCATCAGCCTCTTAAAGACTCGTCCACCCTCAAGTTCAAGCTGGTTGGTTAAAGTGTGATTTGTTGAGGAATATGTTTGGTCGGTATGTCCCTTCGGTGGATGTCATCATCATGCCGTGCAGTTGTTTCGCTGTAGGAATTAGTAGATTTGCATTCGCTGTGAGTGCCATTTAGAAAAGGGTACAATTTTCGGGGCCGAGAAGAGAGAATGCTGATTGGTAATGACAGGATGCGTGATTATTATATATGTGATTCCCCGCGTCTTTCTCGTGAAATTCTTGAGTAGAAATTCGATTCACATCTCACACTGTTCGCTTGCATTGTTCCAAACGCTTGAAGCTTTTCCCTTTACCAATTGCGGCTTCTTCAATTTGCCCCACCACAACCAAAAAAAAAAAAAAAGATATATATATATATATCTTTTTTTTTTTTTTTTGTCAAAGTTGACATCTTTCTGCTTCTCGCTCTCTGAATTATAGGTTGAAGATGTCGGTTTTTGGAGTTCTTTCGTGGGTTTCAGAGTTTTCATACTAATTGATAGGATTTTGAAGAGGTTTATGGGCGTTTTTTCATTGCCATGGAGAAAAGATACAGTGCAGAAATCAGCAGGAAAGTTGTAACTCTGCTTATTTGGTTCTCCCTTTGCTGCTTTCTGCACACAACAACAGTGCAATGCCAACACAGTGGGAAAATCACCAGACACCTATCCACGGAGCCTGCCTCGCCTTCTACTTCTGAACCGCCAACCCACTGCAAGAACGGACTCAAAAGAATCTTTCTTAGCATCGTTTTAGGAGTCTTGACCGGATTGACTGGAGCCCTTCTTTTCGCATTTGCAGTGCGTTCAATCCGTGGCTTTGCTCTGTACATGAATCGAACCCCAATCCTCAAAGGCCCCGTCATATTTTCCCCAAAAATCGACCCCAAGACCCTTCAATCAGCTCTCGCAAATGAAAATCAGTTGCTGGGGTCGAGCACCAACGGGAAGTACTACAAGACTGCTCTCGACAATGGACTCACTATTGCAGTCAAGAGGCTCGAGCCATTCGAGACCCGCTCCCCGGAGGCGCAGAGCAAGTCCGTCAAGAGACAGATACAGCAGGAGCTGGAGGTGCTTGCCAGCTTGAGACACCGGAATCTGATGAGTTTACGGGCATATATTCGGGAATCCTGTAGATTCTCTCTGGTTTATGATTACATGCCAACTGGAAGCCTCGAAGATGCAATGAATAGAGTAAGGGAGAACCAGTTGCAGCTTGGATGGGAAGTTCGTCTGCGGATTGCTGTTGGGGCTATTAAGGGGCTTCGCTATCTTCATTTTGAATGCGACCCTCAGATTTTGCATTGCAACTTAAAGCCTAGTAATGTGATGTTGGATGCTGAGTTTGAACCGAGGCTGGCAGACTGTGGGTTAACTAAGCTCATGCCTAATTTTACATCTGGCTACAGTGCTCCTGAGTGTTTACAGAATTGCAGGTACGTGGAACTTTCTCTAAACATGTTTTTGGTTCCTTTGTTATGGAAATCTCCATGTCGTGGTTGTAGGTGGAGCTGCGGAATGTATCAGTCTCATGATTATCTCCTCAGTGGCAAACTAAGAATCTGATGACATTCATAATGAGCTTGTTTCACTCTTTTACCTTTTGTTTAAAATTTTCGACTGTTTTATGGCGCTTAAAGTAATACCTGTGATGGTTTCCTGCATATAAAGTTTCATCTGGATCTAGTTACGGGGATTCCCCCCAACTAAAAGGCTATAGCTGAAGTGTTGGATTGTAAAACCAAAGGCACTATCTTATAAAATGGAGTTCTTCTGGTTTAATGGTATGATGAGCAATTGGAATAGGACAAGTACTTATTTTGTACCAACACTGTGTTGCTTTCTGCTAATTATGATCGACAAATACATTCTTCTCTTAAAGCTTGTTAAGACATTTATCATGCTCAATAACTTATTGTTTATTGCCAGTTCTCTGCAGTATTTGAATATTGCTTAGAATCAGTGGTTTAGTCGTGACCTATAGCTTTGATTTGTTTGCAATATACATGTTTTTCCCATTCTTCTTTGTTTTTAATGTATGCTTTATTTTGAATCAAACCTTGTATACTGTTACAATAAAGAAGAACATTTGCCAATTTCAGCAGATATACTGATAAAAGTGATATCTTCAGCTTTGGGATGATATTGGGTGTTTTGTTAACTGGGAGAGAACCTACTGACTCATTCTTTGGAGAAGCAGCTAGCGGGGGTAGTTTAGGTCATTGGCTTCAACATTTGCAGCAAGCAGGAGAGGCAAGGGAAGCACTGGACAAAAGCATTCTCGGTGAAGAAGTTGAGGAGGATGAAATGATCATGGCAGTAAGAATCACTATCATTTGCCTGTCAGAGTTGCCTGCAGATAGGCCTTCAAGCGATGAGCTTGTCCCAATGCTATCCCAATTGCACAGTTTTTGACAGAAATGTAAGTAAATGCTAAGGGTTCACAGCAGATGCTGGAAATCAAATATTTTCTTGTAGAGGTTTTGTCTAGCAGTCCTAACTGTTTGAAGCTGTGGAGAGGTCGCGTCTTTTTGTGGTTATCGCTTCTGCATTTGTGTTTTTCTCAACTTGGTTACCGCTTCTGCAATTTGTGTGTTTTTCTTACTTGGTAGACGTTGTTAGATGCCCGACGATTGCCCCAGTGTAGCTGAAGACTGAAGACTGAAGACTGAAGACTGGGAGCCAAGAAAGCGACGAACTCTAATATGTAAAAACAGTTCCATGAGATGAGCACATGGCACGTCTGAATTATTGTGTTCTCTGTTAATGATGGTGGGGTTTGTTAGCTGACTTCGGACAAAGCTTTTTGAAATTAAGGGTCCCTCCCTTTACCTTTAGAAGAATTATCCAGTTCTCTTTTTATCCTCTTGGATTTGAGTAACAGTGAGGTCAATGGCTTTACATGACCCTTTTAATCTTGATACTTTCAAATTAGAACTGTGCTAGTGGAATGCTCTTTTCCATTGTTTTACAGTAGATGATGACATGTCAAGTGTCATACGTTTACTGCTGAACTAAATGGCTACTTCTCAGGCAATGTTCAGTGATTGTATTCAATTCTGTGGGGTCATCCAAGTCTTGCACCTGTGCATGCAAATTTAACAATGCCCATTTGCATTCATGCGCTCCCATTTTCTGAGTCGAGAGCAAGAGTAGAACATTAATTCAGGAAACTGCTATACAGCAAGTTTCTGCCATGGCCCAATGAAATGCTTTAACTTTTGAGAGGATGCCAAGCCTTTTGCAGTGGTCTTTGCGTCTCTGGAGTGATTGCAGGGCTGAAGTTGAGAGATAAATGATAAACGTAAAGCTCTCCCTGTGCTGGAAAAAGGAAGGAAAGAAAAACAATGGAGCCACTGCATTAAAATTGTCTCGGTGCTTGAACAAGCTGAATTGCGCCTGACTACTTGTACTCACAATCACAGAACAGTGACTGACGAGGTGGGCTAATTGCCTAGGTGAAGCACGAAAAGCCCCGCCAAAGCATGTGCTGATAGTACATGAATTTGGGACCAAACACAAAAGGTAGCGTGCTCCAAAACAGTCGAGTAAAACAAGAATGAGGAGCAGTAAACATACCGGCAAATGTAAATCACGCCCTCCCAGCTGTTGGATATTGTGACAACTTTTTCCATATTCTTCCAAATGTAAAGGAAAACAAGGGCTTGGATCGTTGATATGGACCATTGGGAGGGCCCTATGGCCTGTTTTATTGAGTGGGAAAAGGAAATTCACTAAGATAACACGACAAAGAGAGGAAACTTAGCATATCTATAAAACAAAAGCTTTCACAGGCCAGACCACCATAGAAACTTGAGATTCTGTCTCTGACGCAGCAGAACGTAGAGTCGTAGATAAACTTATGAAATTTTATACTCAGCATGCGGCAGAAAGATCAATCACAGAGGAAGAAGAAATGGAGAAAGATGGGACTCAGAAGTCGTGCAACAAATTTCCCCTAGGAACACGGTTTCTTAAGAACAGAACCTCTTCGTAAAGCTGAGGATGAATTTTTAGCGGCTCAAAGGTTTGATTTATGAGAATAGGAAGACAGGTCAGAAGTCCTCACAGTAGCTTAATTTAAAAAAGAAATAAAAAGGGGGTTCCGAATGTAATCTAGATTTGATATCCTGTGCATTGAAGCTAATGTTTATCATCTTCATCTTCAATGATCTGCTCCAAAACAAGATACGGAAGGACTATGGAGTACTTTGCAATCCTCATCCCCTCTGGCTTGCCACTTGTCATATGTCCGGTAGTTCTTAGAAGAAAGGATCCCTCGCCATCACCTTTTGGCATAAACACTAAAGCCATTATTCAGGTCCCAGACAGGGCACTGAAATTCTATCAAAGCAAAGAAACACACAAACACACATGCCCACGCACGCTTGCACACACAAAACTGTTCTTCTATCAAATCACAGTTTTGTTATGTGACAGACCTTGGATGTAGAAGATGGAAGAAACCCATCTTTTGTAGATAAAAAGTAACCTTGGAGAGTCTCCATGGTGTGTATCGGAAAGCAAGAGCTCGCAGTGCTGCCCATTTTGACTGTCAAAGTTTCACAAATCTTATAGAGTTAGAGGTCCTCATGGCAACAAATAAATAAATAAATAAAAAGAGAGCCCAAGCAGTTGAGGAATAAGGAGTAGCAAGCAAGCAAGCAATGGTGATCATAGAATTAGAATTGTAGTAACTAACACTCACTTGGCATGCATTACTGCATTGTGGCACAAAGCAAGAATCCGAACCATTGCTAAGTCAGTTCCACGCGAATTACCATATCTCACTTGACAACGGCTTTGACAATTTAGATTTAGCAGGCGAGAAAGAGGCAATATAGATTTGAAATTGAAGTAGATAATGCTATAAATAATAAATGAAAAATCAAAGGAAAGGGGAGTGCCTCTCATCAAAAAAGTCGCCAAAATCATCAATGATTACTGCTGCGGGGAACGTATCGAGCAGGTGGAATGCAGCAAAGTATTTGCTGATTCCTTCTTCATCATCCAAATACCTTTCATGCACAAATCACACGTAAAGAAACAGAGCTGTTGTTGCTGAATATATGGTCTTTGTTCTCTTTTTGTTTTTCTTTTACAAGTGGAAAAAGTATGATTATTATTAGTATTAATTAAGGAAATTGAAAAGCAGCGAGTTTTGCTTTACTTCATTTGTATGCGCCCAAAGGTATCGGAAGATGGATCGATGCCCTGAAAGATTTTCACGCATCAGAATCAAGTAAGGTAAGTGAGATACAACGAAAAAATCCCATTTATCACAACTCTTAAAGAAGATTCTTGTTATGAAAATATATTAAAAAAAAAAACAAACGACAGGCATATGAAGAGAGAGAGAGATTGTTTCTTGATCGTACCTGAGAGAGAAAAGGTGGGTTGCTTTCAAGCTTGCGGCGATTGCATATGAAGACGACGACATTGAGATTGGGAGAGCTATTTTTCTCAGCAGCAGCTATTGTTGCCTCAGCGGCGGCGTTGAACGCGAACTGGAACAGCAGAGACGTTTTCCCCCTGCATATATATATATATATATTAGTTTTAATTATTCCCTTTAATTGTTTGCATTCCGTGGTTCCATTCCATTGCTCACAAACAACAAAAGACACAAGCAAGCTCCCCAGAAGAAAACGGAAACCAGGGAGGGCAGGCAGAGGTATTGGTTAACTATTTGTTTGTTTCTTTTCTTCAACTTACGTGGAAGGAGGTCCAGAGAGAAGGATAATTGGTTGATTGGATTGTTGCTGCTGCTGGCGGCTTCTGAAGACAGTTTTCCCGGGGGCGTTGAAGAAGAACCGCTCCACCATCGTCCGTCGCTCGTTGGATGCAGAAAGAAAGCTGTAGCAAAATGCCATCGCCGACTGACTTGTCGACGGCTGGGCCACCTCAACGGGCAACAGCCCAGCCCAACAGTCTCATCAGGCCCTAAATAAACAAAAAGTGCCCGCATGGCCCATGAACTATATGTGCGTGTTAAGCCAGCTAGCCAGAGTTTTCGCTGCGGTATGTCACAAGGACGTTACAAAGCTCTCTTGCGCCTTTTAGTACTTTCAATTTCCCCGAGATTTGCTTTTGTTCGTCTTCGCTTACAAGAACGATTAAGTGTCTCGCAAGCTAAGACCATTTAAATCTAATTCTGTGACACGTTACTTCAAATTTACCCATAAATTCTCTCTTTTTATTGGACTGAGGCTCGCAACATCTGAGACTAGGGACATCCTTCTTTTACGGTCTCCTAAGCTGTGGCTGGAACGAACCCATTTAGATTCCAAACTATGCGCCCCCCCCCCGGTGCATCCCATTGGGCTGGACACTATTTACCTTGTCTTTTTTGTTTTTTCAAACAAAATTTTCATTTTAGACTCCTGATAATGGGAGGGAGTGGCCTTGGGTGAGCTCTGTGTGCCGAAAGTCAGATATGGTTCGGCCTAATACGTGCCAAAATGGGGACAGACACTCTTGGAGTACACAACGCTGAAAGTTAGGTTCATTGGACTCTAGGTGGGTAAATAGTTCAACAGTCCATTTGACTATCATGGAATGGAACGCAAAATTCATCTAATTAGGCCCCATAATAAAATAATAAATACGCGTGAAGGCTTGCACATGATATCATCGTCTCTTCATTGCCATTTGTTTGATGAATTCTTCGGATTGAGGAGCGGATCCGTTCTTTTATTACACTAATGTTTCATGATTCACCCGTTCTTTTACCGATCATCTTTACAGAGTTTTTGCACATCCCATGGCATAGGAAAATCCAAAGGTCAAAAACTTGCATTGCACAATTTGCTTTCAGGTAATTGCCAACTTCCACGAGCAATAGCAATTCAACGTTACTTACAATTGAATCTACATCCCCATCACAACTCGGTGGCATATCAGAATGTTTCTGGTAGAGGGTGGCTCCCCAAAAATGCCTTGAACAGCACGAGGGATCTCTCTGGTTGTGAAAATGGAGCTTCGTGGGATGCTCCTCTAATGGTGGCAAAGGATAGAATATTTCCATAAACTTGAGTCCATCCTCCAACCTGAAGTTGAAAATCAGTTAAGAACAAGTGAAGGGCTTGGGTCCATCACATGACACCATGTTTGAATACTTGAACTTCTATGATCTTCAAAGGAAAGTACCTGTTGGCCTGCAAACCAAACTCTATAGGGCACGGTCGTTTTCAGTCCCAATTGTTCTGCCAGTCCACGAACCAGTGTTCTACTTCCAGTCAATGGGATAACAGAATCTTGGTCTCCACTGTGTATTAAAAAAACAATCTTCAACCTCAGTTACATTGTCTAGTTTCTGAAGTTTCCAATAAAGCATAAACCACAAAAAGAAAGGTAAGAGGCATATACCTGTAAACCGAAACGGGGATTCCTGCCCTAACGAGTCCACCCACAACTGTAGTTGTTGGTATCTCCGCATCAAGCAACTCATAATCTAGGATACTGGAATCATCAGAGAGACAAGAAAATTATCCATTACATAAACACACGCGCACATGCACAAAAATCACTAATTTCCTGTGGGCCTAGACCTCATGTGAAGGAGAATTACTTGCTGCAAACAATCCACTTGCGAACCCCCACAAGACGTGCATGGAGAGCAGCCTGCACATCTAGCCTGTTCAGATAGTTTACAGTTTCATCTTCCACACATACGTCTACATTCTCAGCAACTTGCTGTTGGCATTAAAATGATAAAATCTAACAATTAGCAATCAGACAGGGTTTTGCAATGGAAAAGAATAGAATAGTAATTTATGCTCACCTGGGGACAAAGGACTTTGGACTGTGAAAACACTGAAGATATGCATACATCAAGAGTAACATCGTACTTGTCAACAAATCTACTAGTTTCTGTACTCACTTGGCCCATTACCCTCGAACATATAGGGGAAACTGAACCTCTGTTGTATTCGCTTACATATCGCGAGTAGTTGCAAGCTGAAGTGAACAATTTGTATGTTGTGTCTGATATTAGTCCATGGGACCAGATGAACTCAGCCCTTGAATTGAAGTCCGTGGCAAATTCTAGAAGAGGATTGCCTAGCTGCAGTCAGGTGGACGGAAGCATAGAACCCTTATTGTCGTTTCTGGAGATGAAAATTTAAAGACATGCTTATTTTTGCTACTTACAGCAATTCCTTTCAGATTGAACAATTTCTCCTCCTTGTTGAATTGAAGCATGAGATCTGCCAGCTGGGGTATATAATGGCCTAGTTGTCAACAGAATTAGAATATTAGTCCTCATTTGTTCCCATCTATATTTGATTGAAAATATGAGTTCTTTCAAAGAAGCCAAATTGTACCAGCATAGCTTTCTCCTGCAATGAACAGACTTCTGTTCCTGTATTGTGGAAATTTCACAAACCAGTTTTGCAAGAACACCAGATTGTCCCTAGCTGTAGACAAGAAAGACAAAAACAGTACAACTGTAAAGGTCTCCTCCTGTCAACTCAGAAATAAAACAACTAGAAACTAAAAAAAAAAAAAAAAAGCACATTAAGCACTGAAAATAGCAATTTGTAAAGTGAAAAAAACACAGCCAAACGCAAAATATTCGACTGTAAACAATTTAGAAAGAAAGAAAGAAAAAAAAAAGGGAAAAAGGAAACGGAAAAGGAAGAGAAGTTGACTTTGAATCTTCGGTAAGCAAATTCTGTTTCTTATGCAATTCAAAATTATTTAAATACACAGTTTCCTTTTCCACCCTTCTCAGCAAGATCTCTGAGCCTAAAATGTGGAAGGAAAGCAAACAAGCCGATCCTAAGATCACAGATAGTACTAAAAATTGGTGGTACACATACCAGTGATCTTGTCATTTACAGACTTATAAGAGGGAGTATCAACGGAATAAGAGAAACCAACTCCAATTGGAGATTCCAAATAGAGCATATTGGCTTCTGCAAAGTCAATAACACGATAAAGATCATTACTTTTTAGTTTGTTTAAATTGAAAAAAAATGCCAATAATAAAACCAGAGTAATAAACTTACCCAGATTCCAGCTATACTGGTTCCTGACTAATACCTGCCCACTAGGCCTAAATGGCCCATTCTCAGAAAATGCCCCAACTCCTAAAGAAGAGCAACCTGGCCCTGAAATCAACACCAGAAACGAACAATGAGTACCCAAAAAGAATAATCTTTTTTATGTAACAATAGTGGTGAGTGAGGGATTGGAATTTGGAACCTCCATTTAGCCAAAGAACAAGAGGCTTGGAAGCTGGATCAGTTTCTGCTTCAGCAAAGTAGTAAAACAGAGCTTTCTGTTTCTTGTCATCAACAATCACATAACCAGCATATTGCTGGAAACTCACTGGAGGCTGACCGGGTAACCATGCAATTTTGTCAAGTAGGCAAGGATCGGATTCCACTCCCATGAAAAGGCATAGCTGAAGCATAACCAAGGCCAACCCCAGTTTTTGTGTTGACAGATAAGGCATGATTTCACTCTTAGATAGTAAAGCCCAAGAAGCAGAAATTGTGAAAAAGAGAAAAAGGTTAAGAGTGGCAGCTAAGATGTTGCGCAGTGGGTGGGCATTATATAAAGTACCATACTAAAAGAGAAGTGTGCGTATTTGGTCGTGTTTGTGTGTAGTAATTTCTTGTCATTTTTGTTTGCTCTGCAGACGTTTTTTTTGTCCCTTCTAAGAGACACGGAGCAGAAACAAGGCGTGTGAGAAATGTGCGCTGACTTGGGGCCCCAGTCTGTAAATGGGGCGTGACTGTCAAGCGAGAATGAAAGGAGAGGTTGTGCTTTGAAGGCCTAAATTTAGTCAAGGGAAGTTGCTGGATCCTGGATACCTGTTCTTCTTTTTGGGCGCTAGATCAAAGATCGAGCTAAAATACACTTGTGTACTCACTGTATGGGTGTTTTGCACAGAGAGGAGCTTTTTTTTTTTTTTTTTCAGATATATACTTTCCTTTTCCTTTCTCCCAGAGGCCAAAGGCCGAGCCATTTCAGAGAATGTAATTATATCTCTCTGTTCTATATTTGCTGTCCCAAGAAAAAAGGTTATATTTCACAAAGGGTGATGGACAGAATCATGATTCATGTGTCCCGAGACCATTTTTAATGGCTAGGAGCCCGTAGCAACATGTAATTAAGTAAAAAGCTCCCAATGAAAGAGTAGCATTAGCAAATCCAATGCATGCCTAATGTTTTCGGTGTCAAGACTTGATGAATTTACTTATCCAATGAATGTTGGGATTCTACACTAACAAGAAAAAATAATAATACTAACTGCACGAATATGCTCCAAATATAGATTCTCTTCATTGAAGAAGTGCTAATAGGATTTCTTTCCTTTGCTTCATGTAATGCGAGTGTGTAGGATTTAAGTTCCCCTACACTCGTCCTTCGGAATCAAGAAAAAGGAAAACAGAAGTGGCTAAAACATGCAACCGACGGTGACAGTATCGTGAATAAAGTGGTATATCCACATCAAGTAGTACAATGTCTTAACACATTACACATTTCTTCTGCATTTTTTTTAGGGGGGGGGGGTGTCAGCTGACCTGTAAAAGGGTATTTCGTTTGAATAAGTAATGAAATTGCGGTTGCACGCACAGAGATACACTCAAGGAGAATATTTTGGGAGGCTTTCGCTTTGTTTGACCTGTCTTAAAAAAGGGCCATCTTTTCCGGTCGCCAGTGTACATTTAAAGGAGATTTTTCTTGATGCTCAAGCCGGCACATTCATGATTAAACCGGTTCCATAAGTCTGTGTGGGAGTGTTCGTGGGGCCGATGGGTCACGGAAGCACGTAGCCATTTTCCCGAACCAAAAAAGGGGGGGGGGGAATTCGAGTAGTGGAATCGTAGCAGAAGTCAGTGTGAGAAAAGCGCTCTTTCCTCTTTTGCCCCATCACTTGTTTCTTCTGTTTATCTTCTTTTCCTTTTCCTTTTTTTTGGGGGGAGGCGGGGGAGGGGGGGCATAACTGTCGTTTCCTTCCTCCTTAGACGGGTACATTCTCCCGATATGTATTCCTTGCAGCCTAGGCATGAAAAATAATAATTAAAAAAAAAAAACATTGACGGGTTAATTTCTTAATCTATTTTTACCCTAAAAGAAATTATTTAATCCATTTAGATTATTTTATTTTGGTTTTAAAAACGAAAAAGGAAGAAAAAGGTGGAGCTATTAGTTTATTTCATCAACATAATGACAAAACCGAACTTGTTATTCCATTTCTTGTCAGCTGGGTAAGGTTAGATCCGAATGTAATCAAAGAAATCCAAGGGATGTGTCCAAAGGAAGAAAAGCAGACAAACCTCAAAAGAAAGAAAAGTCGAATTTCTGCTTCTTGTTCCCAATTGAGAATAGACAACAAAAACATGTGACTAAAAATCTAAAACTTGTGTAAAATATCTCAAAATAAAATAATTAAATTATCAAAAAAAAAGATATCGTATCTTGATTTAGTTATAATTTTTCTACTAATTGTTCAATCTTCGTTAGTTATAATTTTTTTATTAATTATTTAATTTTTATCCGTTATAATTTTTTTTACCAATTCCTCAATTTTTATTAACTACAATTTTTTTATTAATCACTCAATTTTCATCTATTACAATTTTTTTATCAATCGCTTATTAATCAAGACGAATTCTTTTCAAATACAAAAAAATTATAATTGCATTTAACATTAATGATGTAACTTTAATTTATATTATAAAAAAGTATTATATGGTACAATGACCAAAAATATATACAAAATTCTATTAATAAAATACAATTTTCTCATTAACAATTATCATCATATTTTATCTTATTAGTTTATTTTTTCACATGATATCATAGTCATCTCTTGCAAAAGTATAAATGTCAAACCATTCAGATTCACATTAATTTTTTTTTTACATAGATTGATTACTAATGTCTGGGCAACAAATTTTGCAAAGTAGACAACAATTTGACCCACAAAATTTAGTTCCAAATTACTCACCAAATGCAGGCAATTTTAGAAATCAAAAGAGGGACAACATTCGATA
Organism: Bruguiera gymnorhiza; assembly: GCA_020883675.1. NCBI lineage: Eukaryota > Viridiplantae > Streptophyta > Magnoliopsida > Malpighiales > Rhizophoraceae > Bruguiera > Bruguiera gymnorhiza. Next base: position 41,755 of record JAIRCJ010000123.1, on the reverse strand, counting down.
TCAACTGTGCAATTGTTTTGGCCATCGAGTCAATATGTATCATGATCGTAAACCTCCACTGCAATCTTCAGGATCAACACCACAGCTCCATATTGCTGAAATTCCACCATCACTGTCAATATTTTCAGATTCATGGTATCCAAATTTTGGTGTCATACACCACGTCACCAACAATCCATCTCATTTATCCACTCTTCAGCCTTACATAGGCAACCAATATGTCACTATAAGTAATTGGTTTAGTCTTCTGATAACTCATACAGGTACTTTTGTTTCTCAAAATTTTCATCTCTTTAATGTCCTAGTTATTCCTTTTATAAATAAAAAAAAAGAATTACTTTCAGTACATCAATTTTTACAGAAAAATAACTATAATTTCATTTTCTTACCTTTTTTTTTTGTCAAGTGTTGTCATACAGGCAAGATTCTCTTCAAAGGGAATCTTAATCAGGGACTTCATTAACTGTCGAGTCAATCCGAGTTTTCTTCTTTAGTTTATTACTTGTCTTAAACTAGCTCTCTTCTTCGCTAGCACCATTGTTTAGGCCATATTGCCTATTCAACTATTTCTCACATATTCAACAAGTCGTCAATCACACAACCAACTTGTTCAACATGTATATTTGGTAAGAGTCACAGTCATCACCATCCTCCTACTTCTCATAAGTCCACGACCCCTTAGAATTAATTTATTTTGATATTTAGGGGCCAGCTTCTATAACGTCTCACTAAAATAATAAGTATTATATATGTTTCATTGACAATATTTTAAATTTTCGTGACTTTATGTATTTAATTTTCGTGACCAAATTTTACATATCTTCATAATCTTTTTAAGTTTGATTGAAAACCAACTCAATACTGGAGTCAAAGCTATTCAAAGTGACTGTGCCAGAGAATATATGTCTGCATCTTTTAATAAACTATTGCAAGAGCGTGTCATTTATAAATGAACATTCTGTCCTCATATGACCCTTCAAAATGGCTCAGCCAAATATAAACATAGACATGTGGTTAAAATGGGTCTAGTAATTATGCACCATGCATCTATCCCCTCTCACTTTTGGGATTTTGCTTTCGAGAGTGAAGTTCACATCATCAACTGACTACTTACTCTAATTTTGCAGCAACGTAACCCTTGAGAAGTACTCTTTTTTACCACACCATCAATCGAGCATCTTCGAGTTTTTGGTTGTATTGTGTACTCAAACCTACGGCCTTATACCAAGTATAAATTGGAGCCCAGATCACATCAATGTATCTTCCTAGGATATTCCTCAAGTGTTAATGGTTATTGATATTATTCCCCACTTCAACGACAATTCTATATAGCTGCAGAAGCAATATTTGATGAAACGATTTTTCTATTTATTGCTCCCACCATCAATGTACCATCAAATGTGTCCCTGTCAGCATCCTTAGAGTTACCCCCTTTATGTTCCTCCAATACATTTGCAACATGATGATTTACATTGGGAGGAATTGAGGATTGATATCTCTCACATCTTTACACCAATACAAAGTAGTCTTACAGTGTCATTTCTTACCATTAAAACTATCTCACAAACCACTATCTCATAGGCTCTAAGCTCGCCCCCACAACCAGTACCACTAACCTACCCCATGGTGACTCAACTTTGAAATGACACAATTCCCCACCGTTATATATAAAAGGATCAAACCTATGCATTAGCCACTTCGGTAGCAATCTCATCCACACCATCTTATTATAGTTAGGTAGTAAAAGACCAAAATTAGTGAGTCATTATAGTTAAAGAGTACATCGCACTTTTGAAAAATCAAACATAAGACCTTGTACCATTTTCTTCGACCTATAAGCCTATTGGTTATAAATGGGTCTTTCGTGTCAAACTTCGTGCAAACGGCTCCCTTGAATAATACAAAGCTAGATTAGTAGCAAAGGTTTTCATCAACAATAAGGAATCGACTAAAATGAAACCTTCAGTTTAGTGGTTAAACATGTCACAGTTCGTACAGTCCTTGTGATTGCATTCTTTAAGGGTTGACAACTGCGACAACTCGATGTTAAAAATGTCTTTCTCCACAGTCATCTAACCGAAGAAATTTTCATAGATCAACCACCAGGGTTTATTGATCCTCACCATCCCTATCACGTCTGTCATTTAAAACAGTCTTTTTATGGCCTAAGATAGGCACCCCATGTCTGACACCAATGTCTCAGTAATTTTCTCACCTCCATTGGTTTTGTAACTTCTTCAGTTGACTAATCATTTTTTATACCACATACAATACAATCCAGTATCTTCTTGCTTATGTATGTCGACGACATAATTCCTACAGGATCCCTTATAATACCATTGTCTGCTCTTTTAGAGACTCTACAACAAGAATTTGCTATCAAAAACTTGGGTGAACTTAATTATTTCCTTGGGATTAAACTACAACACACTTCAAATAGTATTCTTCTTCATCAGACAAAATATGTGGCTAATCTTTTTACACGAGCAAAAATGCAGGATGCAAAACCTGTCACTACACCCTGTGTCATCAGCTCAGATATTCCATCCATCCATTGTGGTGAGTTATTCTTAAATTTGACAGTTTATCATAACACTATAGAAGTATTACAGTATCTTACTCTCATTCGGTCCGACATTACCTTTGCTGTCAACACTACTTATCAGTATATGCATACACCCACAGAGATCCATTGGCAATTTATCAAACGCATATTGTGCTTTATTTGTGGCATGCAAAATCATGACATCCTTTTTACTCGCAACAACAATTTGCATCTTCATGTTTTTTCAAATGCAAGTTAGGCTAGAGATCACAACACTAGATGATCAGTTAACATTTTCGACATATTCCTTAGCTCTAATCTCACCTAATGGAGTTCTTGTAAACAACGAGCAGTTGCTTGATCCAGCACAGAGGCTAAATTCAAAAGCTTAGCTGACACAATTGTTGAACTCATTTGGATTAAAACTTTCTTACATTATCTCAGTGTCTTTTGGCAAGGCCCTCTGGTTGGTATGACAACATCTCTGTCATCTATCTGAAAGGGAACCTTATATTTCATGCTCGAACAAAAGACGTGGAAATTGATTACCACTTTATATGACAACGAATCGTCAAAAATCAATTGCATATTCAGTACATCTCCACTATAGATCAACCTGTCAATATTTTCACCAAAGGGCTCTCTATGTCTCGCTTTTGACTTCTGCAGTCCAAACTTACTGTGCATTTCGCCACATCAGCTTGTTGGGGTGTCAAATGAAACGATAATGTGTCTTAATTTACCTATAATCTCTCCACTAATCGCTCAATTTTCGTCAGCTCAATCTCCCTCAACTACAGTTTCTCCACCAATTGCTCAATTTTCATCAACTACAGTTTCTCCACCAATCGCTTAATTTCTGTCAGTTACAATTTTTCCACCAATTACTCCATTTTCGTCCACCAATCGCTTAATTTTCATCAACTATAGTTTCTCCATTAATTACTTACCAATCAAGATTAATTTTTTCCAAATAGAATAGGTTATGATTATATCTCACATTAATAATATAATTTTAATTTATATTATAAAAAGACATTACATTACACTATAAAAAGATATTATATTATATAATTGATAAATGACTAAAAATATATAAAAAATTAGAATAGTGAAATATAATTTTTTTCATTGAAAATTACTATCCTATTTTATCGTGTTAGTCTATTTCTTCACATAAACAATATCGCCTTGTTTCCTCTCAAATTGGTAATGTTTTACTTAAATAGTGACTTTTTTTTTTAGTAAATTTAAGTTTTGCATTTGCCAAGCTCCTTAAAATCCAAAAGAAAAGAAAAAAAAAAGAATGCTTTCGTTAAACCTTCCTTTTTTTTTTTGCCGTTAAATTAACTAAAATTTCCAATTCTTTCGGAAAGGAATCTCAACATTATAGCTTAAATAATCGATTTGGTGGCGGTGTTTATATGCTTCATTTATTATTTTGAAGATTTCATAGATAAATTAGCATTGTCAAATATATCATCTATTAACCCTGGATTTTCAAGGCTTTTCTCTCTCTCTCATTTTTTTTTTAAAATTTTTTAATTTTAACCAGTACCATGACTTCTAGTTTACTTGTTTCGGACTCTCTCTCTCTCTCTCTCTCTCTCTCTCTCTCTCTCTCTCTCCTGGTGATGTGATGATGAGGTCAACTGGCGTATGGATTTCCACTAGAGCAAGTTGCAGAATAAAGGCATTTTTATTTCTATGCAACGTACTATTACTAAAGGCCAGACGAATACATTTGTAGGGACGGAAAGGGCAGAAACCCCACGGAAAAGCTCTTTCAGTTTCACCCAACAACACTACGGAGATTCATTTCTTTAACAGCCTCATTCATTCGGGGTCCCATCCTTCCTTCCATTCCATATGAACTTTCCATTCACTAGACATGATTAGTAAGAGATTGTTAAGAAAGTGTGTTTAGAATTAGCGCACCCAAAAGAATCACCTCCCATAATCATTGCAGTGTAATTATTACGAAGAAAAACAAAAAGAAGCAAAATCCCCGAAAGTAAAGTATTGGACACAAATTAACCCATGCTTTTCCAGGGTGATTTGATATGTCGCGCTTGAAAACTGTAGTAGAAGAATTCAGGCAAATAAAGTTAAAATTTTGATAAAGTGAGCGCAATCTAATGAATTTCTTGATTGACAGAGCAAGAAAAGGAAATATAATGAATTTAGAGAATTTTTGAAGTCAATATTTTGGAAGGGCGTGCATGCCACTGAATGGAAATATAAAACCTGGGGGGACAAGGGGATTAGGCCAAAATTACTTTCAGAAATTTCAGCGTCGTTGTCTTCTTTTCCCATGCATTTCTTTTACGTCAAAAGAATAAGTATGACGTATCCCTTCGGTTGGTGTTTGTGGGGGTGCACACCGAGAAGGGCAATGCCCTCGTATTGGTATTATTCCATGTTTTAATATTTCAAGTTCGCACGCCCATCTACCGGGGGCACAAATTCAAAAGCATGACTTTTGGCCATGTTACATTTTTAGGTGAGTTTATTAAGGTAACCATCTCTTATGTGCACATATTATAGTACTCATTTTGTAGTAGTTGGGGGAGCAAAGAACGAGACCTGCAACGCGTGTGCTAAGTGACACAGACAACCCAAACAGATTCAGACGATTCCGAGCTTCCAATGGCCAACCTACATCGTTCCAGGGGAGAAAGTGAAGACGGAAACCCATGCTGCTGTTCTGAGAACACCGTGTCTTATGCGAACTTATTCCAGCTGCTAGATCATGAGAAGGAAAGTCTCCACTCTCTATATTATACTAGAAAAGGAGACTTTAGTCTAAGAATTCACGATTGGCAACTTTTTTCGTTTTTCTTAAAGTAACTTTCCTGGCCTCACCTTACCTAGGTTAATTTTATGATTTCTCTGAAACGGTTGGATACTCCAGGGAGTGATTGCCTCCCAGTCACCTCCCCTAAATTATTCGTTAGACACACTGCAACTTTAACCGTTAGGACTCAATCCCAAGGCAAGTTTCTGTCCTTTCTTCTTTTGACTGTTTTTTTTTCCTTTGTCGGTAGCCGGACAGTGGACAGGGGAATTAATGAAGAGAGAGTATCATTCGGCTCTCTTATTTTGGGTAATTGGACGGGGGAAGGACCACCCTACACAAATTGAACCATCGGGCATCACCACACAGAAATATTTCTTGACCAGCGTGCACCGAAGATGTCCGCCCACAACGTAGGTGGTGCCGTAGCGGGTAATGGAACATTCATCGGCTTGGCCCAACACTGCGACTATGAGTATTGAATCCATAACCACCCTCCAAGATCTGAGCTCAATGGGTGTTATGCGGATGCAGTATTTGCCGTTGCCCAAATGGGCAAGTCCAGGAATATTTAACGTGATATCGCGAATGAGTATAACTATATTTAGCCGTGGGTAAATAGGCATCCAATACACACCTGAGGAGACACTCTTTCTCGTTGACGTGCTACTGCATAACCAGCACCCACTTCACGCAAATGAATCGAGAATCCACCAAAGCAATAAACAAAGACAAAATAAAAAGAACGAAGTGAATTAAGCAGCAGAAGAGACTTGCGATACTTCTGCTTAACATAGTACAGACATCTCGAGTCCACCATTAACCGGATCCAGAGCCATTGGCAGATTTCCATGTCATATACGTAATTAGCCAGAGCTGATTGAGCTGACCTGTTTCTTTGCCAGAAGATTCTGCAGTTCCACATTCGTTTCTCTGACCATCCCATAACTTCCCTTCCTAAATGCCATCGGACTTTTGCTCAAATTGAACATGAAGTACAGAATCTCATACATCTCAGTTTCATAATCATCAATTAGATCCCTTGGATTGTCGGTAGATAATCATAACACAGAAATGTTTTTAAGTGTCCTGATCAATCTCTTTGCGAGATGCTTCCCATAGCCGATGCTCTATTCCCAGCTTTCTTAGTTCCATTAAGCCTTGCTCGACTGAAACATCAAATACCTAATAAAATAAGTGGCCATCCGATGGATCTGAGCAGTAGCTAGTTTGTGGTTTGAAAATATCCCGGGCTATATTCCAGTAAATGGCCGGTTTTTTTTTTTTTTTTTCTGATTCTCTAAGAAAATGAGCTAGATTTACCATCAACAGCATCATGTGAACTTGGTGAGTGTCCACTACGGTTGATCCAAAATTGTAGTCGTTCTTTGGCGATGTCTTCCTCTATTCCATGGGTTTGGGCTCTCCTCCAAAAGTATGTAAGCCATGCCTGTATAAATTATACATGCCGCAGATCCATCAAATTCAGAATAACAAGCATCTGTTAGAAAATTTATTCATGTACCCTTCAGCTGTGCAGACTATTTATTGGAAGAATTCTGTGGGGGTGTTCTATCAGCAAGAAAATCAGAAATATGCTAGATAATACACAAGGGAAAACAAAGAAGTACAAGTAATTGAAAAAGAAATGGCAGACCTCCTTGAAAAGGACATCTTCAGACTCCTCTGGACTCAATTCTGCAGGTGAAACATGAGTGGCAATTACTCATCAATATTGAAAAATTTCTTAAGGACAAGTCTTAGTATAATGGTAAGGTTACTTCATTGTAGCTTAGAGGTTACACAATCAAGTCACGAAAACAGTCTCTTTGTGGGAAACAAGGGTAAGGATGCGCACATTTGATATTTCCTCAGAGCTCACAGTGTGGGAGTCTAGCACACTAAGACACCCTTTCTATTGACAAATTCTAAGTTATATATCTTCTGTCAATTTTTACTTGACAGTGTATCATCGTGGTAGTGTTGCTTTTATATGCAATAGCTGCTTAACAGTGACTTACCAAATGCCTCCATAAATTTTGGATCACTTGGTGATTTGGCATCTGAAATTGACAATGAAAAATATATAACTCAATTGATTATTTTAGTTATGGGGTAAAAATGGCATATAGCAATGAAGCACAATTCTTTTAAAGCATGCCACCTGGATGCCATGGTTAAGGAACATAACAAAAAAGATAAGAAGCTATCAAGTGGTGTTGGCAGCAAAGAACCATGCACCTCTTACCTGATAGGGATACTCGAACAGAATTTGCACGTCTTTGTTGGGCCAATGCAAGCACGATAGCATCCTCAACCTTGAAAGGAGCAAAAGACATATACTAAGCATAAGCAACGATTCTGAAGACAAGAAATTTGATTCTAAAATCAAATGAAGGGTGAAAATGATGGAAAAAGAGAAGCTGTGGTTATTGCTCATCAAACTGAAACTCTAAATTTTAAGAACATCACAATGGAAAGAAAGAAGCAACGGAAAAGGAAACCTTTAAGGACGCAAGCTCCTTTAAACCCATTTCAACAGAGAGCATACTTTCAATGTTTCCTTCTCCAGTTAGATCACTCAAGTCCTGATCAAGTTTGCTTCTCTTCTCAATATTGTCATCACCTATTCAATGTTAGAAGCATTTAAGCCTAAAGAAACTTACTGATACAAAAAAATACAAGCATGGAGAGTCTCCACATTGGATCAATTAAAAATAATAACCTGTTTCCCAACATTCCTCCTTAGCCTTTTGTCCAGCAGAAAGAACAACCTCAAACGGAAGAGGTGCTAAGGATGACCAGTATTCATGCTTCGACACAGAAACTTCAGCACATATACCTGTAAGAATAGAATGGATTATATGAAATCATCAATCACATTGATGTCCTGTAATTTAAGAAGAAAAGTGAAACCAACTAAAATTGGATTATAAAGAGTAGGTTACCATAAGTAGCAGCTAAGCCCCAGTAGCGAGCAAGCCAACACCTCTTAAGAACAACTTCTTCCTGAAATGGCAATACAGTAAATAGGTAGTCTATGAGTGATACTTTAGATGCCATTTGCAATAACTGAATTACAAACCATTTCTTTCTGAGTCAGTATCATTCTTTGAGTCATTGAGCGCAGGGCTTTTACTTCAGATTCAGCTCCATGAAGCTGCTGCACAACAACTGCAGCTTCATCTTTTGCGTTCTGATTTGTGTAAGAAATTTAAGCGCATTAGATTCTAAACTTGGCAGCAGCAGTGATTAAGCAATTCAATAATTTATGGGATCTAGCAAAAAGGAAAAATTGGGTATTGGCCACTTCAGCACCAAGTGTGTTTAGTGTACTTACCTCAACTTCAGACTGAAGAGATGCAATTTCCTTGTCCATGACCTTATTTTGTTTTAAGTCTTTCAGTGCAGCCTGACAAAACAAAAAAGGTCAAGAAAGATACACTAAAAAGATCTGGATGTACTTGTTTATCTTATTAAAGACGCTCTAGAGAAACTGCACTGCTGTCTAGTTGTCAAAATTGTCTTTTACCTAATCAACTGAGGGACTCCACGTCTTTTTGTGGTAGCTAAAAGTATTTCTTCCTTACAACTAAGGTCTCCAATTCTATATTCTGGTTAAGATTCACTGATCAAGGTGGCCTAATCACAAGGCTTATTTTGTCAAATCATTTAGGCAAGCCTACCACGACTTGTTAATATGTACAATAACACGCAGATTTTGAGTATTGTCATTACCTCCCTTTGATGGAATGCAGCTTGTTTTCTGCAAATAATATACAAGAATCACAACGGGCACAGAGATAATTGTATCAAAGAACCAGTGCAGTTGTTAATGTAACAATTCACCTGCTCAACAATTTAGCTTCCAATGATACTCCTTCTCCAAAAGTAGCAACCTAAAGACCAAGAGAAAGTGGTAGGATACATACATATGTCAGTCAACTTCCATGAGGAAAGGGGTGAAAATAGAATGGACAGCAGTTACCTGCTTTTCAAGCTCTCTAACTCGGGCCTCTGCTTCCTTGCATCTCTTGTCCTCAAGCCTCAGCTGTATAATATACTTGGTTTTAGTACCATGAAAAACCCATGAATTGTATGGTATTGACAAAGGAACAGAACAAAAATAGCACCTTCTCAATGATGTTCTCATTTTCTTCCTGGAGCATATCGAGCTGCAGTGCAGAATGAGTCTCACATAAGTTTCACCAACATAGAGCAAAAAATCTGTTTAATATCTCTTGAGTGAAGAAATATCAAAAATATTTGATATAGAACTTAATTCACATACTTCATCACGAAGTGCCGAAGCTTCATGTTGATCTCCTGGATGTTTGGAGTTCAAATATCCAATATCTGATAAGAATCTGCATTTATGCCAATTAAAATGTTGAAGCTCTTACATAAGTAACAGCACAAAACTTTGTACACAGCCACATCAAATTAGTTTTGTTCAGGTTGGCCCCACAGGTAGCCAGCATTCAGTTTCAAATGAAGACCACAATGCTAGATGCGATTCCACTGCCCCTCTTCCTAGTAAATGTACAACCATGTCAATGCCAAGCAAGACCAAAGGAGTGCCTGACAAGGTCATGCAAAGGCAGGCCATCTCTTATGAATTCTGTGCAAGGTCCTGTCAGGCTAACGTACAAGGTCATGCCTGGCCTGCCACCCAAGATCATGCTTTTCACAGCACCATGCCTGGCCGATGTATAAGCTCAGATAATATTCTCACCATGCATAGACCATGCAAAGGAAAAGATTAAAGAAAAAAAAAAAAGACAAAAATTTTCACCCAGCTGGAGGTATGGGCTAAAGGAAAGTCAAAGCATAGCATTGGGAATATATTTGTCAGAGGCACCATGATGTAGCAAGTATTATCAGACAGAATTTTAACATTATTAGTAATTATGTATTCCTAGTTGACTATAATATCAGTAGTATTATTCACATACCTTTTGCTATCTCTTTGTCCATCTCTAGGAGGCTCCAACGGTGGTAAAGAAACGGCTGTCTTCACTGATCCCTTACTGGGCGGCACAGGTGGAACAGTTCGAAGAGAAATTGAGGGCGTTTCAGCTGATGTGGAGTGAATCGATGAAGCTTCCTCAACAGATTTTGGAGCTAACTAAATTAAAACATCAGAAATGCCAACATTAGGTACCCTCCTTCCCGCATTAATAAATGGAAATTGCTGTCCAGCCATCCTTACATGTATCCAACAGGCATTTTCGTTTCCATTATTTAGCAAGCAAGGAGTTGTTAAAAACACATCTTTTAGGCATCAACTGCATTCCTTGGTCACAATGAGTTTCATAAATTGCCAAATTGGTAACTCGGTAATGGTATATCAGTTAGAGCTTTAAACCATGTTTTGATTTTTTTTTTTTTTGGGGGGTTTCATGAGTGAGTTTCAAACTACATTTCAATTTTCAACGCATAACAATGCAGAAAATACAATAGAATTTGGCAGTCTCCGATCTTAGTAGTTCTGAGTGAGACGAATCTGACTGCAATGCAATTCCTTCACTTGACAACGTAGTAAAAAGCGAACTGTCGGCAACTAAAACAGTAAAAGTTCGAAGAAATTTACGGAAGGTGAAGGAGATCTAGTGGCGGTCCTGGCGGCAGAAGGAACGGCAGGTTTACTAGCAGCCTTTGAGAGAGAGAAAGGAGGCGGTGCGCTGTACCGGAACCCCAGATCGTCGTCCTCGTCGTCCTCATCTTCGGCAGTTTGAGAAGCCATAACCTGAGCGAGGCGCTGGGCCGCGGCCTTGGCCGCGAAGTTCTGGTTCCTCTTGACGGTGGAGATGGCGGCGGCGGAGGAGGAGCGCGAGTGGCGGTGACGCGCAGGCGACATTGTCTCGGTAGAAGACAGAGCGGCGGCGGTGGTGCCGGACTCGCTGCTCCATTGGCGCGTGTAAAAGGGGTTTTCGGTTCTTTTCACTTCCATGGGTAGTTTGACTCTGTGGTCAACAATCAGCGTTATACAATGCTCCCGCACTTGGATCCTCGCGTAAGACAGCGAACGAGGATGGCTGCAATTTGCAATGTCGCACGAGAGACAAGCGGAGATGTGTTTTTTTTTTTTTAAAAAAAAAAAAAATTATTTGTTTGTCTGGTTCGTTTTTTTTTTGTTCTTTTCTTTTCTTTTCTTCTTTTGTTGTCTCGAACGAACAAATAAGGAAAGAAAAAAGAAAAAACACAAATAAAAGTGCTCTCTCTCTCTCTCTCTCGCTCTCTACTGGCGGCTCAGCCGGTGCTGGAGTAGTTATAGCTTCTTGCATTGAGTAGCATAACTTTGCACCACTTGTCTTTTTTACTTTTTGTCAATTAAAGGCCCTCTTTGAAAGATGTTATGATCCGGTGGAAATTGGCCCGACTGAGGGCCTCCTAAAGCTCCGTCACCTCGGGAGAATAGTGAGACCCCCACTAAGAATAAAAATAAGCTCCCTTTTTGCATTGGGCTAAAACCCATATATATTGAAAGATTCTTTTTCTCTTTTTTTAATTTCTTTGAATGCAATTTCATCTTTATTTATGAAGCATTATTGTCTACGTGTTATATAGATTTGGACAGTATGTATATATGTCTCTGCATCTTGCCAATTTAACGCTGCCGGGCTGCTTTCATTTGATTATCTATTGGAACTTGAGAAGGTCCTACAACACCCATGATGTCCGATATAGACGATTCTTTTTTTTTTTTTAAATGGCGTCTCGCGTGCACTTAAAAAGAAAGAAAGTATTCGTGGAAAATCCCTCGACTATTTGTCAGACATTCACTCCGGAAAGACGGTTTTAGCATCTCACCAATTTAACTATCGACCGCACTATATATCAGCTGTGATGTGATGTGATGTGATGTGATGTTCTCGTTCCCTCCCTTTAAAGGTAAATCAGAGACTTGCAATTCAGACTTACGAACATCCAAGGGGCAAAAGCTCGTATATCATATAAGATTTCCGCAGATATGAATTATTGGCACGCCACCAAGCAAGAACAACAGCTTGGAAACATGAAATTCATGACGATAAACAGGAACCAATTAGTAGGATTAGCAGGTTCATTAATTTGTACCAAATAGGGAATCAGAGATCATAAAAAAATAATTTACTTTAAAATAAAATTTAAAAAAAAAAATGAATAAGAAGAAGAAGAAGAAGAAGGGATGAAACTGTAGGTGTGTCGAGTCTTCAATTCAGTCGAGAAACTTTCCCATGCAATTGAGCCGCCCCTTGAGCTTGGATACATTGGATTTGACTGCCTTCATGTCCTCCTCCTCCTCCTCCTCCTCCTCACAGTTGTTATAATGCGTTGGCAGAAATCTCTTCAAAGCCCTGTTCTCGTTCATCAGAATGTTAACTTGGGAACGAAGTTGTTTGATAATTTCTCTCTTCTCATCATTCCTTTTTATCAGCTCTGCCTGCTGCCCCATATTTTCGTCTATAAGTTTCGCAATCTTTAGCCTCCACTCATTCCACTTCCTCTCCCTCTCTGCCACATTCAATTGAAGCTCACCATCACCAACATCGTTTCCTTTCAAGTCAACAGCACTTATGATCTTTTGCAGCCCTCCACTGCTGATGTCTCCCGCAACTGTTATATCTGCCTTGGTCTTGTTAAGGGCATCAATGTCAAAGCAAGGATCTAGAGTATCAGGACTAGACTGACATTCATGGAGTAGCTCATCGAATTGTTTTGGGTTTTTGTTATTGTTGTTGTTGTTCAATGGAAAACAGGACGATTTCATTTGGGAGACCTGAAGGTATTCGGATCTCAACTGCTCGTATTTCTCGGCTAAAGCGCAGTAGGATTGGTGCAAGTCTCGCACGATTTCTAAGAGCTCGTGTCTCCTCTCGTAGAACATCTCAGCTCTCTCAGCAAATCTGTCCCCGTCATCTTCTATAATGTTTACCATCTTCTTAGTCTTGTTCTCCAAATCTGCATGCACACCAATGTCACGTAGCATCTCATTAATCTTCTTGTCACAGAACATCAGAATTAGTTAGACGCCAACTGTCAAAGCAGTTTCCCAGAAATGGGTCAAAAAAAAATTACTTGGAGTACAATTTGAAGTAAAAAGTTCGTAAAGTTCATACAATTTTTAATTTTTAGCCCAAATTAATGTTTGATGTTAATTCCAGCTATAAGATGATGACTTTGCATTATTTCTCTTTTTCTGTTCCCAATTCTGTTATATAAATTTGAGAATGGTGAAGGAGTTAGTTCGGTCATGCTTGTTAAGCAAGGTGTAGATTGCCAGTGATTCAACGAAGAGAAAAACAGAGAAAAAAGGGAATAAATTACGAATAAAATGCTAGGAACATGGTGAAGATGGTCATACCACTTTAAATTGACCCAGAGAGAGAGAGAGAGAAAGCGAGAGCAACAGATACCTGAGAGAGTAGTCTGGAGCCACTGGGATTGATGGGGACGATTATGGCTACCGGAACACCATGGAAAAGGCTGAGAATAGTCAACATTCTCCTTCCCCATTGTAACAATTCCGTTCGTCAGAGAAATGGTTTCAACAACTCCACTGAAAAGATCGGGAAACCAAACTACAACCAATTAAAAAAAAAAGACAAGAAAAACAAAAAGAAAAGATTGAACTCGAACCTTAAAAGGTTACCAAACTTTTTTCTGGACTCTTACTCCAATTCAGTGACACCCCCCCCCACTTTCTTTTCTTTTCTGGCGAACTAGCAAATCAAGCCTGGATATTAGTTTTTCAAATCTCACATACATGTGGACTCATTGTTCAATTCCTAATCGATAGGTACGTGCATAAACTCCTCCTATCTCAACGTTGTTACGTTAGTGCCTTCCAAATTAAAAGCCCCTTGATTGTGGATAGTCTACATCACAGGCCCATGTAGAATTTAGGTGAGCCGGACCCCTCAATATTTTGAAGGAAACCCAAGTTTAGGTGCCTAATTTTTTTTAAGTGATGAACCCAGTTTGAGTTTTACAGTTTTTTTTTTTTATTTAATTCATAATTTCCAGTTAAAAGCTCTTTAATTTCTTGGGTTGCAAGGAAAAGTGGGGAATTCACCATTTTGCCCGGCCGCGATTGCTTGCCTCACAACGGACTATCTGTTTCTGACCACTAGATTTTTTTTTTTTCTCGCGCAGGATGCATGTTTGGAGACTTATTAATGACGTCACCTCAATGGCTTACAACATGCCTGAATTCCTGAGATCCCCAAACTTAAAACTTAAGATTGGCTGGCTCAATATGGTAATTGTTACTCGGTCCCTTTCGTAATACAAATTTAACAGCCAATTTATATGTGTTATCACCGAATAGCGGCCATGGAACCGGAAACCAAGGCCACAATTGATAGCGGTAGACCACTCTTCTTGATTAGTGATTAATTAGTCATCCCTTCTTGTTTACTATCTATTAGTCATTTCTTCAATTCTACCCATAAGACAAACATTTCCCCCAATCTGTTATAAAAGAAAGATATCAGTTATAGAGAGGAGCGGACGGTAGACGAAAGTTTAATCATTTTAATCCAGAACGATCGGATCTTTACGATCAAAATGGGAGACCATGGGGCATCTAGAAAATCATTTCACCAGAACATGTAACGAGGATTAACCGCCTTAACTTCTGTAATTTATGACTTGTAAAATTCCCCCCCCCTTCTTCTTTTTTCTTTTTGTTTTTATCTCTGCCATTCACCAGGTCAAAAATGTTCCTTTGCTCTGCAACCTTCTTGAGTAGTTGTACACAATAGCACCCATCGACTTCCATAGCGGTAATTGTTAATGAAGTTACACTGCAGGTCCATTCTTTTGCCGTTGACCATATTGTTAATTCCAGCTGCTGTCGACACTATTGTTAATTCCGGATCTTCCGAGTGTAACATTTGGCCGTTGCCCATGTAAATGAAATTTCGTGTAACTTGGTGCAGACTGACCAAGCATCACACTTCACTAAGGTCAACTCCATCCACTTGTCTCGCTTCGCCTAGGTCTACTCCACCTTTTCATCCCCCCACCCCGCCCCAAAGTGATGCAAATTTTTGAAGCATTTAGAGCTCTGTGATTCCCGCTTCAACCAGGCCGATCCCTAGACTCTCTGGGGCAAGCTAATGGAAAGTCAGTTATATTGGACGGTGGCATGACTGAAAAGTCAAAACTACGGGCAAACAAACCCACCAATCAAAACCAACTGGCCACCTCCAACTTTAATTCGACACTTTGACTTTAGGTTTACCAGGTGTTATTTTTACCAGACCAGATTAGGATAAGTGTTCAAGGTTTAATAGCAAAATCTTGCTCATTTGCTCTCCTATAAAGCAAAGCCGATGCTTCCACCCTGTTTTACAATAAGGGAAAGGGAGGGAAATACGTAAGGCAATGGTCAAATACAAACAGACTGTAACAATGCAGATCAGGAGGAGGTCATTACCAGCCGGGATGAACAACATGTTTTCCATTAGACAAAGCCCAATTCACCTGTTCAAGACAATGATCTCATGCCTCAAAATAAAGAATCACTGTACTAAAGAACGATACAACATTGCATATTGTGTATTTCGTGGGTTGCTCAAAGATCCAAGAGTAACCTAGATTTCCAAGTACTCCAACAATTTAGAAGTTAGAATGCTAATTTCCTCATTGCCTTAAAAAAGGAAAATAAGTGATATTACCTTATCCGTCCCAAGTGAATTGGCAACTACATGAGTGACCTGGTCATCTGTCTGGTTTGTACAGACAGCACCAAATTGTTCAGCTGTCTGCCATAGAGGGTGCAAGTGGGGGTTGGCTTCGCCAACAGGAAAAACCCTGCTAAACACAATTCGGCAGCCAGACAAAATTTTCCTTTGTTCTGATGCAAGGATATTTCGGACATCTGCTTCTTCTAAGGAATAGTGGGTGAAAAAGTCTTGATGTATTCTCTCAATAACCTATTTTAGGTCAAATCAAATGATCAAGGGCCCCAAAAGTTAACTATTCACCAAAGAATCAACAAGAAAGTGTATTTATGACTGACCGCTAAAGAACATGCCAGAGTCCCATCTTCTGGTCTCTCATCATGGTCAATCTCAAGAAGCGAAGGACCTGGAAGCCCAAATTGGCGTCTACTACAAGGGAAATAAATATACCTGCAATGTACATAGTTAGAAGGGTATGCAGAGACTAAGATGAATTAACCAATGGAATTACATAGTCTATACTAGAGGTAAAATATTTACCTTTCCACAACAATCAAGTTCAACTTGTTAAGAGGCCACACTCTCACAGAATCATCAATAATGACAACAGCTGACTCCATACCTAAGACCCCCTCAAGATCCTTGCTCTTGGGAACCCTATCATCACTATCAAAAGGATCTGAATCATCACCCCTAGAGATAACTCGTCCAGCAAACAAATCCCCTTTAGGATCAAGCAACTTTGCCATCTCTGTAGCATACAGCTTGTTTCCCATTGTGTAAAGATGCAGCTCGTAGAGTTTACTAGCCTAAATATGGAGCAAGGAAGTATTAGTATGCTTCAAGTACAACTTGAGCACCAAGGCAGTACTCAAATCCTAAGTGAACATTACCTTCTCCAAAAAATTCCATATACCGGGCCGTAATTTTGTCCACATTCCCATATGAGGAAAGCGGAAGATATGTCTTTGTGGTTTTTCACGATCTTGTTCCTCTTTCTTTCTCAATATCTCATCATGCACAGGATCTACTTCAGTAAACTGAAAAGACATACAAAATTCACTGAATTAGTAAGTAAACATTCATACTCCAAATTTTGAACAAGAAAGACCAAAAATCTATCTATGAAGTAATTAGCAATTACCTTGGCTGAGTTAAGAAGTGTATGATCTAGATCCAAGACAAGGCAGAGCTTGTGTGCAGCAAACATTTTCTTTTGTTCTTCTATCCTTCTTGCCCTTTCTCTCTGTATAGCAGCCTTTTGCTGGTCATCATACCTGTCAAAAAGATGCTCAACATCTCCCCAAGTATTCTGAGAATGTGAAGCTGCCGCCGCTGCTGCCACTACTTGAGGAGTTGAGCCTACTGAGATAGTTTGTTGGTCAGAATCTGATGTTACAGGTTTCAAATCCACTCTATCTGACTTGATTTGCACAGGTTGCAACGCAGAAAATTCAGAACCAACAGACGGAGTTGTTGATGATTGGGAAACAGAAACTATATCAGCGATATTTTTTAACCTCTTTGTAAATGGCAAAGAAATATCTGGCAGCGAAACAGAATGGGAAGCCGATGGATTCAATTCTGCTTGAACATCATGCTTTTGCACATTCTGATCTTGTTTTGTCAGCTTGGCAGTTGATGGGAGGGCTACATTTCCTTTCAACTGTTCTGATCCCAAGCCCCCCGTTCTTTCAAGTGAATTACCATGCAGAACACGGCGAGGGTCCCGTGGCTTCATGCGAATCTGTCCAACTTCATCCTGTACAGTCCATAGCCTCCAAACATCATTAAGCATCCAAAAGATTAAAAGAACAGAAACGTGTTCTACTTTATTTATGTGCTTGATTGAACAAGATAAGGTAGATTTACTGACATAGATGATATAGTTCACAAAAGTAAACGCATATGACTTATAATTGGCTCCCACATAAAGCTCAAACCATCCTTGCAAAGGGAGCATAAGGACCATAATTGATCCAAGCATAATTTTGTGATAATCAAGAATACCATACAAGAACTACTCACCAGTTTAGGAATTTGAGATGCAACCTGAAGTGCCCCTGCTGGCCCTGGCAAGATCCCTGTGGACTGTGGGGAAGTAATATTCACTGCAGGGATTGCTCCCAGAATTGAATTAGAGATCGAAGAAGGTATTGCACCTTTTGCGGGATCAGCAAGCTTCTGTCTCTGTTGCTGTCCCATCTTAATCAAATTCTTTAACATTGCAGGATTCTCTGCAATGTCTTTTAACAAATCAGGAAAGGATGTTGTATTAGTGCCCATTGGTGGTACCTGCTCACTCTTAATAATGGTCATATTGGTTCCTACAACTGGCAAGTGCTCATTTGCTCCAATGTTTAGTGTGGACTTCCCACAAACAGGGACTCCATTTTCTATTCTCTCAGCATCACATCCTACATTCTCTGCCAACTGATTTTGGCTGAATGTTTGAGATGCAACCACATCCATATCCTCCAACCAGCCACCGCTTCCAGTTATCGGTTTCACATCTCTAACAACTCCAGAATTTTCCAATCCATTCTTTTGCCTTTTTAAGGAAGCCCCATCCAGAATAGGATCTTCATCGGCCTTTTGCTTTCTTGAACTCAATCTTTCTCCAACATTTTCCACTTTAGGACCATTGGCATCAGAGCTAAGAAATCGAAGTCTAGGATCCCTGCTCTTTGCAGAGGCTTTTGTGATTGAACCCGCTGGTGCAGCGCCTTTAGCAGGGATAACTCCTTGCACACCAGAATTCCTGAGGAAGGAAGATGTAGTGCTTTCTTGGCCTAATATGGGTGGATTCAGAGATTTAGTGTTACCAAGAGTTGATAAATTAGAAACTTCCCCACCAATATCACCGTCCCCGTCCTCAGATTCTTCTGAAGGTGTCGGGCTTGGAAGTCTATCGTTCATAAAAAATGAACTGCGGCCAAATTTTTGTTGATAGCTGGAAACAGCTTTAAGTGCGTCAGTTTCATATGGATGCATTTTAGAATTCTGACTCTCAAGCACCACCTTAGGTTTGGGCAATGCTGTTTTAGGTGACCCATCCTCAGCAGGCAGTACTCTATTTACAGGTAAAGATGGTGTTGCTTCATGTGTAGGTGATGGAAGGTTGTCTGCATCATGGACCTTGTGGAGATCCAGCAAAGGGAGTGACACCCCTCTACTCTTAAAGCTAGAAACTACTTGTTTAGGGGGTTCAAGTGACTTGTTTGGCTTATTATGAACAAAAGATTCAGCAGCAGGAAGTAGCTTATTAGTGGCAGTTATATCATAACCAGCACCATTAGCTAAGGCATCACCATCCTTCTTATTCATCCCGATAGGAGCCTGTTTATCTTTATTCTTTTCACAAGACCTTGAACTCAACGAAACATTAGGAGAATCCACAGAGGATACCATGGAACATATCTGCGAAGAACAGGCACCATTGTTATTTTCCACATGATAGGCAAATCCTAGTGAACAATAGTGTACAAAGGGCCACAGAAATAATAAATCACACCTCTTTCATCTGCTCAGGGGAGAAAATAGGAGTATCATGACTGTTTAGAAAGGAAAGAAGCCTGCAACCAACAAAACAAGAGAAGAGTGAATTAAAACCTTAAAGGAATTAATGATTTTACATCACATAAACAAGTACCAATTGTTACCTTGAAAAAGTGGCTTTATTCTGTCCTTTTAACTTGTAACTCATGGAGCAAAAGACCTGACAAAAAAAATGGAGAAAAAATTATGGTCTTTAAAAAGTTCACAACCAGCATTGCACGCCAATCAATAGAATTGCCCCCCCTAAACCCCTTCCGTAAGATATAAGACTAAAAGGTGCCTCACCGTATGAAGAGTTTGAATTACAATAAAAGACAATTGAACAAGAGATTCTCCTGTGGGAACCTCAAATTCCCCAACCACTTCCAGCAAGCTCTCCACTGCACTCTGCAGCTTGGAACAAGCTGCCTCAAATGATCTACAGCAAACAAATGAACAAGAGAAATCAACCCAAAATGCAATTATCCCATTACTTCACCAATTGTAGTTGAAAGCATGCAAGGTCAACTGTCAGTCTCAAAATTCGGCGAAGTAGTACGAGGACACCAACAATAAATCAACTTACTTCTCTGCCTCAAGGACAGTAACACTGTCCAAAGCTTCACGGATCGAGTCCACTTTCCTATCCATTTCCTGCTTCTGCTTGCACTCAGCCTCCGAGCCACCAACATTCCTCTCCACATTACTGGAAACGCCATCTTTATCTTTCCCAACAATCTCAGAATCCAAATCAATCTCACCCTCCTCCAATTCCCCTTCCTCTTTTTCCTCACAATCCATCTCATCATCACCACTAACATCAATGACAACTTTCTCTACTTTCTTCTCCTCTTTGCCACTGCCATTCACCGACGACGACGGCGACCCCGAAGACCTTTTGGAATTATCGTCGGTTTGTTCGACCCCCCCAAAGAGCTCAGTAAGTGGTTTATTCTGCACGGCCTGCGCCCAGGCAAGACTATACAAGCCGGAGACGTAGCCTCCGCCCATCTGAAACTTGTAAAGATCACTCATCGTCCAAACCCTAGAAGCAGCGTCCTTAGACTTCGACTGTCTCGGAGACTTCACCTCCTGCTTATTAAAATCCTCCTCACTGATCTCCTCAACCGACGCCGTATCGGAAATTTCACCCTCCTCCACATCCTCCCCTCTCGTCCTCGTCGTCGTCGTCGTCGTCGTCTTTTCATCTTCCCCCATGCCAACTAGGGTTTCTCCTCCTTCCCAATCCAAGCACTCAGATCCAGCAACGAGCATATATTATAATAATTATAATAATTAAAATAATCAACAATCGGATCCAGAATCCTCCGTAATCGTTTCTTAATCTTACATTTAAAAAAGAAAAATGAAGATAAAACAAGAAGATGAAGAAAGCCGATTGAATTTTAACTGTTTCGTTTTCTTCGAGATCTGAAATTTACAAGTTGTACAATTAAGCCGCAGCGAGTTTTTAATAAAAGGCGGCTTCTACAATTTTTCCAGAGTTTTCGATCTCAGATCTGATGTTTCAGAAATTCAGATCGCCCGCCCCGATTTCAGTAGAGTTCCTTCTTCTTCTTTTTTTTTTCTTTTTTCCTTTTTTTTTTCTTTTTTCTTTTTTGAACAGGTATGTAGAAAGACGACGATGACCAGGACAGCGATAACTCAGTTTCTTGGAAATAAATACGACGATTGGTACGACAATTGGAAGAAGCAATTGCCTTCGTGAGCAAGGGTTTTAAAAGGAGGGAAGCCCAACGCGATCCGAATCTAGGTAGACGGAGATCTGGACCGTACACGTCATCGATCCGTGTGCCACCGGGATATAGTGGCTGGTAACCTGCCTAGGACAGAGAAGTAAATCTATATGCCGGGCATCAGCCATGACGTTTGAGTCCATGTTTTTCAAAAAATATAATTCAGAATTTTCAAATCATTAACTTAAAATTGTTGAGAAAAAACAAATTGTTGGGTTATTGCTGAATTTAAAAACAAGCGCAACATTCGCCCACCCTTCTTTTTTTGTTGTTATTTTGACGGAATTACAATATTTAATATTTGTTTTTGGGCGAAAATGCACGAATCAGTCACAATTTACCGGAAAAATTAATAGTGAATGCTTTAACTCGGTCGAGTTAAAATTGGCGAATCGCGTGTATAGGCCATAGAAGGAAACGCATATATGATGAGAAAATAGAGCAGTACTCGTGATTTCACCAAAAATTTTTGTAAGTGTATATTTAATCCACCGAACAATTTAATGAAAAATTAAATTCATAACTCTAGACACAAAAAAATAAATAATGTTTTTATGACTAAACTAAAATACTAAATATTTATAGACGTATAAACGTCCAAACTTGGACAACAAGAAATTGAGTAATAACATGCGAAAATGAAAAAAGAAATTGAGTAATAGATTATGAGGGCATGTGAGTCGTTAAAATACTAGGTCGGACATCAAGGTTCATCGGTTGTAGAGAACAATAAATTATTATATTGTCCGCATTCCCCTCGCATTTCATCAAACATCCAAACTTGGATGCATTTCAAAATTGTTAAAATCTTCCAAAAAATTTTTCTTTTGGTTTCTTGAGATGTTTATTATGTCACGTTTGTGTTTATTAGTATTATTATTTTTTCCGTCAAACCTAAAACTCTGGTTGTTAACTTGTTAGGCAAGGAGTGCAATAGGTCCATGATGAAACCACACGGATCAAAAAAGAATTCAAAATTTATCACTAACATGATGCCCATGGGGCGCACTCCATGAATCTTGCAAATATACATTTTGAACACCGAAAAGGGAAGGGTAGTTAAATCGTTAAAAATCCAAAGACATTCAAGTCCGAAAGCGTCAACTGGTTCGAAATGTAAGTACCAAGAAATTACAAGAAAAGTAAATAGAAAAAAGACCAATCTACGCTATCTATCCGCGATTTTGCCTCAACCTTCTAGCCTCGAATTGCCAACTGGCAGGCTTTTATGCCTCGGTCTCCTCCTGGTCAAGTCTGCTACTTCTTGGATTGTATACTAACGTGAGTTATCCTCTTCCACTGTAATCCCAAATTCTTCCTCCAGACCCATTGCTAATCTCCACTTTGTATTGTCCATGATCGCGTGGTTAAGGTTGGTCATTAATCAATAATAAACATCAACAACAAAGTTCTGTTGATTTAAAACTTAAATAACCAATAACTGATTAAGCAAAGGGAGACGTGCGTACCGTGTCATGAGAGTCAGTGCAAGGGGCAGAGAACTCCGATCCGGAGGTGAGCTCAGACTCGGCAGGCGACGCCAGTTGTTTCCTGACTATATTTACCATCTCTTTGGATTGTCTCGGGCTTAGCCTGCAAAAATGCGCACATTTCAGCACTAAGAATAGGGCAGAGCAGGGAATGATGTGCAGCGCTTCCTTTTCTCTCTGTTACGCGTACAATATAAATGTAACAACGTAGAGTAAGTATCATCCGAGACGATAATATCATTAGTAATTTGGTTTTTTTTTTTAAATATTAATTTAAATCTATTTATATTTAAAAAATAATTTTAAATTATATATTTTTAATGTTAAAATTGAGTATTAAAATTTTATTTAAATTTAATAATAATTTTTAATAAAAAATATATAATAAATGATTTATCTCGATCAATATATATAATAACTAATATTTTTTTTTTTTATCTTCTTCTCCCAAAAAGAGGGAGCCATATGTTTTCATGGAAGGAAAGGTGCTCTTCGTCCAACCACTGGTACCCATCTTCAAAGTTGAAGTATTTTCAGTTATCCGTCCAATAGCATTTTTGAAGCTTTCAGATTTTGCTATTTCCGGAAAAGTTTATACTTGCAGCCAGAACTGCCATTGTTAAGCTAGCTAGATGCTGGGATATATTATCGTTTAACTAACTTTGAAGGTTAATATAATCGGCAATTTTAGTGTAATAGTAAAATTATTGTGATATAGCGTGGAGTCCACTCATCTGAGTTACACTATTTTTACTCCTTTTCAGATTATATGATAAGAAAAACTCGTATACACCCCTTTTTGCTTAAAGTTAATATAGGTAATCAATCCACACGATTAGTCCAGCGCCGCGGTAGGTGCGCAAAGCTCTGCGAAGATAAAAAGTAGGCTAGCAACGAACAACATCGAACGAGGAAAGCCGAAAGGTCGGGGAAGGGGAAGGCATAGTTACTGGATTTCCAAACATAGAATCAAAAGGGTTCCCACAACAATATCTCGATTAATTACACTAAAAACACGGAACCACCTTTTATTTTCATTTGTACAAACAATTAAGTTTAACTAAATCGTCGAACTACAAAATACCCCCGAACTTAGTAATATCCCATCTTGGTGGAAAGATTCCACCACCTCTCCAATAAGTAAACCCTCACCGTCAGATTCTCGTCCAAAGAACGGAGAAATCTGACGTTTGGTCCAAGTATCCAACGGTCCAAGAGGCACGTGCACCGTCTCCTGGAACCACCGGATTGCCCCGTTTGAAACCCTTATCCTGCGCCCACTTCTCCCGCACACTCCCGTTCCTCTCAGTCACAGTGATGGCCGCGGAGGTACTGCCACCGGAGGCCACAGTAACAACCGTAATCACCGCCTCTACCTCCGCCACCACAAACCCCACCGCCGCAACAGCTACAGCAACCACAACAGCTTTAGTCCCTGCACAACCAGAAAACGCCGGCCCACCTCCCGCTACCACAAAACGGCAGCGCCGTCCGAGCGTCCGTCTGGGGGAGATCGGCGACCAATCGGCAAATCTTTCGCATGATTCGCATGCTCGGCGGCCCAAACACTCCTGGCGCCTACCAAAAGACTACTCTAAGTCATTGAAAGCCCGTTCGTTAACCAATCTCGTTCACGGAAATGAAAATAGCCTCGAAATCCAAGAGCTCGAAGCGATCAATCAAAACGGCGAAGTAAACCTAGAGTTCAGCCACCGTAAAAGGGCGAAAAGAGCCACAAAGAAGAGAGTACGATCGAACTGGATTCCAAAAATCGACGAAGGAGGAGGAGGAGGAGGAGGAGCAGCAGCAGCGACTGAGAGAGATAGTAGAGAAGACGGAGGCGAAGGGTTTAGGGACTTCGATCCTGAATCTGACACTCCGTTGAAGGGCCAAAGCCCCGTCAATTCCGTCGACGACTTGGCTCTGGATTTCTGGCACGGCAGCCAGAGGAGAACGGGTACGGGTATGGGCCGGGCCAGGGTTTCGGTGAGTCGGGAAAACGAGGCAATAGAAATGGATAATCCGCGGGAATCGGATTCGAGGGACCCGAAATGCGGGACAAGCAGCAGCGAGGGAGTGAGGATGTGGCTGATTGAGTTGGGATTGAGTCGATACGCTCCCGTTTTCGAGATACACGAAGTAGACGACGAGGTCTTGCCGTTGCTTACGCTGGAGGATCTCAAAGATATGGGGATAAACGCCGTCGGGTCGCGCCGGAAGCTTTACTCTGCAATCCAGAAGCTCCGAAAGGGGTTCTCCTGACATCGTCTGTCTTTACAAACTTGCAATTGTGTTGTAACCCTTTTGTTTGTTTGTCTGTTTGTTTTTGTTTTTTCTCTTCTCTGCTTCATGTGACTACAAACCTTTACCTAATAAGAAGAAAAATGAATCTCTGTAGTAGATGTAACCAAAAAAAAAAAAAAAAAGGTTTTGATCTCTTTTCTAGATTCTAACTAATAATAATATGGTTGATGGTAGTTGATATGGTTTGGTTGGTTGGGAGTTGCTAGTTCTTAATTGTATCGACATTCATGCTCTGTATGTGATTCATCTTCTCTTCTAATCATGCCTTCTTGCCTCTTTTTTGTTTTTATTTTTGGGAGGGGGGGGGAAGGAGGGGGGCGGTTTCGCAATCGGAGTTTAGGTGTAAGAATGGTAAGATGAACTCGATAGATAGTTGAACACCGTGGTAGTTGTATCATATCATGCAGGTGGATTCCATGGATGGATAGCCTCCTGTCTTATTCTCTCTTTCTCTTCTGTTTACCATGTTTTACAATCGTTACTTTTGGCAATGAATTTTATTAAAATTTGAACTGCCGGCAGACCATAGATGTCCCTTGCTAGTACCCTATCTCTTATTGCATATGCGTCGGCATCAATTGTCATTTCATTCAGTTACAGCTAAAAATGGGATTTAACATGCAATTTGACAAAGGCAAAAGAAGGCCAGTAGGCCAGGACATTTCCCTCACAGTGATTTCTCTCTTGTGATTATACGGATAGAATGTTTCATGTGGGGGGCATACACTTGAATGATAATGGTGGTGTCATTTTATGTTGCTGTCATTTGAATATCAATGTTCAGCAAGGTAACTTTGGGGGTCGCCACACAGGAACTGCTAGAAGCAGTGGTCCTGGAATTGGCTATTATGGAAAACTATGATCCTGAAAGGACATTTTCTTGCTTTGCCTGCCTTCCTTTGGTTAGTAATTGTACTAGAAATTTCTGATATGCCAAAAAATTTCGTCAGCATGCATTTGAGGATCCCTCTTTCAAAGTTTTCGTCAGCATGCATTTGAGGATCCCTCTTTCAAAGTTGTCAACTCTGTAACCCTTCCCTCTCCTCTGTGCATGTGCATACAGGAGACAGCGAGGGTGTGCCATTCGTAATAACCATTTCTTTTTTTTTTTGGTTATTTCATTCATCTGCCTGAGATGTACAAGGATGGTCTGCTGGTTTTACTTGGGCAGCCCAGATCTTGTCCTTCGTCATGAAGGGGGGAAGCTGTCAACCAACGCTTAGTCTTCCTAAAATGTCACCCTTTCTCACTCTAGACAAAATTTGTATGTTGAATTCTTATCCAATCAATGTAAATTATACCGTTATTTGAGTGTGTATTTTCTAGTGCAAACTGTGTTTTGTGTGGGGTTTAAGTTTGAAGCTTTTTATTTTAAGTTGTCTAATTGCAAATCCACGGTCGTATGGTAGGGTGCAGGTCTGAATTATTGTTACAACTTACGAGCAAGTTAAGCTTACGGTGTGAATATGTGTGATATTTATGGATTTCCTTGGGCCTGTTTTAGTGGTTGGGTGATGACAGCTGAGCAGGAAACTAATGTTGTGATTGAGTTGGTCATAAACATGTATGGAGAGGTGCAGTTGGTATATATGATTATAGACGGTGGAACCTGCGCTTCAAATTGATGGCCATGCGTGCGCCATTGCAACATCCGTGCAGTTGTTGCTGTCATTTGAATATCATTGTTCAGGTAAATTTTTTAGTTGTAGTCCGCAAGCCGACAATTGCAAAAATTTTTGTTAATAAATATAATTAACTTGTTTAGTAATTATTTATAATATTGTTTTATTTTTTAAGTAAAAATTTTTAATAAAATAAAAAAATATTATAAAAAGAAGTTTTTTTTATATATAATTAAATTAGACTTATTTTATATATAAACAAAGATTATTATTTTGAAAAATTATTAAATTGTGATATATATATATATATATATATTATTTTTTATTACATTAAAATTTTAAAATATAAATTTAAATTATGTGTATTTTTATTAAATATAAAATTTATAATTTTTTAAATATTAATAAGTTTTAGTTTAACTTAAAATAAAAGTTCTTAAATTACAATCAAAATCACAAACACATTCACAACCGAAATTTCGTGGAAGGGTATATACTAATTCGGTTAGAGTTTCGGGGATTTCAGAAGTAAAGGTTGTTTGCCTGTTGTTACTTGTTTATTAGGAAAGTCCGATCTTGGATGGTGGTGTAGTGCCCAAAGGGTAAAAGCCCATTGCAACGCTTAAAATCCATTTTCCATTTCTTTGTTTGGATCCATTTTCTCGCTTGCACTCATCTACAACTGCACCCATCAATTGGGCTGGGCTGATTCTTTGCTAGTTTAGCCTAATTAGATGCTTTACAAGCTACAAGGTCGAAAAGATCAACTACAATCTTTTTAATAACGTTTATTGGAGTCCAAACTTCAACTTAAATTGCTTCCTTCTGGCCGACATGGACGCAGTTATGGAATTATTTTCCTAATAGTAAAAAATTAAAAAAAAAAAAATTAATGTGAGAAGTGAGCAAATGTACTTTGAACAAAAACTCTTCTCCTTTTCCTTTTCCTAAATGTTTTTCTTCCTAGGCGCAAGTCCCTTTTTGCCTTTTTGTTTTCTTCTTTAAGCCAACCATTGAGAGTTAAATGTCAGTAGGCATTCTCACGGAATCTAATGGACAAAATGGAAAGTTGAAGGACTCCTAGTTTGTTTTTAACACAGTTTATATACGCATGCTCTAAGTTCGAAAGTAGCCTAAACCTCAAAGCAAATGGGAAAACATCAATTTGAAATTGATCTGGAACATAACAAAATGAATCATAATTAAGCATATAAGTTAGAAGAAATGTGTCGGCTGTATCCTTCTATTATTTATTTATTTATTTTTTTTCCGTTTTCTTCCTTTGGGCTATGGTTTTTGCCACTAAAAGTCCCAAATACTTGGCATTTGGGTTTTTCGTATGAAAAGTTGCTTTCCTTCACCCTCAATGTCTCTACGGGTTGCTAATGGAGAAAAAGGAAAACTTAAGCAATCTCGTTAACTCTTGAGAGCTCAGAAGAAAATTAATGAGGCAAGGAAATAAGAAACAAATAGGATTAGTTGTTCATCAGCATATGGAGAATACAACTTGGATTATGTCATCTGTCCCCAAACTAATAAACAATCATTTGGGGTTACTCCAATCTTCTTCTTTTTTTTTTCAATTAGATGATTGAATAAAATAGAGGGAAATAAATATCAAGGCCCATTAATTAGGAACTACTGAAAAAAAAAAAAAAAAAGGAAAAGGGTTTTGATAGCTCAGGAATGATACATGTAAAAGACACGGAAGATTTCCCAAAAATCTCAGGCAGTGCTCCTAGCATAGTGCAGCACCATAACATGATCAGTGGTTGAGGAGTCTGGAAGCAAAGTAACTGCATCACTTGGGCTCCATATGTTATCTCTTACATGCTGCAGCGTCAAGAAAGGTAGAAGCTGTTGTCCTCTACATGTTATTTCTACCTGCTTTTGATTTTTTATTTTTCAATCACAATCGTGCACTTAAAACGCGTTAGCCATAATCCAAAATTATTCCAACATATCGACAAAGAGCAACAACCCCTATCAATTGAAAAATCAAGAGAATAGCAGGTCTAAAAAGTCTCAAAATTACATACTTGCGCATGAATGCAAAATGCCTGATATTATAGATATCTTATAATGATAACTAGTCATTATCGTGGTCGTGGGGCATAAAATAAAAACGTCAAGTCGATCACTCAATGGCCTCCTAATTTCATGCAGATTAATTTTGAGTCATTCAGGGGATCACTTCATTAAAGTGAGTAAATCAATCTTGTACTCAAATCTTCTCTCCCTAAATATTCCACCAACATAGGTACCACCATGGACTAGACAATTGACGGTACAATTGACAATAAATCTCCTCTTTGTCGCCCATCTTTGAAGTTCAAATCTTGATGTAGAAAGTGTTAGAATGAATAAACTTGGTTATGATGATTACACGGATAAATATGTACGTGATAACTACTCTCACTTGGAAGTAACGAATGACATGAAGCTATGTACTAGTGGGGGCCTTGTGATGTAATGCAAACAGATATCAATCTGTACACTCAACCCATTTGGATACTTTCAGAAGAGTTGCATTATGTGGATCGAGTAAAATTGACAGAAGAAGTCAAAGATTGAGGGTTTCTTTTTTTTTTTTTTATAAAAATATTATTTATAATTAAAATTTCAAAATTTTCGCCTTAAAAGTACCCTATATACCAAAAAAATAGCAGAATATACAAAAAAAAAAACATAACATAAGTTGTAATGAGTATTAAATTCACTTTTTAACAAATTCATTGCATATACTATCATACTAGTTGAACATTACATATATTTTGATAAAAAATTTTAAAAATTTGAAAAAATTCAAAATATAAATTTCTTATCATATTAGTATATTTCTATTCAACAATATTTAAAAATAAAATTTTAACAGAATATGATATTATTTTGAAGTCATGCTTTTGTCACTAGATTACGTCTTTTCGATATATATATATATATATATATAACGTGTACCCACATAATTATTAAATAGATAAATTGTAACGTCTACTTTACCCATAAAATTCTCTGCCAGTCCTTTGTTTTTGTTTCCACTTTACTCCACGGATTCCTAATTCCTACACGACCCCACATAAAAAATAAAAAATAAAAACCTCGGGCAGCGGTCAGGTACGGAAATCAATAGTTTGAAGCTGCCCGCCCTCCGCACGATGTCAACACTGCCCGGGTTTAATCATTACGGGACCCACCTAGACTTAGCACGTAAGCCAATATCATGAGCCCCATGGACTTTCTTTTTTATCATATTATCCACGTTTCTTTCTATAATCCAAGAAAAAGCAAAATTTGTAATGGATCCAAAAAGCACGGCCAACAAAACAATTTAAAAAAAAAAAAAAACCCCCCCAAAAGCCTAACTCTAACTTAGATACGCTATACTACACTTAATGCAGTATTATTTATTACAAATTACTAATATTTAGTAAGATTATATATATATATATATATATGTATGTATAGATGTATGTATGTATGTATGTAGTACCATGATCGATCGATCTCATGCCATGCAAGTCTCCTCCACGCTGCTTTCTCTTCCGTGAAAGAAATCCCAAATTAAGAGGGTCAAATATTCCTCCATGACATCTCAAAGCTTTTTTTTTTTTGATAAAACCTTGTCGAGGATTATGACCTAATTATTTTACTTTGCATGCACGCACATATATACATTCATATTCACCACCGAGCTTTCGTGCACGATGTTTCCTATATATTGTTTCGTCTTCTCTTTCAACAACTTCGGAATGATGCTGCTGGTAGATATCTTTTCTCATGCAATGCCTTCCTGGGACGTAAAAAGTCTATAGTTATGGCAGTTTAAAATAATATAAATGAGAATGATTTACCTATTTCTATTTGATTAAGTGGGTTTCATGGTGGTTGGTCGTGATTGTGAAAGACAGAGATGATGATGATGATGGAGGCTTTTAAATTCATTCAAAGTGCAGCACTCGAGGATTTTCAAGATGGGGAGAGGGGAGGGGGCTTACAATCCTAGAGGGAAAAAGAGGAGTAGTGGAAAGGGACCTCTCCAAAATAGCTGTCTTGGGAAGGCTTAGCTTAGAGAAGCGAAAGCGTGACGAAAGGGGGAGGTAAACTCATGCAGCTTGGAGCTGGTGGTGGATGTTCGATAATAATTAGGGCCCCCGTGTGATTTTGTATCACCCTACAACCATATATATGATTTCTTCATGTACTAGTATCAACTATATTGTGCATTTTTTTTCTTTTCTTTTTTTTTTTGTGCCCATTATTTGTATCAATGTACTTAAATCTTCAATCTTTAGTGCCACTTTAAAACCTATAGGGAAAAAAAAAAAAAAACTTTTAGTACCACTCTATAACATTGCCTATCATTTGAAAGTCAAATATATCTTATGGATTGTTTGATAAGAAAGCTTTGAAATCCATAAATTTGTAAAATTTTACAGATTTGAAATCCATAAAATTTTAAAGGAAAATTCTCTTGCCCAAATAATGGGAATTAAAATTATTTTTTGTTTGTTTGAACTAATCTAAATTCCTAGGTATTTTATATAAAATTACAAATATATTATATAAATAAGTTAATTAGTCAAAATCCCTTCATGAGAAAATTTGTGAAACCCATCTCTAGCGGGTTTTCAATTCACACTAAAGTGAAAGAATTCAATTCCCTCCTTTACTTTCACAGTTGGAATTAAATACTAGACCCTTATTGGTTTCTTTTTTCTCTCTCTCTCTCTCTCTGTTTTTTTTTTTAATTTTTCCTTTGACAATTTATAATGTTAGTTGTGTTCTTGTACAAACAATTTTTATATTCAATTATCATTTATTGTGATCAATTGATGATTGCACAATGCTAGAATTATTGTATGAAAACAAGTTGGCACCTAGTAATAACCTACACAATTACTTCGGACGTTTGGACCTCAAATAAAAAAATGCCCTAAATTTGCGCTAAAAACCACTAGAGACCCATTATTAACATTTTTAAAACCCGATTAAAATTCTAATCATCTGCCAGGTAGTTGGTTCGTGCATACCATGTGTGCGATGACAGGTTTGACAATCCTAATTAATCTGGCCGGTCGGCCGTGGACTTGGGTAACTTCCTAGGAAAGAAGGTTGATTGTAATTGAGTTATGTTGATGATCATCGGGCGGTGCAACCAATTACGAATAAATTGCCAAATCAATGGCATTAGTGGACGTATAAAATAAGGTGCATAAGAATCTTATTGTATCTAGATTAAAGCAAGAGGAAGAGGAATGTTGATTGTGTCACACATCTTTCATAATTTCCTATTTTTGTTTTTTTTTTTTTTAATGCTATAGAATCATAGATGACTGGTTTATGATTAGGTTAGGTGAAGAATACAAAAAGACAAACACGCTATCTCCTAAAATGAAGAGATAGACAAAAAGATATACAGTTTTTGCTATTGGACGTCGGTTATGACTATTCTATAATATTTTGGTCTGGTTGGTAAAGATGAATTAGAAGACTGTTTTAACTAACCGCGTCCTCCACACATGGCATAGCATGGAGTTCAAGAAAAACAAGAGAAAAATAATACGTGCAGCCAAATCATCGCATAGGTGTTGACCAAAATATCAACTTGCATACAAAGAACAGGTCATATATATAAAAACAGAATACAATATTGAGCATGCATATAAATTCTAGATAGTACAGGTCAAATTATGAATGTTTATAATCACGAAGAAAGCATATTATACGTGCGATAGAATATATGAAGTAGCACACTCAGGACCAAGAGGAACGTCGAATTCAAAGAAAACATGCGGGTTTGATATACATGTACTTCCACGATAGTGTTCGAGTATTTCAATGAGTTTCCATCTTGACATTAGCTCATCCTTTTACGAAAGACAAAGTACAGTGGCCACAGGATCGTATTGTATAGTATTCGTTTATGCAAATGCGGTTGGGTTATGTTGTCCTCAGTGATGTTTGCCATTTTGGTTCTTACTTATTGTTGTCTTTATATCTCTCTCTGTCTGCTTTGTTGCCCAACCCTAGAAGTGCATAAGCACAGCTAGCAGTGACAGACGACAAATGCTAGCTATGGCTCTTGATCGATTAAACATGCATGGGGCCTTTTTTTGTGTTCCAAATATATAAGATGCAAGCGAAGACATCCATGGCTTTCAACAATGTTTCTTTTACTTATCAAAAGAAAAAAAAAAAAAAAGGATAAGGCAGGCAATTGACCGATACCAGAAATAACCGGAGTATTAGCTGAACGTTTTCCGAGTAAATAAATAAATAAAAACAAGGGGTTTGGCTTTTCCAATCCCGATGGAATAGCCGAGTCTCTATGGTCATATTCGCACCAAGTAGAAATATTGCTATGTTAAAAAAAAATCATCTATGTACTCAATACATAAATTTCATATGCTTAATTTGGAAATCGAAAATAAATAATTTTACTAGAAAAACAGTACTTTAATGTCCCAAAGAATCGTGTGAAATTTTCACAAATGCTCAACTATATCCAAAAGAAAACAGTGATGATTCTTCTGAGAAAAAGACTGTCTTTGTAAATGCCAATATTAACTATGTATTTGATTATTCTGTCTAAATAATGTGGATGCTAATTATTTCCTTCTTTGTTTTGGTTAACCCCAAAGCCATATGCATGCATGGAGTTTCGAGATTCTAACTACTCTAATGTAGCTAAAATCTAGGGCAGTCTGTTCTAAAATATGTATGATCGAAAAATGTCCAAGGATATACGGAGATTTATGGATATGCAAGATTATTTTACTGATCCTTGGACATGACAAACTTGATTTTATCCAGAAACGTGGCAACCTTAGGAATCAATGGTGTCGTATGTTTATAATTACAAAAGAACTTTAATATATGAAACAATAATCATAACCTATGAAAAAAAAAAAAAAACAATAATCATATGCAACTTATAGTGATTTTTGATAATGAAGTGTACACGAGAAGCATTCCATAAAATGATGGAGGGCACAAAGCTACGTGAAGTTGATTCAACATTATATGGCCTTTTATTGTGCATCTCGTGTAAAAATGATTACCATATATTTCTATAATGTGAATTAAAAAAAAATCTCACATAATACCAATTAATTCTGCAATCAAACACCTATCATACATCCGTTATTTGTACCATCTAAAAACCTTATGCTGTGTTTATTATGTATACCATCTATCCATCTACAACTCACCTTAGATAAACAGGAAAAGATAAATAACTTGCAATCATAGCATAGTAACCAAAATCAAGGCTCGCTAGGGTGAAATGCTGCATTGCATTGCGACATTAGGACATGCTATTGAAAGACTAGCTTCGAAGTTGTGACCCATATTGAACTAAAGTTATGATATTTAAGTTTTGTTTGGCTCTAACATAACCCCGATTTTCTGATGGATAAGCACAAAATAAATCACAAATAGCAATGAAAAGAATAGGCAATTAACCTTGTGGCTAATTGTAAAGACAAATTGTTGGCGATTATAATCTTGATTCAAGTTGAAACAGTACTCTATGTTGTGCAACAAGGCTTTCGGTTGTCCTTTCAAATCGTTGATATATATTAGGAAGTTTGGAAGCTCTACAATGTACTTATCTGAGTTGAACAAGTAGCACTATAACATGCGTGTCGGCCAAACAGGAAATGCACGGGAATTAGCATCTTCATTTGGAACAATGGCCCCCAATAACTGAAGGCTAATTATTTCACAGCCTAGGGTCAGGCGACATTCCATTTGGAACAATGGAACAATGGCCCCCAATAACTGAATGAAATCTCACGATCTTTAGAGACAATGAAGACAAGTTATCTAGGATCCATACTTAGAGATAATCAAGGCTCATCCTCGATGGTGTCTAACATACTAAGGAACTTCTAACTTTCTATAAATATATATATATATATATTTACCCTTTTGAAACCAACAAAAGGGATAGGTGATAATGTTTAATTAATTAAGTTTGTAAGCTGTAAAGCCAAAATCTAGAGAATTTATGCGGAGGATTGGTCTCCGATTTCCACGTTTTCAAGTATAAACATCTCACCAGCTTATCTTTGTTGGTATTCTGTCCTTCCTTTTATTTATTTTATTTTTTCCTTTTCTTTTGTTCATTTAAGTATATCATTTACTGTTTTTCTAGTTGTGTTTTCTCCTCTTTTTTCATGCAGATGTGCGGCCATCGAAACGTTACTTTCATAAATGGTCTAAAACAGCAATAAATTTATTATTCATCGCCATAAGGCTACCAGGGTTCAAGGAAAGAGGATGGCAGGTAGTCTACTATATATCATCCGCAAAGTACTACACTTAGACACTACACTTTCAATTTTGTCAACAAAAACATCCATAACTAACCAAGAATGAGGCTTATGACCAAGTTTAAGAGATTCATTACTTTGATTAGACAAATATTTTGTTCCGCGACCATCTACAAGCCTACATATATAATGAACTAAAAATAAGCTAATGGTACTTAAAGCATCCGAAGACAGACGTGGCAGCCTTGAATTATACTTCTCACCTAAATACTATGTTATCGGACAAAACAGAAACCAATTGAGAAACACATTTAGTTCTGCTGTTTCTGTCATTTCTCTAACACCAACTCTCTCTCTCTCTCTCTCCCCACCCCCCCAAATATTCCGTGTAATCACAATTACTAGTTTGAAAGTTTGGTTGTTTCCCATTTTGGGTTACTTCCCTTCCATCTCTCTCGCAACGTTTATGCCAATATCCTCAATGTGTGAGACAAACAAAGCACGAAATGAAGCATCAGAACACAGTACCATCAAGTTCAACTACTTCTTTGGATGAGTACCAATAGAAAAGGAAATGCATTAATGGATAATTATAAATACCTCCGATTCGCTATCCAGTTTCAGCTTGTTAACCAGATACTTCATGATCAAGCGGACTGTCATTCTCCCATCCCTGGAGATTCCAAAGATCAATCATATCAGAAACTAATTAATGTCTCGAAAGCATTGAAAAGAAGAGATAAAAATTTTATTTTATTTTAAAGAAAAACCGAAAAGTTAAAGGACTAATGTAGAAGATTAGAAGCTAAGCTTAGTTACTTGATTCTAAGGTAGCTTTTGGATACTTGAGGCAAGAATGGTTGTTTTGATCTGCATTGATACAACAAAAGCAATTCAATACAAATCAGAAAATTGCAGTAAATATCAAGGAAAAAGAGAAGGGACTTATGGTTTGTACTTACTGGTTTTGAGACGCCTGTAACATAAACCAGATGCCCGCATGGGGTCTCCTCGGAGGATCGATGACTCTAAAGTCTGAGCTCGGTCCGGCGACATCTATTCCACTATGGACTTGATGCAAGGGACGAGAAAAATAGGACCCCAGTGGCATCAAAGTAGAAGAGGATGAAGAAGAAGAAGAAGAAGAAGAAGAAGAAGAAGAAGAAGCAGTTGCTATATTGTATGGTGGCATAGAAATAGTAGTAGGCCTAAATGCCCAGTTAACCTCCTGGTGATGATAAGGAGGAGGAGGAGGAGGAGCAGGAGGAGGAGGAGGATACGCTGAGCTGCTTCCGAATCCTGGACGGTGTTGAAAGAAGAAAGATGTACCAAAACTAGCGGCACCAGGGATGTTCATAGGACTCGGATGAGCTCTAAATTCGTGAGGAATATGAAAAAGGGAGAGCTCGATGGTGTTGGCCTCGCAGCTTGATTGGAACTGCTGCTGCTACCAGGCAATAGATCAAGCTCTATCAATCCTCCTCTTCTAGCTGTGCTTGAGGGGTCCTCCCGACGATCATGATGATGATCATTCTTCCTGGCGCCGTGACTGCCACCACCTATGCTCAATTGGAGCCAGCCCTCATCTTTCTCGTTCTGTACATCTTTTGAGCTCGACCCAGCTTCATTGTTAAGACTGTTAGTTCTTGATTCATCCTCGGCCATGGGATTACGGTTAGCAACGTCTAGATCAGAATACTCTAGAGAATCAGCTTCAGTAGTACTAACACAATTGTAGCAGTGATCATAACCTTCTAATCGATTCATAAGACCAAAGCTCTCCGGACAACCATCATAACCGCCGTGCCACTCCTCGCCCCGCCGCCGCCGCCGCCGCCGCCGTTGTTTTTCTTCCTGTTGTTGCTGCTTTACTATAGAAAGGCTTTGTGCAGGAACCATGGTCATATCCGAGGACCCGGAAAGGCAGACCACCCACAGCTCCTATGACGACGATGGTGGCGATCCTTGTCGTTGTTGTAATTGATTCCAAAGTCAGCCATGGAGGGTCGAATGGTTTCTCAAGGGAAAGCTGTTATACTTACATTGGAGTTGGAGTTGGAATTGGAAAGAGGGCATAGAGGTTGTTGCCATAAGCGTGTGCTAAAATTATGGAATCAACGGAGGAAGAAACACCCATTAACCAGATAAGGGTTTTGTTTTAGTTTTAGTGGCTGTTACACGACATCCTAAACACGTCGTCCCAGGACAACAAGGAGAATAAACTCCTTCGGAAGCTTGTGAAAATGAAACAGTGGGCAGACTTGAGAGAGAGAGAGAGAGAGAGAGAGGCAGTCAGTCAGGCTAGTTTATTTATTTATAGATATT
Source organism: Bruguiera gymnorhiza (assembly GCA_020883675.1). Taxonomy (NCBI): domain Eukaryota; kingdom Viridiplantae; phylum Streptophyta; class Magnoliopsida; order Malpighiales; family Rhizophoraceae; genus Bruguiera; species Bruguiera gymnorhiza. Next base: position 4,429 of record JAIRCJ010000123.1, on the reverse strand, counting down.
TTTGTAATAACAATAAAATGTCACCAATTTTGCATACATAATAACATAAACATAATTCCTAGGGAGGTCAATCAGTTTTCCAGTTGTTTTCTAAAGAAAAAAAAAAAAAAAACAAAAGGAAAATATGAAGGGTCGTCCAGCTAACAACTTTGAGACCAGGATGACTATGAAGGTTCGTTCTTTTTAATAACATCCTCAAAGAAAAAGTCCAAATGTCGTTGGCTTAACGTTAATGGACGTGGGAAGTTGGGGGCGCGGGGTGGGGATTAAGACAGCTAGTAGCCTTTGGGTTCTCATGTTTTGGACCCATCAGCTTGAAAAATTGGAAGGGTCTGACTCTCTCTCTCTCTCTTCTCTCTCTCTGACCCTTTAGGCCTTTGGCAAATATAAAACCCGATGCATTCTGTCGTAATTAAAACACAAAGCGCAAGCCATATCTCCTTCCAATGAGCCATCGTCAATCAATTTGTGGTTTATGAACAAAGTTTTGTCTTTCTTATACACAGACATTCTAGAGATTAAGGGAAACGCAGAAAAATTTGCTTGGTTGTAAATTTAGACCAAGTTAACAATTTAATTGGCCTTCAGAAGAAGTAGTGTATAAACAAAGTTTTGGGCTTTAAGCCCTCCGTTTGACCACAAAATGTCTATTTGTTAATATGAATGCGTCTATTATAAAGGTGTAAATTAAGGGGGGGCGTACATATCATTCAGCGGGCATGGCATGATTAGGCTTACCTGTCAACGAAAACATAAGATAATAAAGCAAGCAGCACACACACACACACCACACACACACACACACACACACGTATATATAATTAGGAGTTTGTTATTATAAGGGATAAATTATTATAAACAGGTTGAAACTGGGGCTTTGCATGCATGATGGTGTTTCCCACAACCCAAGGCAGGGCAGCGACATGGGCATGTAGGACATTTCCCTTTGCATAAAAGCACTGTGCCTCCCACCGGGCCCTGCAAAACTTGACGGGCCTCCTCATTTGTCAAATTCTCTTCTCTCCCTGCATCCGGTGCACCCATTGCCTTGTTCCCTTATACGTGAAGTTATAGCAGGTTGAGATTAGTTTATATATTTCAAAAGGGAAGTTAATAATTTTAAGCATGGAAGCAAATGGGAGTGGTGGCTACCCTGTGGCAGCTCACCATCTCTTACCGTAAAAGCTGCCTACTATCTTTCCAGCCCATCAATACCTTGGTCTCTTTTCTCTCCCAAAAATCACTTCTTTTGTTTTTGAAAGAAACCAAAGGGACTTTTCAAGGATGGGTCAATCAACGATTACTCTGAATAACTGAAATTCTCTGGATAGGGATTGTACACCACCCACGGGCATGCCATGAAAAGCTACATTATGTGTGCTCGAAATTTTCCTTGCGAGGCCCTACATTCACCAATCAGACAATGCTAACTATGCTTTTCTTTTTCGTTTTTTTCTCTTTTTTCTTGTTTTTTCAACCATCCAGACAATTTCTAGACAACTATCTGAAACTTCTCTTTAGTGACAAGGTCACTCTAACTAGTTAGATACTATCGAGTGAGGTAAGAGTAAAGAATTTTAGAATATAATGGTTGTTCATTGGTATACACAAATATAGTCATACTCAAATAAATTGCAAATAAAAAACTATTATCCACATATATCAATTCACCAGAATTATAAAAAATTATTTTGAATTTTTGGGCGCCATCCACTCTCTCTCTCTCTCTCTCTCTTTGCGTTAAATCTCTACCAAATTGTACATTGTTGTTGTCGTGGTATTATTTGTAAGCTGGAAATTGATGCACTCAAAAACACATGAATAGAAGATATTATAACAAATTGATTGGTGACATGTCACGCCAAATCAAATATAAATTTTGTTTTTGTTAATATTTTTTTTCTCTTCTAAAAGTGAAAATTAATGCCGTAGAAAGGTTAATATGAGAGGTCTGGACCAATCTCAGAGGCCAATTTGGTGACAGTGCAATGGGCAATGAATGACTTTCAACCTTGAACAAAAGCATGGAAAGCAAGGGTCATTGTCATCGATGGGGATATGTTTCTGACCTACATTTCATCCTCAATGATTTTCCAGAGTTGTCTCCATGTCCCTTTCCCAAATTATAATCGAATCCCGGTTTTGAAGGCCATATCCAAGATTAAGGTTAAGTTGGTCAGTCCATTGTGAGTCCAACCAATGGACACGGTATTGAATCCTTAGTTAGAGGACTAAAAAACTATAATTATTGTGAAGTAGAATCAGCCTATCTTTTCTTTTTTAAAGAATATTAATAATAAAAATAATCAATAATGTTCAAGGGAGCATAAACAAATGGTGAAGGCCTGGTGGACATTGATTTACGCGGAAGACGCGAGGAATTTTATATTGAGTAATGAACGTAGAGCCTAGCATATCCATCAATTACTTCGTTGAAAGGAATTAAAACTCCACTTCCTCCCTCTTTTTGATTGATTGCAATCTAACGAAACGTTGGTACAACGGTGTTACATGTGCAAGGCCAAATGCAAACCCGGTGACCCATATTCCTTTCGATGGTCGCTAATCAATCCAGTAGTTTGGTTTGATTCGGAAAACAAGTGGACGTTCCCCTCGGCCAAAAAAGAAGAAAAAAAAAACAGAGAGGAAGCAATTAATTCTCCCTCCCAATCAATTATTTTCCTCCTCTTTTTTTTTTTTTTTTTCCCTTTCCGAAGCATATTGTGCTGGAACACATTAATGGCGAGGAGAGTACAAAAACTATAATGAGTTGGGGCCTCTTAGGATAAATCACTGACGCGCGCGCGCTCAATGAATAAAATTGAAACCCCACGCTAACGAGCAAAGCCCACAATGTCAACTTTGCCTTTATAAGGGAAGATGGAAAAAAGACAAAAAAAAAATTTAAAAACGAAAAACCAACATGGAAGCAATGTATTGTTGCATACGATAACATAATCATGGCATGGCATCCTCCATATATCATGACTTTTGATACACAGCCACACAGAGAAAGAGAAGATAATTTCATGCATTAGAGTCCGAAGGGAATTAAATTAGTACCGTACTAAGAGGGGACCAATCAAAAATAGCTTTTTCCACTCAGAGGAAGTGGGATGGGCAGGGGTGATTGATTCTCCTTCTCTGCTTCCCCCACTCTCTCAAAGCAAACAAAAGTGATGGGGAAATTGATCCCAACAAAATGAAAAGGAGCTTAATTTGCTTTAATCTCATCATGGTAGCGTCATCAATGTCATCATCGTCACTAGGCATAGCTTCTCTATTTTCTATATGCAATGAAAAAAACAATGTATATATGTGGGTGTGTGCGAACCAAAAAAGGCTCACATCTACGCAGCTCTCGCTAGTGTGCTAGGGTCTATTCGAAACGGGGAGAAGGGGTGAGCGTTTGAATGTGGATGTGAAATAATGAGGGGCTATGTCCAATGCATGTGAACGTACGTAAAAGCGAGATAGGATAAAATTGAAGTGAGGGTTCATAATTGTTCAGAGAGAGAGAGAGAGAGAGAGAGCAATTAAGGGAGAGTGCGTTGCATGGCTTGTGGCGGGAGTTTTGTCAGGTAATTGAGCACAATTGCACGCACACACGCACACACACACACACAACCACACACGGAGCATGCAATTGGAAATGGCTTGTCTTTTGGGGCTTTCATTTCACGTACGTGTGTATTTCTCTCTACTCAAGCCCCCTCCTCCCCTCCTTTTGTTCCTGCCTTCTGCTTCAGTGCGGACGTCGGGTCAACGTAAGTCAAGTTCAAAGCAGTGGTTTATTATGTGCACCAAATTGATATAATGGGACATGATATATCACTCTTAACTTTTTTTTGTTAAAAATTTTTTATTAAAAAAATCTATCACACTATAAGTTATTTTTTTATAAATCTATATCACTTCTTCAAATTAAATAAAAAAAAAAAGATTTCCAAAACAGATATGCAAACTTTTAACTCCTAGGTATCTAGAGACAATTTTTCGCGTAATTCAATCCATCATTTCTGGGTCAAAGAATTCAATGAGCACAGAGAATGATAGGAGGAAAAATAAAGGAGAATGTTAAAAAACCTTTTCCACTCTTAAGAGGGAGAAGGAGAAATTTATCTCTTGATTAACAAGATTATTATTCTAAATGTTCTTGCTTTTTTTTTTTTTTTCTTTTGTAATGTCAAAATTTTGAAAATTGGAATTACAAATCAACCTTCGCTCACATTTTGTTTTGGTCCTTAATTGTTGATAAGTGGCTCACGAATGATAAACTTAAATTCTCTATAATCCATTTTGTCTACTATAGATAAATTGTGAAACCGACTGAAAAACCATTCTGTTAGGCACAACAATGAAATTCTCATTGAACCGTCCTACCAGATCCACAATCCCCGTGCTAATTTTAGACTAGCAATTTGTATTA
>JAIRCJ010000188.1:0-232239 GCA_020883675.1 Bruguiera gymnorhiza | reverse complement strand
AAGCATATATGCCTAGATGGGGGTGCGGTACCATCTTATTAGGTTCCATTAATTTTCCTTTTTCTTAAGTGATTTGTCTAAAGACAATAATTCTATAAATCATTTCAAATTACATTGAGGCAAAGGAGACAATTATGAAAATTGCAAAATGATAATTCTGCAGATTATTGACAATTTTTTTATCCTAGCAGATTTTAAAATTTCAAGAATTGCAAAAATGCAATATTTTGATTTTTAAATTTGTTGTTAATGTCGTTTGATTTGATTGGTGAGAAAATACAATATTTGAATAAGTTAATTGTGCAAAAATACAAGTAATGGACTCAATTGCATAAAAGACACATTCGTTGATGAATATTATAAATAGCAATCTCAAGTTTTAAGGTTGTGTGAAGCATATATGCCTAGATGGGGGTGCGGTACCATCTTATTAGGTTCCATTAATTTTCCTTTTTCTTAAGTGATTTGTCTAAAGACAATAATTCTATAAATCATTTCAAATTACATTGAGGCAAAGGAGACAATTATGAAAATTGCAAAATGATAATTCTGCAGATTATTGACAATTTTTTTTATCCCTAGCAGATTTTAAAATTTCAAGAATTGCAAAAATGCAATATTTTGATTTTTAAATTTGTTGTTAATGTCGTTTGATTTGATTGGTGAGAAAAATACAATATTTGAATAAGTTAATTGTGCAAAAATACAAGTAATGGACTCAATTGCATAAAAGTCACTTGCTTGGATGAATATTATAAATAGCAATATCAAGTTTCAAGGTTGTGTGAAGCATATATGCTTAGATGGGAGTGCGGTACCATCTTATTAGATTCCATTGATTTTCCTTTTTCCTAAGTAATTTGTCTGAAGACAAGAATTCTATAAATCATTTCAAATTGCATTGAGACAAAGGAGACAATGAAGAAAATTGCAAAATTATAATTCTGTAGATTATTAACAATTTATTTATCCCTAGTAGATTTTAAAATTCTAAAAATTGCAAAAATTCAATATTTTGATTTTTAAATTTGTTGTTAATGTCGTTTGATTTGTTTGGTGAGAAAAATACAATATTTGAATAAGTTAATTGAGCAAAAATACAAGTAATGGACTCAATTGCATAAAAGTCACTTTCTTGGATGAATATTATAAATAGCAATCTCAAGTTTCAAAGTTGTGTGAAGCATATATGCCTAGATGGGAGTGTGGTACCATCTTATTAGATTCCGTTGATTTTCCTTTTTGCTAAGCAATTTGTCTTAAGACAATAATTCTATAAATCATTTGAAATTGCATTGAGACAAAGGAGACAATTAAGAAAATTGCAAAATTATAATTCTGCAAATTATTGACAATTTATTCACTCCTAGTAGATGTTAAAATTCTAAAAATTGCAAAAATGCAACATTTTGATTTTTAAATTTGTTGTTAATGTCGTTTGATTTGATTGGTGAGAAAAATGCAATATTTAAATAAGTTAATCGAGCAAAAATACAAGTAATGGACACAATTGCATAAAAGACACATTCGTGGATGAATATTATAAATAACAATGTCAAGTTTCAAGGTTCTGTGAAGCATATATCCCTTGATAGGAGTGTGGTACCATCTTATTAGAGTCCATTGCTTTTCCTTTTTCTTGAGTAATTTGTCTGAAGACAAGAATTCTATAAATCATTTCAAATTGCATTGAGGCAAAGGGGACAATTAAGAAAATTGCAAAATTATAATTCTGCAGATTATTGACAATTTATTTATCTTTTACAGATTTTAAAATTTCAAAAATTGAAAAAAAGCAATATTTTGATTTTTAAATTTGTTGTTAATGTCGTTTGATTTGATTGGTGAGAAAAATACAATATTTGAATAAGTTAATTGAGCAAAAATACAAGTAATGGACTCAATTGCATAAAAGTCACTTTCTTGGATGAATATTATAAATAGCAATCTCAAGTTTCAAGGTTGTGTGAAGCATATGTGCCTAGATGGGAGTGTGGTACCATCTTATTAGATTCCATTGATTTTCCTTTTTCCTAAGTAATTTGTCTCAAGACAAGAATTCTATAAATCATTTCAAATTGCATTGAGACAAAGGAGACAAATAAGAAATTTGCAAAATTATAATTCTGTAGATTATTGACAATTTATTTTTCCCTAGTAGATTTTAAAATTGTAAAAATTGCAAAAATGCAATATTTTGATTTTTAAATTTGTTGTTAATTTCGTTTGATTTGATTGGTGAGAAAAATACAATTTTTGAATAAGTTAATTGAGCAAAAATACAAGTAATGGACTCAATTGCATAAAAGTCACTTTGTTGGATGAATATTATAAATAGTTACTCCAAAATAAGGATTTCTCCTAATTAGGAATTTTGCCTCTTTAGGATTGCCATCTTAGCCTATAAATAGGCGCCCCTTGTAAGCTCTAGAGATCAGACAACTTTGAGTGAAATAGAAAGCAAGGGTTTTTCTCCCTCGATTCTTTTAAGAACTAAAGTACTTATCAAGAGGTAATTCTTCTTGTGGCATTCAAATTGACTTATCACTCCCAATTCCTTTCTTTTTTGGAGTGTGGCATCCATATCCATCTTAAATGCCCTAGGTTCGTGTTCCTTCGAATATTGGGTCTAGGGTTTGTGTTATTAACCTCTGATTTAGCTTTCCTGGTTGTTCTTTGATTCATTGTGTGCATTGGGTCCCTAAGCCATGTCATTTTGGGGTTTTCCAAATCAATATGTGGTTGTTGCAGTGAATATAGTGAATGATGCGGTCATCCAAGCTGTTTTCAAGATTTTTAAGTGTGAATTAGTCATTACAATGAAAAGTGGAGCCTTCTTAGGAACAAATGAAGAGGCGGTCTCATTTTTGAGTCTTTAAGTGTCAAATACTTATGAGAAATGTGAGAAATCATCAAAGACACTTTATTTAATGCAATTCAACAGATTCCTAGTCCCATGGGTGTATATATGTGGTTGTTGCAGTGAATATAGTGAATGATGCGGTCATACAAGCTGTTTTGAAGATCTTTAAGTGTGAATGAGTCATTACAACGAAAAGTGGAGCCTTGTTAGGAATAAATGAAGAGGCGGTCTCCTTTTTTGAGTCTTTAAGCATCAAATACTTGTGAGAAATGCTATAATCATCAAAGACTCTATGTTTAATGCAATTCAACATATTCCTAGTCCCAAGAGAGTATAGATGAGGTTGTGGCGGTGAATTTAGTGAATGATGTGACAATACAAGCTGTTTTCAAGATCTTTAAGCGTGAATGAGTCATTACAACGAAAAATGGAGCCTTGTTAGGAAGAAAAGAAGAGACGGTCTCATTTTTGAGAAATTAAGCATCAAATACTTGTGAGAAATGCTAGAAATCATCAAAGACTCTTTGTTTAATGCAATTCTACATATTGTTAGTCCGAATAGAGTTTAGATGAGGTTGTTGCACTAAATTTAGTGAATCATGTGGTCAAGCAAGCTGTATTCAAGATCCTCAAGTGTGAATGAGTCATTAGAACGAAAAGTGGAGCTTTGTTAAGAACAAATGAAGAGACGGTCTCATTTTTGAGTAATTAAGCATCAAATACTTGTGAGAAATGCAAGAAATCATCAAAGACTCTTTGTTCAATGCAATTCAACAGATTCTGTGGCCCAAAGGTGTATATATGTGGTTGTTGCAGTGAATATAGTGGAGTCATTACAATGAAAAGCAGAGCCTTGTTAGGAAGAAAAGAAAAGACGGTCTCATTTTTGAGTAATTAAGCATCAAATACTTGTGAGAATTGCTAGAAATCATCAAAGACTCTATGTTTAATGCAATTCTACATATTCTTTGTCCCTAGAGAGTATAGATGAGGTTCTTGCACTGAATTTAGTGAATGATGTGGTCAAGCAAGCTGTACTCAAGATCCTTAAGTGTGAATGAGTCATTACAACGAAAAGTGCAGCCCTGTTAAGAAGAAATGAAGAGACGGTCAAATTTTTGAGTAATTAAGAATCAAATACTTGTGAGAAATGCTGGAAATCATCAAAGACTCTTTGTTTAATGCAATTCAACAGATTCCTAGTCCCCAGGGTGTACATATGTGGTTGTTAAAGTGAATATAGTGAATGATGCGGTCATCCAAGCTGTTTTCAAGTTCTTTAAGTGTGAATGAGTCATTACAACGAAAAGTGGAGCCTTGTTGGGAAGAAATGAAGAGACGGTCTCTTTTTTGAGATATTAAGCATCAAATACTTGTGAGAAATGCTAGAAATCATCAAAGACTCTTTGTTTAATGCAATTCTACATATTCTTAGTCCCAAGAGAGTATAAACGAGGTTGTTGCACTGAATTTAGTGAATGATGTGGTCAAACAAGCTGTTTTCAAGATCTTTATATGTGAATGAGTCATTACAACCAAAAGTGGAGCCTTGTGAGGAAGAAATGAGGAGACCGACTCATTTTTGAGTAATTAAGCATCAAATGCTTGTGAGAAATGCTAGAAATTATCAAAGACTCTTTGTTTAATGGAATTCTATAAATTCTTAGTCCCAAGAGAGTATAGATGAGGTTGTTGCGCTGAATTTAGTGAATGATGTGGTCAAATAAGCTGTTTTCAAGATAATTAAATGTGAATAAGTCATTACAACGAAAAGTGGAGCTTTGTTAGGAAGAAATGAAGAGACGGTCTCATTTTTGAGTAATTAAGCATCAAATACTTGTGAGAAATGCAAGAAATCATCAAAGACTCTTTGTTTAATGAAATTCAAAAGATTCCTAGTCCTAAGGGTGTATATATGTGGTTGTTGCGGTGAATATAGTGAATGATGCGGTCATACAAGCTGTTTTCAAGATCTTTAAGTGTTAAGGAGTCATTACAACGAAAAATGGAGCCTTGTTAGGAAGAAATGAAGGGACGGTCTCATTTTTGAGTAATTAAGAATCAAATACTTGTGAGAAATGCTAGAAATCATCAAAGACTCTTTGTTTAATGCAATTCTACATATTCTTAGTCCCAAGAGAGTATAGATGAGGTTCTTGCACTGAATTTAGTGAATGATGTGGTCAAGCAAGCTGCATTCAAGTTCCTTAAGTGTGAATGAGCCATTACAACGAAAAGTGGAGCTTTGTTAAGAAGAAATGAAGAGACGCTCTCATTTTTGAGTAATTAAGTGTCAAATAGTTGTGAGAAATGCTATAAATCATCAAAGACTCTTTGTTTAATGCAATTCAACATATTCCTAGTCCCAAGAGAGTATAGATGTGGTTGTTGCAGTCAATATACTGAATGATGCGGTCATCCAAGCTGTTTTCAAGATCTTTAAGTGTGAAGGAGTCATTACAATGAAAAGTGGAGCCTTGTTAGGAAGAAATGAAGAGACGGTCTCATTTTTTAGTAATTAAGAATCAAATACTGGTGAGAAATACTAGAAATCGTCAAGGACTCTTTGTTTAATGCAATTCTACGTATTTTTAGTCCCAAGAGAGTATAGATGAGGTTGTTGCGCCGAATTTAGTGAATGATGTGGTCAAACAAGCTGTTTTCAAGATCATTAAATGTGAATAAGTCATTACAACGAAAGTGGAGCCCGTTTAGGAAGAAATGAAGAGACGGTCTCATTTTTGAGTAATTAAGCATCAAATACTTGTGAGAAATGCTAGAAATCATCAAAGACTCTTTCTTTAATGAAATTCAAAAAATTCCTAGTCCCAAAGTTGTATATATGTGGTTGTTGCAGTGAATATAGTGAATGATGCGGTCATACAAGCTGTTTTCAAGATCTTTAAGTGTTAAGGAGTCATTACAATGAAAAATGGAGCCTTGTTAGGCAGAAATGAAGAGATGGTCTCATTTTTGAGTAATTAAGAATCAAATACTTGTGAGAAATGCTAGAAATCATCAAAGACTCTTTGTTTAATGCAATTCTACATATTCTTAGTCCCAAGAGAGTATAGATGAGGTTCTTGCACTGAATTTAGTGAATGATGTGGTCAAGCAAGCTGCATTCAAGTTCCTTAAGTGTGAATGAGTCATTACAACGAAAAGTGGAGCTTTGTTAAGAAGAAATGAAGAGACGGTCTCATTTTTGAGTAATTAAGCGACAAATACTTGTGAGAAATGCTATAAATCAAGAAAGACTCTTTGTTTAATGCAATTCAACATATTCCTAGTCCCAAGAGAGTATAGATGTGGTTGTTGCAGTGAATATAGTGAATGATGGGGTCATACAAGCTGTTTTCAAGATCGAAGTGTGAAGGAATCATTACAACGAAAAATGGAGCCTTGTTATGAAGAAATGAAGAGACGGTCGCAATTTTGAGTAATTGAGCTTCAAATACATGTGAGAAATGCGAGAAATCATCAAAGACTCTTTGTTTAATGCAATTCAACATATTTCTAGTCCCAAGGGTGTATATATGTGGTTGTTGCAGTGAATATTGTGAATGATGAGGTCATACAAGCTGGTTTCAAGATCTTTAAGTGTGAAGAAGTCATTACAACGAAAAGTGGAGCCTTGGTGGGAAGGAATGAAGAGATGGTCTCATTTTTGAGTAATTAAACATCAAATACTTGTGAGAAATGCTAGAAATCATCAAAGACTCTTTCTTTAATGAAATTCAAACGATTCCTAGTCCCAAGGGTGTATATATGTGGTTGTTGCTGTGAATATAGTGAATGATGCAGTCATACAAACTGTTTTCAAGATCTTTAAGTGTTAAGGAATCATTACAACGAAAAATGGTGCCTTGTTAGGAAGAAATGAAGAGAGGGTCTCATTTTTGAGTAGGTAAGCATCAAATACTTGTGAGAAATGCTAGAAATTTTCAAAGACTCTTTGTTTAATGCAATTCTACATATTCTTAGTCTCAAGAGAGTATAGATGAGGTTCTTTCACTGAATTTAGTGAATGATGTGGTCAAGCAAGCTGCATTCAAGTTCCTTAAGTGTGAATGAGTCATTACAACAAGAAGTGGAGCCTTGTTAATAAGAAATGAAGAGATGGTCTCATTTTTAAGTAATTAAGCGTCAAATACTTGTGAGAAATGCTACAAATCATCAAAGACTTTTTGTTTAATGCAATTCAACATATTCCTAGTCCCAAGAGAGTATAGATGTGGTTGTTGTAGTGAGTATAGTGAATGATGCGGTCATCCAAGCTGTTTTCAAGATCTTTAAGTGTGAATGAGTGATTACAATGAAAAGTGAAGCCTTGTGAGGAAAAAATGAAGAGACAGTCTCATTTTTGAGTAATTAAGAACCAAATACTTGTGAGAAATGCTAGAAATCATCAACAACTCTTTGTTTAATGCAATTCTACATATTCTTAGTCCCAATAGAGTATAGATGAGGTTCTTGCACTGAATTTAGTGAATGATGTGGTCAAGCAAGCTGCATTCATGTTCCTTAAGTGTGAATGAGTCATTACAATGAAAAGTGGAGCCTTGTTAAGAAGAAATGAAGAGATGGTCTCATTTTTGAGTAATTAAGCGTCAAATACTTGTGAGAAATGCTATAAATCATGAAAGACTCTTTGTTTAATGCAATTCAACTTATTCCTAGTCCGAAGAGAGTCTTGATGTGCTTGTTGCAGTCAATATAGTGAATGATGCGGTCATCCAAGCTGTTTTCAAGATCTTTAAGTGTGAAGGAGTCTTTACAACGAAAAGTGGAGCCTTGTTAGGAAGAAATGAAGAGACGGTCTCATTTTTTAGTAATTAAGAATCAAATACTGGTGAGAAATGCTAGAAATCATCAAAGACTCTTTGTTTAAAGCAATTCTACATATTCTTAGTCCCAAGAGAGTATAGATGAGGTTCTTCCACTGAATTTAGTGAATGAGGTGGTCAAGCAAGCTGTATTCAAGATCCTTAAATGTGAATGAGTCATTACAACGAAATGTGGAGCCTTGTTAGGAAGAAATGAAGAGAACGTCTCATTTTTCAGTAATTAAGCATCAAATACTTGTGAGAAATGCTAGAAATCATCAAAGACTCTTTTTTTAATGCAATTCAACATATTCCTAGCCCAAGAGTTTATAGATGTGGTTGTTGCAGCCAATATATTGAATGATGAGGTCATCCAAGCCGTTTTCAAGATCTTTAAGTGTGAAGGAGTCATTACAAGAAAAAGTGGAGCCTTGTTAGGAAGAAATGAAGAGGCGGTCTCATTTTTGAGTAATTAAGAATCAAATATTTGTGAGAAATACTAGAAATCATCAAAGACTATTTGTGATACGGAAAACCCAAAAAGACATGGCTTAGGGACCCAACGCACACAATGAATCAAAGAACAACAAGGAAAGCTAAATCAGAGTTTAATAACACAAACCCTAGACCCAATATTTGAAGCAACACAAACCTAGGATATTCAAGATGGATATGGACGCTACACTCCAGAAAAGAAAAAATTGGGAGTGATAAGTCGATTTGAACGCCACTAGAAGAATTGCCTCCTGATAAGTTCTTTAGTTCTTAAAAGAACTGAGGAAAACCCTTCAATCTCTTTTATCAATCTTTCTTTTCTGTTTACTCTCATTTTTAATCCTTAATTGATCCTCATAAGCTTGTTGAGGTGATAATGGTATAAGAGTGATGGGTTTTTCATTCATTACAAGGGAATATCGATTCTTAAAGCCATCATGATAACTTGCCTCTCAAATTGCCATGGTCTTCCTAATAGAATATGACCCACATGCATAGGTACAACATCACATAAAACTTCATCATGGTACCTTCCGATAGAAAATGATATGAGCACTTGCTTATTTACCTTGACTTCACCACTCTCATTCAACCATTGGAGCTTATATGGCCTAGGATGCTTCATAGAAGGTAAATCCAGCTTCTCAACCATAGTTGTGCTAGCAACATTAGTGCAACTCCCACCATCAATAATCATACTACATACCTTATCTTTGATGAGACCGTCTGAAAGATATTATCTCGTTGCACCTCATTTTCTTCCTTTACTTGCACATTCAATGCTCGCCTTGTAACGAGAGCTACTCCATTAACCCAGATACTCCTCTCCATCACTTTCACCTCTGATGATGGCATAGAATAATCAACTGATTCACTTTCAGTTTCAACATCACCATTACTTTTCAAGATCATTGCACGCTTATTTGGACATTAAGATGCAATGTGATCCCTGCCCAAACACTTAAAACATTTAACAACTCTATTTCTACTTGGTTGGGGGTCTGAATTACCTACCTCCTTGCTAGAACCCATATTCTTGTACTTGGATAGCTCGCTTTGGACTTGTAATTGGCCATCTCGTCCCTTTTACTCCAATCTAGCTTCCAAGATAAGGTAGATCCTAAGTTCTGCCCAAACTATGTGAACCCTTTTGTTTGAGTTTCCTTTCAACTTTTATGGCCATGTGCACCATGTCTTCTCATTCCACATAGTGTTGCAATTCAACCATGTTTGCTATTTCCCTATTTAACCCTTGCATAAATTGAGCCATGGTTACTTCTCTATCTTCTTCTACATTCGCCCTAATCATGGTAATCTCTATCTCCTCGTGGCAGTCAAAAACCATTCAAACCTTCTTCACCCATTCTAGGTATGCATCAGGATCATTCTTACCTTGGAACGGAGGAATTGTCATTTTAAATACTGCCAAAATTATGGTCATAAGTGCCTTGCCTCCCAAATTCTCTTTGATCCCTTCTATGTTAGCAGTTCTGATCACAATAGTTTGATCATCAAATTCATCATCTTCTACATCATCTCCATGTCATAGGCACGTCTCAACTACCTTCTTGCTTTAGGAGCCTCATATTCCCCATGCCTCCTTTGCAACTCAGCTACAGTATTAGATTGCTCCTCCATCCTCTCCCTCATATCATCAAATCTGGTTATCATACGCTCAAATTGTTGTTGCATAGCTTTGATCATGAAGGACACATCACCAGCTCCCTCCTGAGCTGCACCTTTNTGTATGACCACATCATTCACTAAATTCATTGCAACAAACTCATCTGTATCTCTTGGGACAAAGGTATATAATATGTTGAATTGCATTAACAAAGAGTCTTTGATGATTTCTAGCATTTCTCACAAGCGTTTGATGTTTAATTACTCAAAAATGAGACCGCCTCTTCATTTCTTCTAAGAAGGCTCTACTTTTCGTTATAAGACTCATTTCAGCCTTAAAGATCTTAAAAACAGGTTGTATGACCAATCATTCCCTAAATTCATTGCTAACCACCTCATCTATACTCTCTTGGGACGAGGAATATGTTGAATTGCATTAAACAAAGGGTCTTTGATGACTGGTAGCATTTCTCACAAGGATTTGATGCCTAATTACTCAAAAAATGAGACCGTCTCTTCATTTCTTCCTAACTAAGGCTCCACTTTTCATTGTAATGACTCATTCACACTTAAAGATCTTGAAAACAGCTTGTATGACCACATCATTCACTAAATTCATTGCAACAACATCATCTATACTCTCTTGGGACTAGGAATACGTTGAATTGCATCAAACAAAGAGGCTTTGATGATTTATGGCATTTCTCACATGTATTTGATGCTTAATTACTCAAAAAAGACACTGTCTCTTCCTTTCTTCCTAACAAGGCTCCACTTTTTCGTTCTAATGACTCATTCACACTAAAAGATCTTTTAAATAGCTTGTTTGACCATATCATTCACTAAATTCATTGCAACAACCTCATGTATAATCTCTTGGGAACTTGGAATATGTTGACATGGAT
Source organism: Bruguiera gymnorhiza (assembly GCA_020883675.1). Classification (NCBI taxonomy): domain Eukaryota; kingdom Viridiplantae; phylum Streptophyta; class Magnoliopsida; order Malpighiales; family Rhizophoraceae; genus Bruguiera; species Bruguiera gymnorhiza. The sequence continues at coordinate 221,527 of JAIRCJ010000188.1, read as the reverse complement.
TCAACAAAGAGTCATTGATGATTTATAGCATTTCTCACAAGCATTTGATATTTAATTACTCAAAAATGAGACCGGCTTTTCATTTCTTCATAACAAGGCTCCACTTTTCATTGTAATGACTGATTCGCGCCAAAAGATCTTCAAAATAGCTTGTATGACCACATCATTCACTGAATTCATTGCAACAACATCATCAATACTCTCTTGGGACTAGGAATATGTTGAATTGCATTAAGCAAAGAGTGTTTGACAATTTCTAGCATTTCTCACAAGTATTTGCTGCTTAATTACTCATAAATGAGACCGTCTCTTCATTTCTTCCTAACAACGCTCCACTTTTCGTTGTAATGACTCATTCACACTTAAAGATCTTGAAAACAGCTTGTGTGACCACATCATTCACAATATTCATTGCAACAACAAGATATATACACCCTTGGGACTTGGAATCTATTGAATTGCACTAAACAATGAGTCCTTGATGATTTCTAGAATTTCTCACAAGCATTTGATGTTTAATTACCCAAAAATATGACCGTCTCTCCATTTCTTCCTAACAAGGGTCCACTTTTCGTTCTAATCGCTCATTCACACTTAAAGATCTTGAAAACAGCTTGTTTGAGCACATCATTCACTAAATTCATGGCAGCAACCTCATCTATACTCTTGGGACTAGGAATATGTTGAATTGTGTTAAACATAGAGTCTTTGTCGATTTCTAGTATTTCTCACAAGTATTTGATGCTTAATTACTCAAAAATGAGACCGTCTCTTCATTTCTTCCTCACAAGGCTCCACTTTTCGTTGTAATGACTGATTCACACTTAAAGATCTTGAAAACAGCTTTTATGACCACATCATTCACTAAATTCATTGCAACAACCTCATCTATACTCTCGTAGGACTAGGTATATGTTGAATTGCATAAAACATAGAGTGTTTGATGATTTCTAGCATTTCTCACAAGTATTTGATGTTTAATTACTCAAAAATGAGACCGTCTCTTCATTTCTTCCTAACAAGGCTCCACTTTTCGTTGTAATGACTCATTCACACTTAAAGATCTTGAAAATAGCTTGTATGACCACATCATTCGCTTAATTCATTGCAACAACCTCATCTATACTCTCTTGGGACCAGGTATATGTTGAATTGCATTGAACATAGAGTCGTTGATGATTTCTAGCATTTTTCACAAGTATTTGATGCTTAATTACTCAAAAATGAGACTGTCTCTTCATTTGTTCCAAACAAGGCTCCACTTTTTGTTGTAATGACAGATTCACACTTAAAGATCTTGAAAACAGCTTGTATGACCACATCATTCTCTAAATTCACTGCAACAACCTCATGTACACTCTCTTGGGACTTGGAAGAGGTTGAATTGTATTTAACAAAGAGTCTTTGAGGATTTATAGCATTTCTCACAAGCATTTGATGCTTAATTACTCAAAAATGAGACCGTCTCTTCATTTCTTCTTAACGAGGACCCACTTTTCGTTGTAATGACTGATTCACACTTAAAGATCTCAAAAACAGCTTGTCTTACCACATCATTCACTAAATTCATTGCAACAACCTCATCTATACACTCTTGGGATTAGGAATATGTTGAATTGCATTAAACATAGAGTCTTTGATGATTTTTAGCATTTCTCACAAGTTTTTGATGCTTAATCACTCAAAAATGAGACCAGTTATTCATTTCTTCCTAACAAGGCTGCACTTTCTGTTGTAATGACTCATTCACACTTAAAAATCTTCAAAACAGCTTATGTGACCACATCATTTGAAATATTCATTCAACTACAAGATCTATACACCCTTGGGACTTGGAATATGTTGAATTACACTAAACAAAGAGTTTTTGATGATTTTTAGCTTTTCTCACAAGCATTTGATGCTTAATTACTCAAAAATGAGATCGTCTCTTCATTTCTTCCTAACAAGGCTCCACCTTTCGTTGTAATGACCGATTCACACTTAAACATCTCGAAAACAGCTTGTCTTACCACATCATTCACTAAATTCATTGCAACAACCTCATCTATACTCTCTTGGGACTAGGAATAAGTTGAATTGCCCTAAACAAAGAGTCTTTGATGATTTCTAGCATTTCTCTCAAGTATTTGATGCTTAATTACGCAAAAATAAGACCGTCACTTTGTTTCTTCCTAACACGGCTCCAATTTTCGTTGTAATGACTCATTCACACTTAAAGATCTTGAAAATAGCTTGTATGACCACATCATTCACTTAATTCATTGCAACAACCTCATCTATACTCTCTTGGGACCAGGTATATGTTGAATTGCATTGAACATAGAGTCGTTGATGATTTCTACCATTTCTCACAAGTATTTGATGCTTAATTACTCAAAAATGAGACCGTCTCTTCATTTGTTCCAAACAAGGCTCCACTTTTTGTTGTAATGACAGATTCACACTTAAAGATCTTGAAAACAGATTGTATGACCACATCATTCTCTAAATTCGCTGCAACAAGCTCATGTACACTCTCTTGGGACTAGGAATAGGTTGAATTGTATTTAACAAAGAGTCTTTGAGGATTTATAGCATTTCTCACAAGCATTTGATGCTTAATTACTCAAAAATCAGACCGTATCTTCATTTTTTCCTAACGAGGCCCCACTTTTCGTTGTAATGACCGATTCACACTTAAAGATCTCAAAAACAGCTTGTCTTACCACATCATTCACTAAATTCATTGCAACCACCTCATCTATACTCTCTTGGGATTAGGAATATGTTGAATTGCATTAAACATAGAGTCTTTGATGATTTCTAGCATTTCTCACAAGGCAATTCTACATATTCCTAGTCCCAAGAGAGTATAGAGGAAGTTGTTGCAGTGAATATAGTGAATGATGCAGTCATCCAAGCTGTTTTCAAGATCTTTAAGTGTGAATGAGTCATTACAACGAAAAGTGGGGCCTCGTTGGGAAGAAATGAAGAGACGGTCTCTTTTTTGAGAGATTAAGCAGCAAATACTTGTGAGAAATGCTAGAAACCATCAAAGACTCTTTGCTTAATGCAATTCAACAGATTCTTAGTCCCAAGGGTGTGTATATGTGGTTGTTGCAGTGAATATAGTGAATGATGCAGTCATACAAGCTGTTTTGAAGATCCTTAAGTGTGAATGAGTCATTAAAACGAAAAATGGAGTCTTGTTAGGAAGAAATGAAGAGATGGTCTCATTTTTGAGTAATTAAGCATCAAATACTTGTGAGAAATGCTAGAAATCATCAAAGACTCTTTGTTTAATGCAATTCAACAGATTCCCTGTCGCACGGGTGTATATATGTGGTTGTTGCAGTGAATATAGTGAATGATGTGGTCATCCAAGCTGTTTTCGAGATCCTTATGTGTGAAGGAGTCATTAGAACGAAAAGTGGAGCCTTGTTAGGAAGAAATGAAGAGATGGTCTCATTTTTGAGTAATTAAGCATCAAATACTTGTGAGAGATGCTGGAAATCATCAAAGACTCTTTGTTTAATGCAATTCTACATATTTTTAGTCCCATGGGCATATATATGTGGTTGTTGCAGTGAATATTGTGAATGATGCGGTCATCCAAGCTGTTTTCGAGATCCTTTAATTGTGAAGGAGTCATTAGAACGAAAAGTGGAGCCTTGTTAGGAAGAAATGAAGAGATGGTCTCATTTTTTAGTAATTAAGCATCAAATACTTGTGAGAAATGCTGGAAATCATCAAAGACTCTTTGTTTAATGCAATTCTACAAATTCTTAGTCCCATGGGCATATATATGTGGCTGTTGCAGTGAATATTGTGAATGATGCGGTCATCCAAGCTGTTTTCGAGATCTTTTAATTGTGGAGGAGTCATTACAACGAAAAGTGGAGCCTTGTTAGGAAGAAATGAAGAGAGGGTCTCATTTTTGAGTAATTAAGCATCAAATACTTGTGAGAAATGCTAGAAATCATCAAAGACACTTTCTTTAATCCAATTCTACATATGCTTAGTCCCAAGAGAGTATAGCAAAGGTTGTTGCACTGAATTTAGTGAATGTTGTGGTCACACAAGCTGTTTTCAAGATCTTTAAGTGTGAAGGAGTCATTACAACGAAAAGTGGAGCCTTGTTAGGAAGAAGTGAAGAGACGGTCTCATTTTGGAGTAATTAAGCATCAAGTACATGTGAGAAATGCTACAAATCATCAAAGACACTTTGTTGAATGCAATTCAACATTTTCCTAGTCCCAAGAGTGTATATATGTGGTTGTTGCAGTGAATATAGTGAATGATGCGGTCATCCAAGCTGTTTTCATGATCTTTAAGGGTGAATGAGTCATTACAATGAAAAGTGGAGCCTTGTTAGGAAGAAAAGAAGAGACGGTCTCATTTTTGAGTAATTAAGCATCAAATACTTTTGAGAAATGCTAGAAATTATCAAAGACTCTTTGTTCAATGCAATTCAACATATTCATAGTCCCAAGAGAGTATAGATGAGGTTGTAGCAATGAATTTAGTGAATGATGTGGTCATAAAAGCTGTTTTCAAGATCTTTAAGTTTGAATGAGTCATTACAACGATATGTGGAGCCTTGTTAGGAAGAAAATAAGAGACGGTCTGATTTTTCGGTAAATAAACATCAAGTACTTGTGAGAAATGCTAGAAATCATTAGAGACTCTTTGTTTAACGCAATTCAACATATTTCTAGTCCCAAGAGAGTATAGATGTGGTTGTTGCAGTGACTATAGTGAATGATGCGGTCATCCAACCTGTTTTCAAGGTCTTTAACTGTGAATGAGTCATTACAACAAAAAGTGGAGCCTTGTTAGGAAGAAAAGAAGAGACGGTCTCATTTTTGAGTAATTAAGCATCAAATACTTGTGAGAAATGATAGAAATCATGAAATGCTCTTTGTTTATTGCAATTCAATAGATTCCTAATCCCATGGGTGTATATATGCAGTTGTTGCGGGGAATATAGTGAATGATGCGGTCATACGAGCTGTTTTCAAGATCTTAAAGTGTGAATGAGTCATTACAACGAAAAGTGGAGCCTTGTTAGGAAGAAAAGAAGAGACGGTCTAATTTTTGAGTTATTAGGCATCAAATATTTGTGAGAAATGCTATAAATCATCAAAGACTCTTTGTTTAACGCAATTCAACATATTCCTAGTCCCAAGAGAGTATAGATGTGGTTGTTGCAGTGACTATAGTGAATGATGCGATCATCCAAGCTATTTTCAAGATCTTTAAGGGTGAATTAGTCATTACAACGAAAAGTGGAGCCTTGTTAGGAAGAAAAGAAGAGACGGTCTCATTTTTGAGTAATTAAGCATCAAATACTTGTGAGAAATGCTAGAAATCATGAAATGCTCTTTGTTTAATGCAATTCAATAGATTCCTAGTCCCATGGGTGTATATATGTGGTTGTTGCAGTGAATATAGTGAATGAAGCGGTCATACAAGCTGTTTTCAAGATCTTTAAGTGTGAAGGAGTCAATACAACGAAAAGTGCAGCCTTGTTAGGAAGAAATGAAGAGACGGTTTCATTTTTGAGTAATTAAGCATCAAATACTTGTGAGAAATACTAAAAATCATCAAAGACTCTTTGTTGAATGCAATTCAACATATGCCTAGTCCCAAGAGTGTATAGATGTGGTTCTTGCAGTGAATATAGTGAATGATGCGGTCATCCAAGCTGTTTTCAAGATCTTTGAGGGTGAATGAGTCGTCACAGGGAAAAGTGGAGCCTTGTTAGGAAGAAAAGAATAGACGGTCTCATTTTGAGTAATTAAGCATCAAATACTTTTGAGAAATACTAGAAATCATCAAAGACTATTTGTTCAATGCAATTCAACATATTCATAGACCCAAGAGAGTATAGATGAGGTTGTTGCAATGAGTTTTCTGAATGATGCGGTCATATGAGCTGTTTTCAAGATCTTAAAGTGTGAATGAGTCATTACAATGAAAAGTGGAGCCTTGTTAGGAAGAAAAGAAGAGACGGTCTAATTTTTGAGTTATTAAGCGTCAAATACTTGTGAGAAATGCTATAAATCATCAAAGACTCTTTGTTTAACGCAATTCAACATATTCCTAGTCCCAAGAGAGTATAGATATGGTTGTTGCAGTGACTATAGTGAATGATGCGATCATCCAAGCTATTTTCAAGATCTTTAAGGGTGAATTAGTCATTACAATGAAAAGTGGAGCCTTGTTAGGAAGAAAAGAAGAGACAGTCTCATTTTTGAGTAATTAAGCATCAAATACTTGTGAGAAATGCTAGAAATCATGAAATGCTCTTTGTTTAATGGAATTCAATAGATTCCTAGTCCCATTGGTGTATATATGCGGTTGTTGCAGTGAATATAGTGAATGATGCGGTCATACAAACTGTTTTCAAGATCTTTAAGTGTGAAGGAGTCATTACAATGAAAAGTGCAGCCTTGTTAGGAAGAAATGAAGAGACGGTCTCATTTTTGAGTAATTAAGCATCAGATACTTGTGAGAAATTCTAGAAATCATCAAAGACTCTTTGTTTAATGCAATTCTACATATTCCTAGTCCCAAGAGAGTATAGATGAGGTTCTTGGACTCAATTTAGTGAATGATGTGGTCAAGCAAGCTGTATTCAAGATCCTTAAGCGTGAATGAGTGATTACAATGAAAAGTGGAGCCTTGTTAAGAAGAAATGAAGAGACTGTCTCATTTTTGAGTAATTAAGCGTCAAATACTTGTGAGAAAGGCTACAAATCATCTAAGACTCTTTGTTTAACGCAATTCAACAGATTCCTAGTCCCATCGGTGTATATATGCGGTTGTTGCTGTGAATATAGTGAATGATGTGGTCATAAAAGCTGTTTTCAAGATCTTTAAGTGTGAAGGAGTCATTACAATGAATAGGGGAGCCTTGTTAGGAAGAAAAGAAGAGACGGTCTCATTTTTGAGTAATTAAGCATCAAATACTTGTGAGAAATGCTAGAAATCATCAAAGACTCTTTGTTTAACACAATTCAAGAGATTCCTAGACCCAAGAGAGTATAGATGTGGTTGTTGCTGTGAATATAGTGAATGATGCGGTCATCCAAGCTGTTTTCAAGATCTTTAAGTGTGAATGAGTCATTACAACGAAAGGTGGAGCCTTGTTAGGAAGAAATGAAGGGACGGTCTCATTTTTGAGTAATTAAGCATCAAATCATCAAATACTTGTGGGAAATGCTAGAAATCATCAAAGACTCTTTGTTTAATGCAATTCAACACATTCCTAGTCCCATGGGTATATATATGTGGTTGTTGCAGTGAATATAGTGAATGATGTGGTCATATAATCTGTTTTCAAGATCTTTAACTGTGAAGGAGTCATTACAACGAGAAGTGGAGCCTGGTTAGGAAGAAAAGTAGAGACGGTCTCATTTTTGTTTAATTAAGCATCAAATACTTGTGAGAAATGCTAAAAATCATCAAGGACTCTTTGTCGAATGCAATTCAACAGATTCCCAGTCCCAAGAGTGTATAGATGTGGTTGGTGCAATGAATATAGTGAATGATGCGGTCATCCAAGCTGTTTTCAAGATCTTTAAGTGATGAGAACCATAGAGATGAAGGGTGGAAGGCTTCAATGGATGCAAAAGGTCCATTGCACACCGCAGAAGACCCAATAACACAAGCTAGAGCTTCAATGGATGCAAGAGGTCCATTGCACATTCTAGAAGGCCCAATTACACGAGCTAGATCTTCAATGAATGCAAGAGGTCCATTGCACATTCTAGAAGGCCCAATAACACGAACTAGAGCCAAAAAGATTAAAGAAGCACTAAATGGGCTGATTCAGGACATTCAGGCCAACCAAGCTTCAAATGGTGCGAATTCAAGTTTTAAAGAGAGTCCAGGCCTAATTAGTATAATTGGAATACTTAAGAGGTCAGACTAAGTAATAGCATCACTCCTAAATAGGAGTTCATTGTATGTGATGGAATTTGTCCGAAATTACTCCAAATTAAGGATTTCTCCTAATTAGGAATTTTGCCTCTTTAGGAATTTTGCCCTTGTAAGCTCTGAAGATCAGACAACTTTGAGTGAAATAGAAAGTAAGGGTTTTCTCCCTCGGTTCTTTTAACTAAAGAACTTATCAAGAGGCAATTCTTCTTGTGGCGTTTAAATCGACTTATCACTCCCAATTCCTTTCTTTTCTAAAGTGTGGCGTCCACATCCATCTTGAATACCCTAGGTCCGTGTTCCTTCGAATATTGGGTCTAGGGTTTGTGTTATCAAACTCTAATTTAGCTTTCCTGTTTGTTCTTTAATTCATTGTGTGCATTGGGTCCCTAAGCCACGTCTTTTTGGGGTTTTCCGCATCACTTTGTTTAATGCAATTTCACTGATTCCTAGTCCAAAAGGTGTATATATGGGGTTGTTGCAGTGAATATAGTGAATGATGCGGTCATCCAAGCAGTTTTCAAGATCTTTAAGTGTGAATGAGTCATTACAACGAAAAGTGGAGCCTTGTTAGGAAGAAATGAAAAGACGGTCACATTTTTGAGTAATTAAGCATCTAATACTTGTTAGAAATGCTAGAAATCGTCAAAGACTCTTTGTTTAATCCAATTCAATAGATTCCTAGTCCCAAGGGTGTATATATGCGGTTGTTGCAGTGAATATAGTGAATGAAGCAGTCATACAAGCTGTTTTCAAGCCCTTTAAGTGTGAAGGAGTCCTTACAACGATAAGTAGAGCCTTGTTAGGAAGAAATGAAGAGACGGTCTCATTTTTGGGTAATTAAGCATCAAATACTTGTGAGAAATACTAGAAATCATCAAAGACTCTTTGTTTAATGCAATTCAACATATTCCTAGTCCCAAGAGAGTATAAATGTGGTTGTTGCAGTGAATATTGTGAATGATGCGGTCATCCAAGCTGTTTTCAAGATCTTTAAGTGTGAATGAGTCATTACAATGAAAAGTGGAGCCTTATTAAGAAGAAAAGAAGAGACGGTCTCATTTTTGAGTAAATAAGAGTCAAATACTTGTGCGAAATGCTAGAAATCATCAAAAACTCTTTGTTTAATGCAATTCAACATATTCCTAGTCCCAAGGGTGTATATATGCGGTTGTTGCAATGAATATTGTGAATGATGCGGTCATCCAAGCCGTTTTCAAGATCCTTAAGTGTGAATGAGTCATTACAACGAAAAGTGCAGCCTTGTTAGGAAGAAATTAAGAGACGGTCTCATTTTTCAGTAATTAGGCATCAAATACATGTGAGAAATGCTAGAGATCATCAAAGACTCTTTGTTTAATGCAATTCAACATATTCCTAGTCCCAACAGTGTATAGATGTGGTTGTTGCAGTGAATATAGTGAATGATGTGGTCATCCAAGCTGTTTTCAAGATCTTTAAGTGTGACAGAGTCATTACAACAAAAAGTGGAGCCTTGTTAGGAAGAAGAGAAGAGACGGTCACATTTTTGAGTAATTAAGCCACAAATACTTGTGAGAAATTCTAGAAATCATCAAAGACTCTTTGTTTAAAGCAATTCTACATATTCTTAGTCCCAAAAGAGTATAGATGAGGTTCTTGCACTGAATTTAGTAAATGATGTGGTCAAGCAAGCAGTATTCAAGTTCCTTAAGTGTGAACGAGTCATTAAAACGAAAAGTGGAGCCTTGTTAAGAAGAAATGAAGAGACAGTCTCATTTTTGAATAATTAAGCATCAAATGCCTTTGAGAAATGCCATAAATCATCACAAACTCTTTGTTTAATGCAATTCAACATATTCCTAGTCCCAAGAGGGTATAGATGAGGTTGTTGCAATGAATTTAGTGAATGTTGTCGTCGTAGAAGCTGTTTTCACGATCTTTAAGTGTGAATGAGTCATTACAACGATATGTGGAGCCTTGTTAGGAAGAAAAGAGGAGACGGTCTCATTTCTAAGTAATTAAGCAACAAATACTTGTGAGAAATGCTAGAAATAATCAAAGACTCTTTGTTTAATGCAATCGAGCAGATTCCTAGCGCCAAGGGTGTATATATGCGGTTGTTGCAGTGCATATAGTGAATGCTACGGTCATACAAGCTGTTTTCAAGCCCTTTAAGTGTGAAGGAGTCCTTACAACAAAAAGTAGGGCCATGTTAGGAAGAAATGAAGAGACAGTCTCATTTTTGGGTAATTAAGCATCAAATACTTGTGAGAAATGCGAGAAATCATCAAAGACTCTTTATTTAATGCAATTCAAGAGATTTCTAGTCCCAAGGGTGTATATATGTGGTTGTTGCAGTGAATATAGTGAATGATGTGGTCGTACAAGCTATTTTCAAGCTCTTTAAGTGTGAAGGAGTCATTACAATGAAAAGTGGAGCCTTGTTAGGAAGCAATGAAGAGACGGTCTCATTTTTGTGTAATTAACCATCAAATACTTGTGAGAAATGCTAGAGATCATCAAAGACTCTTTGTTTAATGCAATTCAACATATTCCTAGTCCCAACAGTGTATAGATGTGGTTGTTGCAGTGAATATAGTGAATGATGCGGTCATCCAAGCTGTTTTCAAGATCTTTAAGTGTGACAGAGTCATTACAACAAAAAGTGGAGCCTTGTTAGGAAGAAGAGAAGAGACAGTCACATTTTTGAGTAATTAAGCCACAAATACTTGTGAGAAATTCTAGAAATCATCAAAAACTCTTTGTTTAAAGCAATTCTACATATTCTTAGTCCCAAAAGAGTGTAGATGAGGTTCCTGCACTAAATTTAGTGAATGATGTGGTCAAGCAAGCAGTATTCAAGTTCCTTAAGTGTGAACGAGTCATTAAAACGAAAAGTGGAGCCTTGTTAAGAAGAAATGAAGAGACAGTCTCATTTTTGAGTAATTAAGCATCAAATGCCTTTGAGAAATGCCATAAATCATCACAAACTCTTTGTTTAATGCAATTCAACATATTCCAAGTCCCAAGAGGGTATAGATGAGGTTGTTGCAATGAATTTAGTGAATGTTGTCGTCGTAGAAGCTGTTTTCACGATCTTTAAGTGTGAATGAGTCATTACAACGATATGTGGAGCCTTGTTAGGAAGAAAAGAGGAGACAGTCTCATTTCTAAGTAATTAAGCAACAAATACTTGTGAGAAATGCTAGAAATAATCAAAGACTCTTTGTTTAATGCAATCGAGCAGATTCCTAGTGCCAAGGGTGTATATATGCGGTTGTTGCAGTGAATATAGTGAATGCTACGGTCATACAAGCTGTTTTCAAGCCCTTTAAGTGTGAAGGAGTCCTTACAACAAAAAGTAGAGCCATGTTAGGAAGAAATGAAGAGACGGTCTCATTTTTGGGTAATTAAGCATCAAATACTTGTGAGAAATGCGAGAAATCATCAAAGACTCTTTATTTAATGCAATTCAAGAGATTTCTAGTCCCAAGGGTGTATATATGCGGTTGTTGCAGTGAATATAGTGAATGCTACGGTCATACAAGCTGTTTTCAAGCCCTTTAAGTGTGAAGGAGTCCTTACAACAAAAAGTAGAGCCATGTTAGGAAGAAATGAAGAGACGGTCTCATTTTTGGGTAATTAAGCATCAAATACTTGTGAGAAATGCGAGAAATCATCAAAGACTCTTTATTTAATGCAATTCAAGAGATTTCTAGTCCCAAGGGTGTATATATGTGGTTGTTGCAGTGAATATAGTGAATGATGTGGTCGTACAAGCTGTTTTCAAGCTCTTTAAGTGTGAAGGAGTCATTACAATGTAAAGTGGAGCCTTATTAGGAAGAAATGAAGAGACGGTCTCATTTTTGGGTAATTAAGCATCAAATACTTGTGAGAAATGCTAGAAATCATCAAAGACTCTTTGTTTAATGCAATTCAACATATTCCTAGTCCCGAGAGAGTATAGATGTGGTTGTTGCAGTGAATATTGTGAATGATGCGGTCATCCAAGCTGTTTTCAAGATCCTTAAGTGTGAATGAGTCATTACAACGAAAAGTGGAGCCTTGTTAAGAAGAAAAGAAGAGACGGTCTCATTTTTAAGTAATTTAGAGTCAAATACTTGTGTGAAATGCTAGAAATCATCAACGACTCTTTGTTTAATGCAATTCAACAGATTCCCAGTCCCAAGGGTGTATATATGTGGTTGTTGCAGTGAATATAGTGAATGATGCGGTCATCCAAGCCATTTTCAAGATCTTTAAGTGTGTATGAGTCATTACAACGAAAAGTGCAGCCTTGTTAGGAAGAAATGAAGAGACGGTCTCATTTTTCAGTAATTAAGCATCAAATACATGTGAGAAATGCTAGAAATCATCAAAGACTTTTTGTTTCATGCAATTCAACAGATTCCTAGTCTCCAGGGTGTATATATGTGGTTGTTAAAGTGAATATAGTGAATGATGCGGACATCCAAGCTGTTTTCAAGTTCTTTAAGTGTGAATGTGTCATTACACCGAAAAGTGTACCCTTGTTAGAAAGAGAGGCAAAGACGGTCTCATTTTTAAGTAATTAAGCATCAAATACTTGTGAGAAATCATCAAAGACTCTTTGTTTAATGCAATTCAACAGATTGCTAGTTCCAAGGGTGTATATATGTGGTTGTTGCTGTGAATATTGTGAATGATGTGGTCATACAAGCTGTTTTCAAGATCTTTAAGTGTGAAGGAGTCATTACAACGAAAAGTCGAGCCTTGTTAGCAAGAAATGAAGAGACGGTCTCATTTTTGAGTTAGTAAGCATCAAATACTGATGAGAAATGCTAGAAATCATCAAAGACTCTTTCTTTAATGCAATTCAACAGATTCGTAGTCCCAAGGGTGTACATATGTGGTTGTTGCAGTGAATATAGTGAATGATGCGGTCATACAAGCTGTTTTCAAGAACTTTAAGTGTGAATGAGTCTTTACAACAAAAAGTGGAGACTTGTTAGGAACAAAAGAAGAGACGCTCTCATTTTTGAGTAAATAGGCATCACATACTTGTGAGAAATGCCAGAAATCAACAAAGACTCTTTGTTTAATGCAATTCATCATATTCCTAGTCCCAAGAGAGTATTGATGTGGTTGTTGCAAGGAATATAGTGAATGATGCGGTCATCCTAGCTGTTTTCAAGATCGTTAAGTGTGAAGGAGTCATTACAATGAAAAGCGGAGCCTTGTTAGGAAGAAAAGAAGAGATGGTCTCATTTTTGACTAATTAAGCATCAAATACTTGTGAGAATTGCTAGAAATCATCGAAGACTCTTTGTTTAATGCAATTCTACATATTCTTTGTCCCAAGAGAGTATAGATGAGGTTCTTGCACTGAATTTAGTGAATGATGTGGTCAAGCAAGTTGTATTCAAGATCCTTAAGTGTGAATGAGTCATTACAATGAAAAGTGCAGCCTTGTTAAGAAGAAATAAAGAGACGGTCAAATTTTTGTGTAATTAAGAATCAAATACTTGTGAGAAATGCTGAAAATCATCAAAGACTCTTTCTTCAATGCAATTCAACAGATTCCTAGTCCCCAGGGTGTATATATGTGGTTGTCAAAATGAATATAGTGAATGATGCGGTCATCCAAGCTGTTTTGAATTTCATTAAATGTGAATGAGTCATTACAAAGAAAAGTGGACCCTTGTTAGGAAGAAGTGAAGAGACGGGCTCATTTTTGAGTAATTAAGTGTGAAATACTTGTGAGAAATGCTAGAAATCATCAAAGACTCTTTGTTTAATGCAATTCTACATATTCTTAGTCCCAAGAGAGTATAGACGAGGTTGTTGCACTAAGTTTAGTGAATGATGTAGTCCAACAAGCTGTTTTCAAGATCTTTATGTGTGAATGAGTCATTACAACCAAAAGTGGAGCCTTGTGAGGAAGAAATGAGGAGACCGTCTCATTTTTGACAAATTAAGCATCAAATGCTTGTGAGAAATACTAGAAATCATCAAAGACTCTTTGTTTAATCCAATTCTACATATTCTTAGTCCCAAGAGAGTATAGATGAGGTTGTTGCACTGAATTTAGTGAATGATGTGGTCAAACAAGCTGTTTTCAAGATAATTAAATGTGAATAAGTCATTACAATGAAAAGTGGAGCCTTGTTAGGAAGAAATGAAGAAACAGTCTCATTTTTGAGTAATTAAGCATCAAATACTTGTGAGAAATGCTATAAATCATCAAAGACTCTATGTTTTGTGAAATTCAAAAGGTTCCTAGTCCCAAGGTTGTATATATGTGGTTGTTGCAGTAAATATAGTGAATGATGCAGTCATACAAGCTGTTTTCAAGATCTTTAAGTGTTAAGGAGTCATTACAACGAAAAATGGAGCCTTGTTAGGAAGAAATGAAGAGACGGTCTCATTTTTGAGTAATTAAGAATCAAATACTTGTGAGAAATGCTAGAAATCATCAAAGACTCTTTGTTTAATGCAATTCTACATATTCTTAGTCCCAAGACAGTATAGATGAGGCTCTTGCACTGAATTTAGTGAATGATGTGGTCAAGCAAGCTGCATTCAAGTTCCTTAAGTGTAAATGAGTCATTACAATGAAAAGTGGAGCTTTGTTAAGAAGAAATGAAGAGATGGTCTCATTTTTTAGTAATTAAGCGTCAAATACTTGTGAGAAATGCTATAAATCATCAAAGACTCTTTCTTCAATCCAATTCAACATATTCCTAGTCCCAAGAGAGTATAGATGTGGTTCTTGCAGTGAATATAGTGAATGATGCGGTCATAAAAGCTGTTTTCAAGATGTTTAACTGTGAAGGAGTCATTACAACGAAAAATGGAGCCTTGTTAAGAAGAAATGAAGAGACGGTCACATTTTTGAGTAATTGAGCATCAAATACTTGTGAGAAATGCGAGAAATCATCAAAGACTCTTTGTTTAATGCAATTCAACAGATTTCTAGTCCCAAGGGTGTATATATGTGGTTGTTGCAGTGAATATTGTGAATGATGCGGTCATACAAGCTGTTTTCAAGATCTTTAAGTGTGGAGGAGTCATTACAACGTAAAGTGGAGCCTTGTTAGGAAGAAATGAAAAGACAGTCTCATTTTTGAGTAATTAAGCATCAAATACTTGTGAGAAATGCTAGAAATCAACAAAGACTCTTTGTTTAATGCAATTCAAGAGATTCCTAGTCCCAAGAGAGTATAGATGTGGTTGTTGTAGTGAATATAGTGAATGATGCGGTCATCCAAGCTGTTTTCAAGATCTTTAAGTGTGAATGAGTCATTACAACGAAAAGTGGAGCCTTGTTAGGAAGAAATGAAGGGACGGTCTCATTTTTGAGTAATTAAGCATCAAATCATCAAATACTTGTGGGAAATGCTAGAAATCATCAAAGACTCTTTGTTTAATGCAATTCAACACATTCCTAGTCCCATTGGTGTATATATGTGGTTATTGCAGTGAATATAGTGAATGATGTGGTCATATAATCTGTTTTCAAGATCTTTAACTGTGAAGGAGTCATTACAACGAGAAGTGGAGCCTTGTTAGGAAGGAAAGTAGAGACGGTCTCATTTTTGAGTAATTAAGCATCAAATACTTGTGAGAAATGCTAAAAATCATCAAAGACTCTTTGTTGAATGCAATTCAACACATTCCTAGTCCCATGGGTGTATATATGTGGTTGTTACAGTGAATATAGTGAATGATGCGGTCATATAATCTATTTTCAAGATCTTTAACTGTGAAGGAGTCATTACAACGAAAAGTGGAGCCTTGTTAGGAAGAAAAGTAGAGACGGTCTTATTTTTGAGTAATTAAGCATCAAATACTTGTGAGAAATGCTAAAAATCATCAAAGACTCTTTGTTCAATCCAATTGAACATAGTCCTACTCCCAAGAGAGTATAAATGTGGTTCTTGCAGTGAATATAGTGAATGATGCGGTCATACAAGCCGTTTTCAAGATCTTTACGTGTGAAGGAGTCATTACAACGAAAAATGGAGCCTTGTTAAGAAGAAATGAAGAGACGGTCGCATTTTTGAGTAATTGAGCATCAAATACTTGTGGGAAATGCGAGAAATCATCAAAGACTCTTTGTTTAATGCAATTCAACAGATTTCTAGTCCCAAGGGTGTATATATGTGGTTGTTGCAGTGAATATTGTGAATGATGCAGTCATACAAGCTGTTTTCAAGATCTTTAAGTGTGAAGGAGTCATTACAACGTAAAGTGGAGCCTTGTTAGGAAGAAATGAAGAGACAGTCTCATTTTTGAGTAATTAAGCATCAAATACTTGTGAGAAATGCTAGAAATCATCAAAGACTCTTTGTTTAATGAAATTCAAAGGATTCCTAGTCCCAAGGGTGTATATATGTGGTTGTTGTAGTGAATATAGTGAATGATGCGGTCATACAAGTTGTTTTCAAGATCTTTAAGTGTTAAGGAGTCATTACAACAAAAAATGGAGCCTTGTTAGGAAGAAATGAAAAGACGGTCACATTTTTGAGTAATTAAAAATCAAATACTTTTAGAAATGCTAGAAATCATCAAAGACTCTTTGTTTAATGCAATTCTACATATTCTTAGTCCCAAGAGAGTATAGATGAGGTTCTTGCACTGAACTAAGTGAATGATGTGGTCAAGCAAGCTGCATTCAAGTTCCTTAAGTGTGAATGAGTCATTACAGCGAAAAGTGGAGCCTTGTTAAGAAGAAATGAAGAAATGGTCTCAGTTTTGAGTAATTAAGCGTCAAATACTTGTGGGAAATGCTATAAATCATCAAAGACTCTTTGTTTAATGCAATTCAACATATTCCTAGTCCCAAGAGAGTATAGAAGTGGTTATTGCAGTCAATATAGTGAATGATACGGTCATCCAAGCTGTTTTCAAGATCTTTAAGTGTGAGGGAGTCATTACAACGAAAATGGAGCTTTGTTTGGAAGAAATGAAGAGACGCCTCATTTTTGGGTAATTAAAAATCAAATACTGGTGAGAAATGCTGGAAATCATCAAAGACTCTTTATTTAATGCAATTCTACGTATTCTTAGTCCCAAGAGAGTATAGATGAGGTTGTTGCGCTGAATTTAGTGAATGATGTGGTCAAGCAAGCTGCATTCAAGTTCCTTAAGTGTGAATGAGTCATTACAACGAAAAGTGGAGCCTTGTTAAGAAGAAATGAAGAGATGGTCTCATTTTTGAGTAATTAAATGTCAAATACTTGTGAGAAATGCTATAAATCATCAAAAACTCTTTGTTTAATACAATTCAACATATTCCTAGTCCCAAGAGAGTATAGATGTGGTTGTTGCAGTCAATATAGTGAATGATGCGGTCATCCAAGCTGTTTTCAAGATCTTTAAGTGTGAAGGAGTCATTACAATGAAAGGTGGAGCCTTGTTAGGAAGAAATGAAGAAACGGTCTCATTTTTGAGTGAGTAAGAATCAAATACTGGTGAGAAATGCTAAAAATCATCAAAGACTCTTTGTTTAATGCAATTCTACATATTCTTAGTCCCAAGAGAGTATAGATGAGGTTCTTGCACTGAATTTAGTGAATGAGGTGGTCAAGCAAGCTGTATTCAAGATCCTTAAGTGTGAATGAGTCATTACAACAAAATGTGGAGCCTTGTTAGGAAGAAATGAAGAGACGGTCTCATTTTTCAGTAATTAAGCATCAAATTCTTGTGAGAAATGCTAGAAATCAACAAAGACTCTTTGTTTAATGCAATTCAACATATTCCTTGCCCCAAGAGTGTATAGATGTGGTTGTTGCTGTGAATATAGTGAATGATGCGGTCGTCCAAGCTGTTTTCAAGATCTTTAAGTGTGAAGGAGTCATTACAACAAAAAGTGGAGCCTTGTTAGGAAGAAATGAAGTGGCGGTCTCATTTTTGAGTAATTAAGAATCAAATACTTGTGAGAAATGCTATAGATCATCAAAGACTCTTTGTGATACAGAAAACCCCAAAAAGTCGTGGCTTAGGGGCCCAACACACACAATGAATCAAAGAACAACCAAGAAAGCTAAATCAGAGTTTAATAACACAAACCCTAGATGCAATATTCGAAGCAACACGAACCTAGGGTATTCAAGATGGATATGGACGCCACACTCCGGAAAAAAAAAGAATTGGGAGTGATAAGTCGATTTGAACGCCATTAGAGGAATTGCCTCCTAATAAGTTCTTTAGTTCTTAAAAGAACAGAGGGAGAAAAACCCTTTCTTTGTATTTCACTCAATGTTATTTGATCTCCAAAGCTTACAAGGGGTGCCCATTTATAGGCTAAGATGGCAATCCTAAAGAGGCAAAATTCCTAATTAGGAGAAATCCTTATTTTGGAGTAATTTTGGACAAATTCCAGCACATACAATGAACTCTTATTTAGGAGTGATGCTATTACTTAGTCTAACCTATTAAGTATTCCAATTATATTAATTAGGCTTGGACTCTCTTTAAAACTTGAATTCGCACCATTTGAAGCTTGGTTGGCCTGAATGTCCTGAATCAGCCCATTTAGTGCTTCTATAATCTTTTTGGCTCTAGTTCGCGTTATTGGGCCTTCTGGAATGTGCAATGGACCTCTTGCATCCATTGAAGCTCTAGCTTGAGTTATTGGGTCTTCTAGATTGTGCAATGGACCTCTTGCATCTATTGAAGCCTTCAACCCATCATCTCCACGGTTCTCATCATTCCCCCCCTCCTCAAAAGGATTCGCCCTCGAATCATCACCTACATCAAAAGGGGAAAGGTCAGAAACATTAAATGTTGCACTTACATTATACTCACCAGGAAGGTCCAACTTATAAGCATTGTAATTAATTCGTGCTACAACTTAGAAGGGACCATCTCCTCTAGGTTGTAGCTTTGAACGCCTTTAAGCTGGGAATCGTTCCTTGCGCATATGCACCCAAACCCAATCACCAAGTTCAAACACCACCGTCTTTCGTCCCTTATTGACATGGGATGCATATTGCTCAGTTCGTTTTTCAATATGTTGCCGCACCTTCTCATGCAATTTTTTAATCATGTCAGCTTTGCGTTCACCATCAATGCTGGCATACTCATTGACAGGTATAGATACCAAATCCAAAGGAGTCAACGGATTAAAACTGTATACAATTTCAAATGGAGAGTAGCTAGTAGTAGAATGAACACTCCTATGATACGCAAACTCGACATGTGGTAAACAATCTTCCCATGTTTTCAAATTTGTTCGAATAATAGTACTCAAAAGAGTAGAAAGAGTTTGATTAACCACCTCAGTCTGCCCATCAGTTTGTGGATAACAAATAGTTGAAAACAATAGCTTAGTACCTAACTTACCCCACAAAGTCTTCTAAAAGTAGCTTAAGAACTTTGTATCCCGGTCTGAAACAATGCTCCGTGGCATGCCATGCAAACATACCACTTCTCTAAAGAACAAGTCAGCCACATTGTTTGCATCATCAGTTTTATGGCATGGGATGAAGTGTGCCATCTTTGAAAATCTGTCAACAACAACAAATACAGAATCCCTACCCCTTTTTGTTCGTGGCAATCCTAGTACAAAGTCTATGGATAAATCAACCCAGGGATGGCTAGGTATGGGTAAAGGGGTATACAAGCCATGGGGTAAAACTCTAGATTTGGCTTGTTTGCATGTTATGCATTTCTCACATATCCTCTCAACATCGCGTTTCATGCGTGGCCAAAAGAAGTGTTCATTTAAGACATCTAGGGTTTTCTTATCTCTAAAATGACCCATTAGACCACCCTCATGAGATTCTCTTACAACCAACTCCCTTAAAGAACTCATAGGCATGCATAAACGATTTTCCCTAAATAAGAAACCCTTATGCCTATAAAACTTCTCAATGGCTGACTTCTCACATGCTCTATACACGTTAGCAAAGTCCAGATCATTACATATAAATCTTTAATATGTTCAAATCCTAATAAGTTTGTAGTAAGTGTAGAGATAAGGGCATACCTGCGAGATAATGCATCAACTACCACAGTGTCCTTACCTTCTTTATATTTGATGTTGTAGGGAAAGGTCTCAATGAATTCAATCCACTTGGCATGTCTTTTGTTCAACTTTCCTTGTCCTTTCAAGTGCTTCAACGTTCATGGTCAGTATGGATGACAAACTCCTTAGGCCAAAGGTAATGTTGCCATGTCTCCAAAGCTCGTACCAATGCATACATCTCTTTATCATAAGTAGGATAATTAAGGCTTGCTCCACTTAGCTTTTCACAGAAGTAAGCAATTGGGCACCTTTCCTGCATCAAAACAGCTCCGATGCCAATACCTGAAGCATCACACTCAATCTCGAAAGCTTTTTCAAAGTTAGGTAAAGCAAGTAGGGGTGCAAAACTTAATTTTTCCTTGATGCAATTAAAAGCCTTGTCTTGGTCACTACCCCACTTAAAACTCGCGTTCTTTTTGATAAGCTCAGTGAGTGGTGCAGCAATAGTGCTAAAGTCCCTAACAAAGCGTCTATAGAAACTAGCTAGACCATGAAAGCTACGCATATCACTAATTGACTTAGGTGTAGGCCAATCACGAATTGCCTTAACTTTTCCTCGTCAACCTCAACACCTTTAGAACTCACAACATAACCAAGAAATGTGATCTGATTAGTACAAAAAGAACATTTCTTTAAGTTAGCATACAATTTCTCAGAATGTAAAACATTTACAATAGAACATAAATGATTAAGATGCTCTTCTAGGGTTTTACTATAGACCAAAATATCATCAAAATACACAACCACAAATTTACCAATGAATGGATGCAAAACATGATTCATTAGTCGCATAAAAGTGCTTGGTACATTAGTGAGACCAAATGGCATAACAAGCCATTCATACAAATCGTACTTAGTTTTGAAAGTTATTTTCCACTCATCTCCCTCTCTCATCCTAATATGATGATATCCACTTTTCAATCAATCTTAGAAAAGACACAAGAACCATGCAATTCATCCAACATGTCATGTAATCTAAGTATTGGGTGACGATACTTTACAGTGATTTTGTTGATTGCTCAACAATCAACACACATCCTCCCAGTCCCATCTTTCTTGGGTACAAGTAAAACAGGAACAGCACATGGACTCATGCTTTCCCTCACATATCCTTTGGAAATAAACTCCTCAACCTGCCTTTGAAGCTCCTTTGTCTCCTCAGGATTACTCATATATGCTGGCCGATTAGGGATGGATGCACCTGGGATGAAATCAATTTATGCTCAATTCCCTCTATTAGGTGGCAATCCACTTGGAACATCATCAGGGAATACATCCTTAAATTCCTACAATAGAGCAACAACAACACTAGGCAAAGATGGGTCAAACTTGTTAGTGTTAAAATAAGTCTCCTTGTTACAGAAGTATGATCATAGGTTGTTTGGCATAGAATGCTCTTTTGACTTCACTCTCTTTTGCATAGAAACTTTCTTTTTTCTTCTCTTTCTTTTGTGTCATCACGTTTTCTCCTTTCATTTCTCTTTATCAATCTTTCTTTTCTGTTCACTCTCATTTTAATCCTTAATTGATCCTCATAAGCTTGTTGAGGTGATAATGGTACAAGAGTGACGGGTTTTTTCATTCATTACAAAGGAATATCGATTCTTAAAGCCATCATGCATAAATCTCCTCTCAAAATTGCCATGGTCTTCCTAATAGAATACGGCCCACATGCATAGGTACAACATCAATAAAACTTCATCATGGTACCTTCCGATAGAAAATGATATGAGCACTTGCTATTTACCTTGACTTCACCACTCTCATTCAACCATTGGAGCTTATATGGCCTAGGATGCTTCATAGTAGGTAAATCCAGCTTCCCAACCATAGTTGTGCTAGCAACATTAGTGCAACTCCCACCATCAATAATCATACTACATACCTTATCTTTAATGAGACACCTCGTCTAAAAGATATTATCTCGTTGCACCTTATTTTCTTCCTTACTTGCACATTCAATGCTCGCCTTGTAACGAGAGCTACTCCATTAACCGATACTCCTCTCCATCACTTTCACCCTCTGATGATGGCATAGAATCATCAACTGATTCACTTTCAGTTTCAACCATCACCATTACTTCTCAAGATCATTGCACGCTTATTTGGACATTTGAGATGCAATGTGACCCCTACCCAAACACTTAAAACATTTAACATCTCTATTTCTACTTGGTTGGGGTCAGAATTACCTGCCTCCTTGCTGGAACCCACATTCTTGTACTTGGATAGCTCAGCTTTGGACTTGTAATCGGCCATCTCATCCCTTTTACTCCAATCTGGCTTCCAAGATGAGGTAGATCCTGAGTTCTGCCCAAACCGTGTGGAACCCTTTTGTTTGAGTTGCCTTTTCAACTTTTATGGCCATGTGCACCATGTCTTCTCATTCCACATAGTGTTTGCAATTCAACCACGTTTTCTATTTTCCCTATTTAACCCTTGCAGAAATCGAGCCATGGTTGCTCTCTATCTTCTTCTACATTCACCCTAACATGGTAATCTCTATCTCCTTGTGGCAGTCAAAAACCAATTCAACCTTCTTCTCCCATTCTAGGTATACATCAGGATCATTCTTACCTTGAATGGAGGAATTGTCATTTAATACTACCCAAATTATAGTCATAAGTGCCTTGCCTCCCAAATTCTCTTTGATCCCTTCTATTGTTAGCAGTTCTGACCACAGTAGTTTGATCATCAAATTCATCATCTTCTACATCATCTCTATGGTCATAGGCACGTCTCAACTACCTTCTTTGCTTTAGGAGCCTCATATTCCCCATGCCTTCTTTGCAACTCAGCTACAGTATTAGATTGCTCCTCCATCCTCTCCCTCATATCATCAAATCTGGTATTCATACACTCAAATTGTTGTTGCATAGCTTTGATCATGAAGGACACATCACCAGCTCCCTCCTGGCTGCACCTTTGTCTTTGGATGTCATAGTATTACTTCTACACAAAATAATAAGATACCTCACAGAGCACTCCCTCACGTGTTTCACTCAAAAGAAGGTGTCACACTTGTGTTTACACTCTTTATGGCTTTTTCTTTAAATGAACTTTCACTCTTGCCTTTTTACCACTCGGATTTTCTCCTTTCAGCTTCTATAAAGAACTAAACAAAGTAACTCGAGAGTATTGATTTGAACAGAATAAGATAAATGGCATAGAATTGAACAAATTGGAGAACAAGAAATCAAAAAAAATGAAAAGGATATCAAGGCAAACGAATTTAATGAACTGAACTCACAAAAATCAGGATATAGGGTAGTTAAAATTTAGAGGACAAACTTGGGAACAAGAAATGGATGGCAGAATTGGAGTTTGAGCAAGAAAACTTTGATATTATTGTGGCCAATATGACCAAACTGTTAACTTTATCAATAACTTGAATTTGATGTTTTCTTTCTTTTCTTCGTCTCTTTTTTTNCACTTACATTATACTCACCAGGAAGGTCCAACTTTATAAGCATTGTAATTAATTCGTGCTACAACTGTAGAAGGGACCATCTCCTCTAGGTTGTAGCTTTGAACGCCTTTAAGCTGGGAATCGTTCCTGCGCATATGCACCCAAACCCAATCACAAGGTTCAAACACCACCGTCTTTCGTCCCTTGTTGACATGGGATGCATATTGCTCAGTTCGTTTTCAATATGTTGCCGCACCTTCTCATGCAATTTTTTAATCATGTCAGCTTTGCGTTCACCATCAATGCTGGCATACTCATTGACAGGTATAGATACCAAATCCAAAGGAGTCAACAGATTAAAACTGTATACAATTTCAAATGGAGAGTAGCTAGTAGTAGAATGAACACTCCTATGATACGCAAACTCGACATGTGGTAAACAATCTTCCCATGTTTTCAAATTTGTTCGAATAAAGTAACTCAAAGAGTAGAAAGAGTTTGATTAACCACCTCAGTCTGCCCATCAGTTTGTGGATAACAAGTAGTTGAAAACAATAGCTTAGTACCTAACTTACCCCACAAAGTCTTCTAAAAGTAGCTTAAGAACTTTGTATCCCGGTCTGAAACAATGCTCCGTGGCATGCCATGCAAACATACCACTTCTCTAAAAGAACAAGTCAGCCACATTGTTTGCATCATCAGTTTTATGGCATGGGATGAAGTGTGCCATCTTTGAAAATCTGTCAACAACAACAAATACAGAATCCCTACCCCTTTTTGTTCGTGGCAATCCTAGTACAAAGTCTAATGGATAAATCAACCCAGGGATGGCTAGGTATGGGTAAAGGGGTATACAAGCCATGGGGTAAAACTCTAGATTTAGCTTGTTTGCCATGTTATGCATTTCTCACATATCCTCTCAACATCGCGTTTCATGCGTGGCCAAAAGAAGTGTTCATTTAAGACATCTAGGGTTTTCTTATCTCTAAAATGACCATTAGACCACCCTCATGAGTTTCTCTTACAACCAACTCCCTTAAAGAACTCATAGGCATGCATAAATGATTTTCCCTAAATAAGAAACCCTTATGCTTATAAAACTTCTCAATGGCTGACTTCTCACATGCTCTATACACGTTAGCAAAGTCCAGATCATTACATATAAATCTTTAATATGTTCAAATCCTAATAAGTTTGTAGTAAGTGTAGAGATAAGGGCATACCTGCGAGATAATGCATCAACTACCACAGTGTCCTTACCTTCTTTATATTTGATGTTGTAGGGAAAGGTCTCAATGAATTCAATCCACTTGCATGTCTTTTGTTCAACTTTCCTTGTCCTTTCAAGTGCTTCAACGTTCATGGTCAGTATGGATGACCAAACTCCTTAGGCCAAAGGTAATGTTGCCATGTCTCCAAAGCTCGTACCAATGCATACATCTCTTTGTCATAAGTAGGATAATTAAGGCTTGCTCCACTTAGCTTTTCACAGAAGTAAGCAATTGGGCACCTTTCCTGCATCAAAACAGCTCCGATGCCAATACCTGAAGCATCACACTCAATCTCGAAAGCTTTTTCAAAGTTAGGTAAAGCAAGTAGGGGTGCAAAACTTAATTTTTCCTTGATGCAATTAAAAGCCTTGTCTTGGTCACTACCCCACTTAAAACTCGCGTTCTTTTTGATAAGCTCAGTGAGTGGTGCAGCAATAGTGCTAAAGTCCCTAACAAAGCGTCTATAGAAACTAGCTAGACCATGAAAGCTACGCATATCACTAATTGACTTAGGTGTAGGCCAATCACGAATGCCTTAACTTTTTGCTCGTCAACCTCAACACCTTTAGAACTCACAACATAACCAAGAAATGTGATCTGATTAGTACAAAAAGAACATTTCTTTAAGTTAGCATACAATTTCTCAGAATGTAAAACATTTACAATAGAACATAAATGATTAAGATGCTCTTCTAGGGTTTTACTATAGACCAAAATATCATCAAAATACACAACCACAAATTTACCAATGAATGGATGCAAAACATGATTCATTAGTCGCATAAAAGTGCTTGGTGCATTAGTGAGACCAAATGGCATAACAAGCCATTCATACAAATCGTACTTAGTTTTGAAAGTTGTTTTCCACTCATCTCCCTCTCTCATCCTAATATGATGATATCCACTTTTCAAATCAATCTTAGAAAAGACACAAGAACCATGCAATTCATCCAACATGTCATGTAATCTAAGTATTGGGTGACGATACTTTACAGTGATTTTGTTGATTGCTCAACAATCAACACACATCCTCCCAGTCCCATCTTTCTTGGGTACAAGTAAAACAGGAACAGCACATGGACTCATGCTTTCCCTCACATATCCTTTGGAAATAAACTCCTCAACCTGCCTTTGAAGCTCCTTTGTCTCCTCAGGATTACTCATATATGCTGGCCGATTAGGGATGGATGCACTTGGGATGAAATCAATTTTATGCTCAATTCCTCTATTAGGTGGCAATCCACTTGGAACATCATCAGGGAATACATCCTTAAATTCCTACAATAGAGCAACAACAACACTAGGCAAAGATGGGTCAAACTTGTTAGTGTTAAAATAAGTCTCCTTGTACAGAAGTATGATCATAGGTTGTTTGGCATAGAATGCTCTTTTGACTTCACTCTCTTTTGCATAGAAACTTTCTTTTTCTTCTCTTTCTTTTGTGTCATCACGTTTTCTCCTTTCATTTCTCTTTTATCAATCTTTCTTTTCTGTTCACTCTCATTTTTAATCCTTAATTGATCCTCATAAGCTTGTTGAGGTGATAATGGTACAAGAGTGACGGGTTTTTCATTCATTACAAAGGAATATCGATTCTTAAAGCCATCATGCATAAATCTCCTCTCAAATTGCCATGGTCTTCCTAATAGAATACGGCCCACATGCATAGGTACAACATCAAATAAAACTTCATCATGGTACCTTCCGATAGAAAATGATATGAGCACTTGCTTATTTACCTTGACTTCACCACTCTCATTCAACCATTGGAGCTTATATGGCCTAGGATGCTTCATAGTAGGTAAATCCAGCTTCCCAACCATAGTTGTGCTAGCAACATTAGTGCAACTCCCACCATCAATAATCATACTACATACCTTATCTTTAATGAGACACCTCGTCTAAAAGATATTATCTCGTTGCACCTCATTTTCTTCCTTTACTTGCACATTCAATGCTCGCCTTGTAACGAGAGCTACTCCATTAACCGGATACTCCTCTCCATCACTTTCACCCTCTGATGATGGCATAGAATCATCAACTGATTCACTTTCAGTTTCAACATCACCATTACTTCTCAAGATCATTGCACGCTTATTTGGACATTGAGATGCAATGTGACCCCTACCCAAACACTTAAAACATTTAACATCTCTATTTCTACTTGGTTGGGGGTCAGAATTACCTGCCTCCTTGCTAGAACCCACATTCTTGTACTTGGATAGCTCAGCTTTGGACTTGTAATCGGCCATCTCATCCCTTTTACTCCAATCTGGCTTCCAAGATGAGGTAGATCCTGAGTTCTGCCCAAACCGTGTGGAACCCTTTTGTTTGAGTTGCCTTTCAACTTTTATGGCCATGTGCACCATGTCTTCTCATTCCACATAGTGTTGCAATTCAACCACGTTTTCTATTTCCCTATTTAACCCTTGCAGAAATTGAGCCATGGTTGCTTCTCTATCTTCTTCTACATTCACCCTAATCATGGTAATCTCCATCTCCTTGTGGCAGTCAAAAACCAATTCAACCTTCTTCTCCCATTCTAGGTATACATCAGGATCATTCTTACCTTGGAATGGAGGAATTGTCATTTTAATACTACCCAAATTATAGTCATAAGTGCCTTGCCTCCCAAATTCTCTTTGATCCCTTCTATTGTTAGCAGTTCTGACCACAGTAGTTTGATCGTCAAATTCATCATCTTCTACATCATCTCCATGGTCATAGGCACGTCTCAACTACCTTCTTGCTTTAGGAGCCTCATATTCCCCATGCCTTCTTTGCAACTCAGCTACAGTATTAGATTGCTCCTCCATCCTCTCCCTCATATCATCAAATCTGGTATTCATACACTCAAATTGTTGTTGCATAGCTTTGATCATGAAGGACACATCACCAGCTCCCTCTTGGGCTGCACCTTTGTCTTTGGATGTCATAGTATTACTTCTACACAAAATAATAAGATACCTCACAGAGCACTCCCTCACGTGTTTCACTCAAAAGAAGGTGTCACACTTGTGTTTACACTCTTTATGGCTTTTTCTTTAAATGAACTTTCACTCTTGCCTTTTACCACTCGGATTTCTCCTTTCAGCTTTATAAAGAACTAAACAAAGTAACTCGAGAGTATTGATTTTGAACATAATAAGATAAATGGCATAGAATTCAACAAATTGGAGAACAAGAAATCAAAAAAAATGAAAAAGGATATCAAGGCAAACGAATTTAATCAACTGAACTCACAAAAATCAGGATATAGGGGTAGTTAAATTTAGAGGACAAACTTGGGTAACAAGAAATGGATGTCAAAATTGGAGTTGAGCAAGAAAACTTTGATATTATTGTGGCCAATATGACCAAACTATTAACTTTATCAATAACTTGAATTTGATGTTTTCTTTCTTTTCTTCTTCTTTTTCTTTTTCTCTCTTTTCACTTTCTTTTTTTTCGTTGATCCTTCTTTTCGTTTTTTTTTTTCCTTTTTCTCTGGCTCAACACAAAATAATAGTAGAACACTTAGATACAACAATTCGAATTGAAATTAGCACGTTGAGAAGGATTGCAACCAAGCAGATTTGTGCATTTAAATTGTAATGCAAATAATAGACAAATCAAACAGATAAAAATAAATCACAAGGTAGAAAATTGAAGAGTGAGTGGATTCAACCTAATTTAGAACCAAGGATGCAGAAAACCCCAAAAAGACGTGGCTTAGGGACCCAACGCACACAATGAATCAAAGAACAACCAGGAAAGCTAAATCAGAGTTTAATAACACAAACCCTAGACCCAATATTCGAAGGAACACGAACCTAGGGTATTCAAGATGGATATGGACGCCACACTCTAGAAAAGAAAGGAATTGGGAGTGATAAGTCAATTTGAACGCCATAAGAAGAATTGCCTCTTCATAAGTTCTTTAGTTCTTAAAAGAACAAAGGGAGAAAAACCCTTGCTTTCTATTTCACTCAAAGCTATATGCTCTCCAAAGCTTACAAGGGGTGCCTATTTATAGGCTAAGATGGCAATCCTAAAGAGGCAAAATTCCTAATTAGGAGAAATCCTTATTTTGGAGTAATTTTGGACAAATTCCAGCACATACAATGAACTCCTATTTAGGAGTGATGCTATTACTTAGTCTGACCTATTAAGTATTCAAATTATATTAATTAGGCCTGGACTCTCTTTAAAACTTGAATTCGCATCATTTGAAGCTTGGTTGGCCTAAATGTCCTGAATCAGCCCATTTAGTGCTTCTTTAATTTTTTTGGCTCTAGTTCGTGATATTGGGCCTTCTGGAATGTGCAATGGACCTCTTGCATTCATTGAAGCTCTAGCTCGTGTAATTGGGCCTTCTGGAATGTGCAATAGACCTCTTGCATCCATTGAAGCTCTAGCTTGTGTTATTGGGTCTTCTAGATTGTGCAATGGACCTCTTACATCTATTGAAGCCTTCAACCCATTATCTCCACAGTTCTTATCAGAATATAGTGAATGATGCGGTCATACAAGATGTTTTCAAGATCTTTAAGTGTGAATGAGTCATTACAACGAAAAGTGGAGCCTTGTTAGGAAGAAAAGAAGAGACGGCCTCATTTTTGAGTAATTAAGCAACAAATACTTGTGAGAAATGCTAGAAATCATCAAAGACTTTTTGTTTAATGCAATTCTACATATTCTTAGTCCCAATAGAGTATAGATGAGGTTTTTGCACTGAATTTAGTGAATGATGTGGTCAAGCAAGCTATATTCAAGATCCTCAAGTGTGAATGAGTCACTACAACGAAAAGTCGAGCCTTGTTAACAAGAAATGAAGAGACGCTCTCATTTTTGAGTAATTAAGCATCAAATGCTTTTGAGAAATGCTATAAATCATCACAAGCTCTTTGTTTAATGCAATTCAACATATTCCTAGTCCCAAGAGAGTATAGATGAGGTTCTTGCAATGAATTTAGTGAATGATGTGGTCATAGAAGCTCTTTTCAAGATCTTTAAGTGTGAATGAGTCATTACAACGAAAAGTGGAGCCTTGTTAGGAAGAAATGAATAGACGGTCTCATTTTTTAGTAATTATGCATCAAATACTTGTGAGAAATGCTATAAATCATCAAAGACTCTTTGTTTAATGCAATTCTACATATTCTTAGTCCCAAGACAGTATAGATGAGGTTGTTGCACTGAATTTAGTGAATGATGTGGTCAAACAAGCTGTTTTCAAGATCATTAAGTGTTAATGAGTCATTACAACAAAAAGTGGAGCCTTGTTAGGAAGAAATGAAGATACGTTCTCATTTTTGAGTAATTAAGCATCAAACGCTTGTGAGAAATACTACAAATCATCAAAGACTCTTTGATTCATGCAATTCTACATATTCTTAGTCCCAAGAGAGTATAGAGGAGGTTGTTGCACTAAATTTAGTGAATGATGTGGTCAAACAAGCTGTTTTCAAGATCATTGAGTGTTAATGAGTCATTACATCGAAAAGTGGAGCCTTGTTAGGAAGAAATGAAGAGACGGTCTCATTTTTTGAGTAATTAAGCATCAAATGCTTGTGAGAAATACTATATCATCAAAGACTCTTTGTTTAATGCAATTCAACAGATTGCTAGTTCCAAAGGTGTATAGATGTGGTTGTTGCAGCGAATATAGTGAATGATGCGGTCATACAAGCTGTTTTCAAGATCTTTAAGTGTGAATGAGTCATTACAACGAAAAATGGAGCCTTGTTAGGAAGAAATGAAGAGACGGTCTCATTTTTGAGTAATTAAGTATCAAATACTTGTGAGAAATGCGAGAAATCATCAAAGACTGTTGGTTTAATGCAATTCAACATATTCCTAAACCCAAGAGAGTATAGATGAGGTTGTTGCAATGAATTTAGTGAATGATGCAGTCATGCAAGCTGTTTTCAAGATCTTTAAGTGTGAATGAGTCATTAAAATGAAAAGTGGAGCCTTTTTGGGAAGAATGAAGAGGCGGTCTCATTTATGAGTAATTAAGCATCAAATACTTGTGAGAAATGCTAGAAATGATCAAAGACTCTTTGTTTAATGCAATTCAACAGATTCCTACTCCCAAGGGTGTATATATGTGGTTGTTGTAGTGAATATAGTGAATGATGCGGTCATACAAGCTGCTTTCAAGATCTTTAAGTGTGAATGAATCATTACAACTAAAAGTGGAGCCTTGATAGGAAGAAATGAAGAGACAGTCTCATTTTTGAGTAATTAAGCATCAAATACTTATGAGAAATGATAGAAATGATCAAAGGCTCTTTCTTTAATGCAATTCAACAGATTCCTACTCCCAACGGTGTATATATCTGGTTGTTGCAGCGAATATAGTGAATAATGCGGTCATACAAGCTGTTTTCAAGATCTTTAAGTGTGAAGGAGTCATTACAATGAAAAGTGGAGCTTTGTTAGGAAGAAATGAAGAGGCGGTCTCATTTATGAGTAATTAAGCATCAAATACTTGTGAGAAATGTTAGAAATGATCAAAGACTCTTTGTTTAATGCAATTCAACAGATTCCTACTCCCAAGGGTGTATATACGTGGTTGTTGCAGCGAATATAGTGAATAATGCTGTCATACAAGCTGTTTTCAAGATTTTTAAGTGTGAAGGAGTCATTACAACGAAAAGTGGAGCCTTGTTAGGAAGAAATGAAGAGACAGTCTCATTTTTGAGTAATTAAGTATCAAATACTTGTGAGAAATGCGAGAAATCATCAAAGACTGTTGGTTTAATGCAATTCAACATATTCCTAAACCCAAAAGAGTATAGATGAGGTTGTTGCAATGAATTTAGTGAATGATGCAGTCATACAAGCTGTTTTCAAGATCTTTAAGTGTGAATGAGTCATTAAAATGAAAAGTGGAGCCTTTTTGGGAAGAATGAAGAGGCGGTCTCATTTATGAGTAATTAAGCATCAAATACTTGTGAGAAATGCTAGAAATGATCAAAGACTCTTTGTTTAATGCAATTCAACAGATTCCTACTCCCAAGGGTGTATATATGTGGTTGTTGTAGTGAATATAGTGAATGATGCGGTCATACAAGCTGCTTTCAAGATCTTTAAGTGTGAATGAATCATTACAACTAAAAGTGGAGCCTTGATAGGAAGAAATGAAGAGACAGTCTCATTTTTGAGTAATTAAGCATCAAATGCTTGTGGGAAATACTATAAATCATCAAATACTCTCTGTTTAATGCAATTCAACATATTCCTAAACCCAAGAGAGTATAGATGTGGTTGTTGCAGTGAATATTGTGAATGATGCGGTCATACAAGCTGTTTTCAAGATCTTTAAGTGTGAATGAGTCATTACAGCGAAAAGTGGAATCTTGTTAGGAGGAAATGAAGAGATGGTCTTGTTAGGAGGAAATGAAGAGATGGTCTCATTTTTGAGTAATTAAGCATCAAATGCTTGTGAGAAATGCTAGAAATCATCAAAGACTCTTTGTTTAATGCAATTCAACAGATTCCTAGTCCCAAGGGTGTATATATGTGGTTGTTGCAGTGAATATTGTGAATGATGCGGTCATACAAGCTGTTTTCAAGATCTTTAAGTGTGAATGTGTCATTACAACGAAAAGTGGAACCTTGTTAGGAAGAAATGAAGAGACAGTCTCATTTTTTAGTAATTAAGCATCAAATACTTGTGAGAAATGCTAGAAATCATCAAGGACTTTTTGTTTAATGAAATTCAACATATTCCTAGTCCCAAGAGAGTATTTATGAGGTTGTTGCTGTGAATATAGGGAATGATGTGGTCATCCAAGCTGTTTTCAAGACCTTTTAGTGTGAATGAGTCATTACAACGAAAAGTGGAGCCTTGTTGGGAAGAAATGAAGAGACGGTCACTTTTTTGAGTTATTAAGTATCAAATACTTGTGAGAAATTCTAGAAATCATCAAAAACTCTTTGCTTAATGGAATTCAACAGATTCCTAGTCCCAAGGGTGTATATATGTGGTTGTTGCAGTGAATATAGGGAATGATGTGATCATCCAAGCTGTTTTCAAGGTGTGAATGAGTCATTACAACGAAAAGTGGAGCCTTGTTGGGAAGAAATGAAGAAACGGTCTCATTTTTGAGTAATTAAGCATCAAATGCTTGTGAGAAATGCTATAAATCATAAAAAACTCTTTGTTTAATGCAATTCAACATATTCCTAGTCCTAAGAGAGTTTAGATGTGGTTGTTGCAATAAATGTAGTTAATGATGGGGTCATACAAGCTGTTTTCAAGATCTTTAAGTGTGATTGAGTCATTACAATGATATGTGGAGCCTTGTTCGGAAGAAATGAAGAGAGGGTCTCTTTTTTGAGTGATTAAGCATCAAATGCTTGTGAGAAATGCTAGAAATCATCAAAGACTCTTTGTTTAATGCAATTCAACAGATTCCTAGTCCCAAGGGTGTATATATGTGGTTGTTGCAGTGAATATTGTGAATGATGCGGTCATACAAGCTGTTTTCAAGATCTTTAAGTGTGAATGTGTCATTACAACGAAAAGTGGAACCTTGTTAGGAAGAAATGAAGAGACAGTCTCATTTTTTAGTAATTAAGCATCAAATACTTGTGAGAAATGCTAGAAATCATCAAGGACTTTTTGTTTAATGAAATTCAACATATTCCTAGTCCCAAGAGAGTATTGATGAGGTTGTTGCTGTGAATATAGGGAATGATGTGGTCATCCAAGCTGTTTTCAAGACCTTTTAGTGTGAATGAGTCATTACAACGAAAAGTGGAGCCTTGTTGGGAAGAAATGAAGAGACGGTCACTTTTTTGAGTTATTAAGTATCAAATACTTGTGAGAAATTCTAGAAATCATCAAAAACTCTTTGCTTAATGGAATTCAACAGATTCCTAGTCCCAAGGGTGTATATATGTGGTTGTTGCAGTGAATATAGGGAATGATGTGATCATCCAAGCTGTTTTCAAGGTGTGAATGAGTCATTACAACGAAAAGTGGAGCCTTGTTGGGAAGAAATGAAGAAACGGTCTCATTTTTGAGTAATTAAGCATCAAATGCTTGTGAGAAATGCTATAAATCATAAAAAACTCTTTGTTTAATGCAATTCAACATATTCCTAGTCCTAAGAGAGTTTAGATGTGGTTGTTGCAATAAATGTAGTTAATGATGGGGTCATACAAGCTGTTTTCAAGATCTTTAAGTGTGATTGAGTCATTACAATGATATGTGGAGCCTTGTTCGGAAGAAATGAAGAGAGGGTCTCTTTTTTGAGTGATTAAGCATCAAATACTTGTGAGAAACGCTAGAAATCATCAAAGACTCTTTGTTTAGTGCAATTCAACAGATTCCTAGTCCCAATGGTGCATAGGTGTGGTTGTTGCAGAGAATATCATGAATGATGTGGTCATAAATGCTGCTTTCAAGATCTTTAAGTGTGAAGGAGTCATTACAACGAAAAGTTGACCCTTGTTAGGAAGAAATGAAGAGACGGTCTCATTTTTGAGTAATTAAGCATCAAATACTAGTGAGAAATGCTAGATATCATCAAAGACTCTTTGTTTAATTCAATTCTACATATTCCTAGTCCCAAGAGAGTATAGATGAGGTTGTTGCAGTGAGTATAGTGAATGATGTGGCCATACAAGCTGTTTTCAAGATCTTTAAATGAAAATGAGTCATTACAACAAAATGTGGAGCCTTGTTCAGAAGAAATGAAGAGACAATCTCATTTTTGAGTAATTAAGCATCAAATACTTGTGAGAAATACTAGAAATCGTCAAAGACTCCTTGTTTAATGCAATTCAACAGATTCCTAGTCCCGAGGGTGTATATATGTGGTTGTTGCGGTGAATATAGTGTATGATGTGGTCATACAAGCTGTTTTCAAGACCTTTAAATGTGAATGAGTCATTACATCAAAAGGAGGAGCCTTGTTAGGAAGAAATAAAGGGAGGGTCTCAGTATTCAGCAATTGAATGGAAAATACTTGTAAGAAATGCTAATCAACATCAAAGTATCATTGTTGAATGAAATTCAAGGCATTCACCATTTCAAGCGAGTATAGATGTGCTAGTTCCAATGAATATGGTGCCTTTTGTGGGCTAACAAGATATTTTCATGATCATTAATTGTGAATGAGCTTTTAGAACAAAAGGAGCTGCCTTGTTAGGAAGAAATGGAGGGAGGGTATCAGTATTAAGCAATTGAACTGAAAATACTTGTAAGAAATCCTAATCATCGTCCAACACTCATTGTTGAATGAAATTCAAGGCATTCCCCCTTCCAAGGGAGTATAGATGTGGTGGTTCTCGTGAATATGGTGTCTTTTGTGGGCAAATAAGCTATTTTCATGATAATTAAGTGTGAATGAGCTATTATAACAGAAGGAGGTGCCTTGTTCGGAAGAAATGAAGAGAGGGTCAATGTGTTCAGCAATTGAATGGAAAATAATTGTAAGAAATGCTAATCATCATCAAAGTCTCATTGTTGAATGAAATTCAAGGCATTGCCCGTTCCAAGGGAGTATAGATGTGCTGGTTCTCATGAATATCGTGCCTTTAGTGGGCAAACAAGCTATTTCCATGGTAATTAAGTGCAAATGAGATATTACAACAAACGGAGGAGCCTTGTTAGGAAGAAATGAACAGAGGGTCTCAGTATTCAGCAATTGAACAGAAAATACTTGTAAGAAATGTTAATCATCATCAAAAACTCATTGTTGAATGAAATTCAAGGCATTACTCGTTCCAAGGGAGTATAGATGTGCTGGTTCTCATGAATATGGTGCCTTTTGTCTGCGAATAAGCTATTTTCATGATCATGAAGCATGAATGAGCTATTAAAACAAAAGGAGGTGCCTTGTTCAGAAGAAATAATGAGAGGGTATCAGTATTCAGCAATTGAACGGAAAATACTTGTAAGAAATGCTAATCATCACCAAAGACTCGTTGTTGAAAGAAATTCATGGCATTCCCCCTTCCAAGGGGGTATAGATGTGCTGGTTCTGATGAATATGGTGCCTATTGTGGACAAACAAGCTATTTTCATGATAATTATGTGTGAATGAGATATTACAACAAATGTAGGAGCCTTGTTAGGAAGAAAGGGAGAGAGGGTCTCAGTATTCGGCAATTCAACAGAAAATACTTGTAAGAAATGCTAATCATCATCAAAGACTCATTGTTGAATGAAATTCAAGGCATTGCCCGTTCCAGCGGAGTATAGATGTGCTGGTTCTCATGAATAGGGTGCCTTTTATGGGCAAACAAGCTATTTTCAGGATCATGAAGTGTGAATGAGCTATTACAACAAAAGGAGGTGCCTTGGTGGCAAGAAATGACGAGAGGGTCTCAGTATTCAGCAATTGAATAGAAAATACTTGTAAGAAATTCTAATCATCATCAAAGACTCATTGTTGAATGAAATTCAAGGCAATGCCTGTTCCAAGGGACTATAGATGTGCTGGTTCTCATGAATATGGTGCCTTTTGTGCGCAAACAAGCTATTTTCATGATAATTAAGTGTGAAGGGGAAATTACAACCAAAGGAGGATCCTTGTTAGGAAGAAATTAAGAGAGGGTCTCAGTATTCAGCAACTGAACAGAAAATACATGTAAGAAATGCTAATCATCATCAAAGACTCATTGTTGAATGAAATTCAAGGAATTGCCCATTCCAAGGGAGTATAGATGTGCTGGTTCTCATGAATATGGTGCCTTTTATCGGCAAACAAGCTATTTTCATGATCATGAAGCATGAATGAGCTATAACAACAAAAGGAGGTGCCTTGTTCGGAAGAATTGAAGAGTGGGTCTCAGTATTCAGCAATCGAAGAGAAAATAATTGTAAGAAATGCTAATCATCATCAAAGACTCATTGTTGAATGAAATTCAAGGCATTTCCCATTCCAAGCAAGTATAGATGTGCATGTTCTCATGAATATGGTGCCTTTTGTGGGCAAACAAGCTATTTTCAAGGTCATGAAGCGTGAATGAGCTATTACAACAAAAGGAGGTGCCTTGTTAGGAATAAATGAAGAGTGGGTCTCAGTATTCAGCAATTGAATGGAAAATACTTCTAAGAAAAGCTAATCATCATCAAAGTGTCATTGTTGAATGAAATTCAAGGCATTGCCGGTTCTAAGGTAGTATAGATGTGCTGGTTCTCATGAATATGGCTCCTTTTGTGGGCAAAACAAGCTATTTTCATGATCATTAAGTGTGAATGAACTACTACAACAAAAGAAGGTGCCTTGTTAGGAAGAAATGAAGAGTAGGTCTCAGTATTCAGCAATTGAAGAGAAAATAATTTTAAGAAATGCTAATCATCATCAAAGACTCATTGTTGAATGAAATTCAAGGCATTTCCCATTCCAAGCGAGTATAGATGTGCTGGTTCTCATGAATATGGTGCCTTTTGGGGGCAAACAATCTATTTTCATGATCATTAAGTGTGAATGAGCTATTACAACAAAAGGAGGTGCCTTGTTAGGAAGAAATGAAGAGTGGGTCTCAGTATTCTGCAATTGAACGGAAAATACTTGTAAGAAATGCTAATCGTCATCAAAGACTCATTGTTGAATGAAATTCAAGGCATTGCCCGTTCCAAGGGAGTATAGATATGCTGGTTCTCATGAATATGGTGCCTTTTGTGGGCAAACAAGCTATTTTCATGATCATTAAGTGTGTATGAACTATTACAACAAAAGGAGGCACCTTGTTAGGAAGAAATGAAGAGTGGGTCTCAGAATTCAACAATTGAACGGAAAATACTTGTAAGAAATGCTAATCATCATCAAAGACTCCTTGTTGAATGAAATTCAGGGCATTGCTCGTTCCAAGGGAGTGTAGATGTGCTGGTTCTCATGAATATGGTGCCTTTTGCGGGCAAACAAGCTATTTCCATGATCATGAAGCGTGAATGAGCTATTATGACAAAAGGAGGAGCCTTGTTTGGAAGAAATGAAGAGTGGGTCCGAGTATTCATCAATTGAACGGAAAATACTTGTAAGAAACACTAATCGTCATCAAAGACTCATTGTTGAATGAAATTCAAGGCATTTCCCATTCCAAGGGAGTATAGATGTGCTGGTTCTCATGAATATGGTGCCTTTTGTGCACAAACAAGCTATTTTCATGATAATTAAGTGTGAAGGGGAAATTACAACAAAAGGAGGATCCTTGTTAGGAAGAAATGAAGAGAGGGTCTCAGTATTAAGCAATTGAACGGAAAATACTTGTAAGAAATGCTAATCATCATCAAAGACTCATTGTTGAATGAAATTCAAGGAATTGCCCATTCCAAGGGATTATAGATGTGTTGGTTCTCATGAATATGGCGCCTTTTGTGGGCAAACAAGCTATTTTCATCATCATTAAGTGTGTATGAGCTATTACAACAAAAGGAGGCACCTTGTTAGGAAGAAATGAAGAGTGGGTCTCAGTATTGAGCAATTGAACGGAAAATACATGTAAGAAATGCTAATCATTATCAAAGACTCATTGTTGAAAGAAATTCAAGGCATTTCCCGTTCCAAGCGAGTATAGATGTGCTGGTTCTCATGAATATGGTGCCTTTTCTGGGCAAACAAGCTATTTTCATGATCATTAAGTGTGTATGAGCTATTACAACAAAAGGAGGCACCTTGTTAGGAAGAAATGAAGAGTGGCTCTCAGTATTCAGCCATTGAACGGAAAATACATGTAAGAAATGCTAATCATCATCAAAGACTCATTGTTGAAAGAAATTCCAGGTATTTCCCGTTCCAAGCGAGTATAGATGTGCTGGTTCTCATGAATATGGTACCTTTTCTGGGCAAACAAGCTATTTTCAAGGTCATGAAGCGTGAATGAGCTATTACAACAGCAGGAGGTGCCTTGTTAGGAAGAAATGAAGAGTGGGTCTCAGTATTCAGCAATCGAACGGAAAATACTTCCAAGAAATGCTAATCATCATCAAAGTGTCATTGTTGAATGAAATTCAAGGCATTGCCGGTTCTAAGGTAGTATAGATGTGCTGGTTCTCATGAATATGGCTCCTTTTGTGGGCAAAAGAAGCTATTTTCATGATCATTGAGTGCGAATGAGCTATTACAACAAGAGAAGGTGCCTTGTTACGAAGAAATGAAGAGTGGGTCTCAGTATTCAGCAATTGAAGAGAAAATAATTGTAAGAAATGCTAATCATCATCAAAGACTCATTGTTGAATGATATTCAAGGCATTTCCCGTTCCAAGCGAGTATAGATGTGCTGGTTCTCATGAATATGGTTCCTTTTGGGGGCAAACAATCTATTTTCATGATCATTAAGTGTGAATGAGTTATTACAACAAAAGGAGGTGCCTTGTTAGGAAGAAATGAAGAGTGGGTCTCAGTATTCCACAATTGAAAGGAAAATACTTGTAAGAAATGCTAATCGTCATCAAAGACTCATTGTTGAATGAAATTCAAGGCATTGCCCGTTCCGAGCGAGTATAGATGTGCTGGTTCTCATGAATATGGTGCCTTTTGCGGGCAAACAATCTATTTTCATGATCATTATGTGTGAATGAGCTATTACAACAAAAGGAGGTGCCTTGTTAGGAAGAAATGAAGAGTGGGTCTCAGTATTCCGCAAAATACTTGTAAGAAATGCTAATCGTCATCAAAGACCCATTCTTGAATGAAATTCAAGGCATTGCCCATTCCAAGGGAGTATAGATGTGCTCGTTCTCATGAATATGGTGCCTTTTGTGGGCAAACAAGCTATTTTCATGATCATTAAGTGTGTATGAGCTATTACAACAAAAGGAGGCACCTTGTTAGGAAGAAATGAAGAGTGGGTCTCAGAATTCAGCAATTGAACGGAAAATACTTGTAAGAAATGCTAATCATCATCAAAGACTCATTGTTGAATGAAATTCAGGGCATTGCTCGTTCCGAGGGAGTATAGATGTGCTGGGTCTCATGAATATGGTGCCTTTTGCGGCCAAACAAGCTATTTTCATGATCATGAAGCGTGAATGAGCTATTACGACAAAAGGAGGAGCCTTGTTTGGAAGAAATGAAGAGTGGGTCTCAGTATTCAGCAATTGAACGGAAAATACTTGTAAGAAACGCTAATCGTCATCAAAGACTCATTGTTGAATGAAATTCAAGGCATTTCCCGTTCCGAGGGAGTATAGATGTGCTCGTTCTCATGAATATGGTGCCTTTTGTGGGCAAACAAGCTATTTTCATGATCATTAAGTGTGTATGAGCCATTACAACAAAAGGAGGCACCTTGTTAGGAAGAAATGAAGAGTGGGTCTCAGAATTCAGCAATTGAACGGAAAATACTTGTAAGAAATGCTAATCGTCATCAAAGACTCATTGTTGAATGCAATTCAAGGCATTGCCCGTTCCGAGCGAGTATAGATGTGCTGGTTCTCATGAATATGGTGCCTTTTGCAGGCAAACAATCTATTTTCATGATCATTATGTGTGAATGAGCTATTACAACAAAAGGAGGTGCCTTGTTAGGAAGAAATGAAGAGTGGGTCTCAGTATTCAGCAATTGAACGGAAAATACTTGTAAGAAATGCTAATCGTCATCAAAGACTCATTGTTGAATGAAATTCAAGGCATTGCCCGTTCCAAGGGAGTATAGATGTGCTGGTTCTCATGAATATGGCGCCTTTTGTGGGCAAAGAAGTTATTTTCATGATCATGAAGCTTGAATGAGCTATTACAACAAAAGGAGGTGCCTTGTTAGGAAGAAATGAAGAGTGGGTCCCAGTATTCAGCAATTGAACGGAAAATACTTGTAAGAAATGCTAATCATCATCAAAGTCTCATTGTTGAATGAAATTCAAGGCATTGCCGGTTCCAAGGGAGTATAGATGTGCTGGTTCTCACGAATATGGTGCCTTTTGTGGGCAAACAAGCTATTTTCATGATCATTACATGTGAATGAGCTATTACAACAAAAGAAGGTGCCTTGTTAGGAAGAAATGAAGAGTGGGTCTCAGTATTCCCCAATTGAACGGAAAATACTTGTAAGAAATGCTAATCGTCATCAAAGACTCATTGTTGAATGAAATTCAACGCATTGCCCGTTCCAAGGGAGTATAGATGTGCTGGTTCTCATGAATATGGCGCCTTTTGTGGGCAAAGAAGCTATTTTCATGATCATGAAGCTTGAATGAGCTATTACAACAAAAGGAGGTGCCTTGTTAGGAAGAAATGAAGAGTGGGTCCCAGTATTCAGCAATTAAACGGAAAATACTTGTAAGAAATGCTAATCATCATCAAAGTCTCATTGTTGAATGAAATTCAAGGCATTGCCGGTTCCGAGGGAGTATAGATGTGCTGGTTCTCACGAATATGGTGCCTTTTGTGGGCAAACAAGCTATTTTCATGATCATTACGTGTGAATGAGCTATTACAACAAAAGAAGGTGCCTTGTTAGGAACAAATGAAGAGTGGGTCTCAGTATTCCGCAATTGAACGGAAAATACTTGTAAGAAATGCTAATAATCATCAAAGACTCATTGTTGAATGAAATTCAAGGCATTGCCCATTCCAAGGGAGTACAGATGTGCTGGTTCTCATGAATATGGTGCCTTTTGTAGGCAACAAGCTATTTTCATGATCATTAAGTGTGTATGAGCTATTACAACAAAAGGAGGCGCCTTGTTAGGAAGAAATGAAGAGTGGGTCTCAGTATTCAGCAATTGAACAGAAAATACTTGTAAGAAATGCTAATCATCATCAAAGACTCATTGTTGAATGAAATTCAAGGCATTGCCCGTTCCGAGGGAGTATAGATGTGCTGGTTCTCATGAATATGGTGCCTTTTGCGGGCAAACAAGCTATTTCCATGATCATGAAGCGTGAATGAGCTATTACAACAAAAGGAGGTGCCTTGTTTGGAAGAAATGAAGAGTGGGTCTCAGTATTCAGCAATTGAACAGAAAATACTTGTAAGAAATGCTAATCATCATTAAAGACTCATTGTTGAATGAAATTCAAGGCATTGCCCTTTCCAAGGGAGTATCGATGTGCTGGTTCTCATGAATATGGTGCCTTTTGTCGGCAAACAAGCTATTTTCATGACAATTAAGTGTGAATGGGAAATTACAACAAAAGGACGGTCCTTGTTAGGAGGAAATGAAGAGAAGGTCTCAGTATTCAGCATTTGAACGGAAAATACTTGTAAGAAATGTTAATCATCATCAAAGACTCATTGTTGAATGAAATTCAAGTCATTCCTTATTCCAATGGAGTATAGATGTGCTGGCTCTCACGAATATGGTGCCTTTTGTGGGCAAACAAAAAGGAGGTGCCTTGTTTGGAAGAAATGAAGAGTGGGTCTCAGTATTCAGCAATTGAACAGAAAATACTTGTAAGAAATGCTAATCATCTTTAAAGACTCATTGTTGAATGAAATTCAAGGCATTGCCCTTTCCAAGGGAGTATCAATGTGCTGGTTCTGATGAATATGGTGCCTTTTGTCAGCAAACAAGCTATTTTCATGACAATTAAGTGTGAATGGGAAATTACAACAAAAGGACGGTCCTTGTTAGGAGGAAATGAAGAGAAGGTCTCAGTATTCAGCATTTGAACGGAAAATACTTGTAAGAAATGTTAATCATCATCAAAGACTCATTGTTGAATGAAATTCAAGCCATTCCTTATTCCAATGGAGTATATATGTGCTGGCTCTCACGAATATGGTGCCTTTTGTGGGCAAACAAAAAGGAGGTGCCTTGTTTGGAAGAAATGAAGAGTGGGTCTCAGTATTCAGCAATTGAACGGAAAATACTTGTAAGAAATGCTAATCATCATCAAAGACTCATTGTTAATGAAATTCAAGGCATTGCCCGTTCCGAGGGAGTATAGATGTGCTGGTTCTCATGAATATGGTGCCTTTTGTCGGCAAACAAGCCATTTTCATGATCATGAAGCGTGAATGAGCTATTACAACAAAAGGGGGTGCCTTGCTTGGAAGAAATGAAGAGTGGATCTCAGTATTCAGCAATTGAACGGAAAATACTTGTAAGAAATGCTAATTATCATCAAAGTCTCATTGTTGAATGAAATTCAAGGCATTGCCTGTTCCAAGGGAGTATAGATGTGCTGGTTCTCATGAATATGGTGCCTTTTGGGGCAAACAATCTATTTTCATGATCATTAAGTGTGAATGAGCTATTACAACAAAAGGAGGTGCCTTGTTAGGAAGAAATGAAGAGTGGGTCTCAGTATTCCGCAATTAAACGGAAAATACTTGTAAGAAAAGCTAATCGTCATCAAAGACTCATTGTTGAATGAAATTCAAGGCATTACCCGTTCCAAGGGAGTATAGATGTGCTGGTTCTCACGAATATTGTGCCTTTTGTGGGCAAACAAGCTATTTTCTTGATAATTAAGTGCGAATGAGATATTGCAACAAAATGAGGAGCCTTGTTAGGAAGAAATGAACAGAGGGTCTCAGTATTCAGCAATTGAACGGGAAATACTTATAAGAAATTCTAATCATCATCAAAGACTCATTATTGAATGAAATTCAAGGCATTCCCCTTTCCGATGGAGTATAGAGGTGCTGGCTCTCATGAATATGGTGCCTTTTGTGGGCAAACAAGCTATTTTCATGATCATTAAGTGTGTATGAGCTATTACAAAAGAAGGAGGTGCCTTGTTAGGAAGAAATGAAGAGTGGGTCTCAATATTCAGCAATTCAACGGAAAATACATGTAAGAAATGTTAATCATCATCAAAGACTCATTATTGAATGAAATTCAAGGCATTGCCTATTCCAAGGGAGTATAGATGTGCTAGGTCTCATAAATATGGTGCCTTTTGCGGGCAAACAAGGTATTTTCATGATCATTATGTGTGAATGAGCTATTACAATAATAGGAGGTGCCTTGCCAGGAAGGAATGAAGAGAGGGTATCAATCTTCAGCAATTCAACAGAAAATACTTGTAAGAAATGCTAATCATCATCAAAGACTCATTGTTGAATGAAATTCAAGTTATTCCCTCTTCCAATAGAGTATAGATGTGCTGGCTCTCATGAATATGGTGCCTTTTGTGGGTAAACAAGCTATTTTCATCATCATTAAGTGTTAATGAGATATTACAAGAAAAGGAGGAGCCTTGTTAGGAAGAAATGAAGAGAGGGTCTCAGTATTCTACAATTGAACGGAAAATACTTGTAAGAAATGCTAATCATCATCATAGACTCATTGTTGAATGCAATTCAAGGCATTGCCCGTTCCAAGGGTGTATAGATGTGCTGGTTCTCATGAATATGATGCATTTTGTGGGCAAACAAAATGAAATCTTCCATCTAGGGATATATGCATAACACAACATTAAATCTTGGGATTGCAAGTTATAATATTCATCCACTAAAATTTATTTTATGCAATTTGGGTCCATTACTTGTATTTTTGTTCAATTAACATATTCAAATATTATATTTTTCACATATTATATTTTTCTCACCAA
This sequence comes from Bruguiera gymnorhiza, assembly GCA_020883675.1. Classification (NCBI taxonomy): domain Eukaryota; kingdom Viridiplantae; phylum Streptophyta; class Magnoliopsida; order Malpighiales; family Rhizophoraceae; genus Bruguiera; species Bruguiera gymnorhiza. The sequence goes on along the minus strand of JAIRCJ010000188.1, from coordinate 177,478 downwards.
TTAAATCAAACGACATTAACAATAAATTTAAAATCAAAATATTTCAATTTTGCTATTTTTAGAATTTTAAAATCTACTAGGAATAAATGAATTGTCAATACTCTGTTGAATTTAATTTTTGCAATTTTTTGAATTGTCTCCTTTGTCTCAACGCAATTTGAAATGAATTATATAATCTTCTGACAAATTAGTTAAGAAAAAGCCAAAGCAATGGACTTTAATCAGAAGGTTCTACACTCCCACCTAAGGATATATGCTTAACATAATATTGAAACTTGGAATTGCTATTTATAATATTCATCCACTAAAGTGTATTTATGCAATTGAGTCCATTACTTGTATTTTTGTTCAATTACCGTATTCACATATTATATTTTTCACACCAATCAAATCAAACGCCATTAACAATAAATTTAAAAATCAAAATATTTCAATTTTGCAATTTTTAGAAGTTTAAAATCTGCTAGGGATAAATGAATTGTCAATATTCAGTTGAATTTAAATTTTGCAATTTTTTGAATTGTCACGTTTGCCTCAACGCAATTTCAAATGATTTGTATAATTTTCAGGCAAATTACTTAAGAAAAAACAAAAGCAATGGACTGTAATAAGAAGGTTCTGCACTCCCATCTTCCATCTAGGGATATATGCGTAACACAACATTGAATCTTGAGATTGCAAGTTATAATATTCATTCACTAAATTGTATTTTATGCAATTGGGTCCATTACTTGTATTTTTGTTCAATTAACATATTCAAATATTATATTTTTCACATATTATATTTTTCTCACCAATTAAGTCAAACAACATTAACAATAAATTTAAAAATCAAAATATTTCAATTTTGCAATTTTAAGAATTTTAAATTCTACTAGGGATAAATGAATATTCAATGCTCTGTTGAATTTAAATTTTGCAATATTCTGAATTGTCTCCTTTGCCTCAACGCAATTTGAAATGATTTATATAATCTTCAGGCAAATTACTTAAGAAAAACAAAAGCAATACATTGTAACAAGAAGGTTCTGCACTCTCATCTTGGGATATATGCTTAACACAACTTTGAAACGTGGATTGCTATTTATAATATTCATCCACTAAAGTATTTTTTATGCAATTGGGTCCATTACTTGTATTTTTATTCAATTAACATATTAAAATATTATATTTTTCACATATTATATTTTTCTCACCAATGAAGCCAAATAACATTAATAATAAATTTAGAAATCAAAATATTCAATTTTGCAATTTTTAGAATTTTAAAATCTGTTAAGGATAAATGAATTGTCAATACTCAGTTGAATTTAAATGTTGCAATTTTTTGAATTGTCTCCTTTGCCTCAACGTTATTTGAAATGATTTATATAATCTTCTGGCAAATTACTTAAGAAAAAGGCAAAGCAATTGAGTCCATTACTTGTATTTTTGTTCAATTAACTTATTAAAATATTGCATTTTTCTTACCAATCAAATCTAACGACATTAATAACAAATTTAAAAATCAAAATATTGTAGTTGTGCAATTTTTAGTATTTTAAAATATGCTAGGGATAAATAAATTGTCAATAATCTACAGAATTATAATTTTGCAATTTTCTTAATTGTCTCCTTTGCCTCAATGCAATTTGAAATGATTTATAGAATTATTGTCTTCAAACAAATTACTTAAGAAAAAGGAAAAGCAATAGACTCGAATAAAATGGTTCCCCAATCCCATCTAGGGATATATGCTTCACACAACATTGAAACGTGAGATTGCTATTTATAATATTCATCCACTAAAGTCTCTTTTATGGAATTGAGTCCATTATTTGTATTTTTGTTCAATTAAATATTCAAATATTATATTTTTCACATATTATATTTTTCTCACCAATTAAATCAAACGACACTAACAATAAGTTTAAAGATCAAAATATTTCAATTTTGCAATTTTTAGAATTTTAAATTTCGCTAGGGATAAATGAATTGTCAATACTCTGTTGAATTTAAATTTTGCAATTTTTTCAATTGTCCCTTTTGCCTCAACGCTATATAAATGATTTATATAATCTTCTGGCAAATTACTTAAGAAAAAACCAAAGTAATGGACTGTAATCAGAAGGTTTTGCACTCCCACCTAGGGATGCATGCTTAACATAACATTGAAACTTGGAATTGCTATTTATAATATTCATCCACTAAAGTGTATTTTATATAATTGAGTCCATTACTTGTATTTTTGTTCAATTAACGTATTCACATATTATATTTTTCCCACCAATCAAATCAAACGACATTAACAAGAAATTTAAAAATCAAAATATTGCATTTTTGCAATTTTTGGAAATTTACAATCTACTAAGGATAAATGAATTGTCAATACACTGTTGAATTTAAATTTTGCAATTTTTTGAATTGTCTCCTTTGCCTCAACGCAATTTGAAATGATTTATATAATCTTCAGGCAAATTACTTAAGAAAAAGCCAAAGTAAAGAACTGTATTCAGAAGGTTCTGCACTCCCATCTAGGGATATATACTTAACACAACATTGAAATTTGGAATTACTATTTGTAATATTCATCCACTAAGTTTATTTTATGTCATTGAGTCCATTACTTGTATTTTTGTTCAATTAACGTGTTCAAATATTATATTTTTCTCACCAATCAAATCAAACGACATTAACAATAAATTTAGAAATCAAAATATTGCATTTTTGCAATTTTTAGAATTTTAAAATCTGTTGGGGATAAATGAATTGTTCATACTCTATTCAATTTAAATTTTGCAATTTTCTAAATTGTCTCCTTTGCCTCAATGCAATTTGAAATGATTTATATAATCTTCAGACACATTACTTAAGAAAAAGCAAAAACAATGGACTGTAATAATAAGGTTCTGCACTCCCATCTTCGGATATATGCCTAGCACAACATTGAAACTTGGAATTGTTATTTATAATATTCATCCACTAACGTGCATTTTATGCAATTGTGTCCATTACTTGTATTTTTGTTCAATTAACTTATTAAAAGATTGCATTTTTCTCACCAATCAAATCAAACGACATTAACAATAAATTTAAAAATCAAAATATTGCATTTTTGCAATTTTTAGAATTTTAAAATCTGCTAAGGATAAATCATTTGTCAATAAACTGTAGAATTATAATTTTACAATTTTCTTAATTGTCTCCTTTGCCTCAATGCAATTTGAAACGATTTATAGAATTCTTGTCTTTAGACAAATTACTAAAGAAAAAGGAAAAGAAATGGACTCAAATAAGATGGTTCCCCACTCCCATCTAGGCATATATGCTTCACACAACTTTGAAACTTGAGATTGCTATTTATAATATTCATCCACTAAAGTGTCTTTTATCCAATTGAGTCCATTACTTGTATTTTTGTTCACTTAACATATTCAAATATTATATTTTTCACATATTATATTTTTCTCACCAATTAAATCAAACGATATTAATAATAAATTTAAAGATCAAAATATTTCAATTTTGCAATTTTTAGAATTTTAAATTTTGTTAGGGATAAATGAATTGTCAATACTCTGTTGAATTTAAATTTTCCAATTTTCTGAATTGTCTCCTTTGCCTCAATGCAATTTGAAATGATTTATATAATCTTCTGGCAAATTACTTAAGAAAAAGAAAAAGCAATGGATTGTAACAAGAAGGTTTTGCACTCCCATTTAGGGATATATATGCATAACACAACATTGAAATATGGGATTGCTATTTATAATATTCATCCACTAAAGTGTATTTTATGCAATTGAGTCCATTACTTGTATTTTTGTTCTATTAACTTCTTAAAACATTGCTTTTTTTTCACCAATCAAATCTTACGACATTAATAATAAATTTAAAAATCAAAATATTTCAATTTTGCAATTTTTAAAATTTTTAAATCTGCTAGGGATAAATGAATTGTCAATATTCTGTTGAATTTAAATTTTGCAATTTTTTGAATTGTCTCGTTTGCCTCAACGCAATTTGAAATGATTTATATAATCTTCAGGCAAATTACTTAAGAAAAAGCAAAAGTAATGGACTGTAACAAGAAAGTTCTCCACTCCCATCTAGGGATATATGCTTAACGCAACATTGAAATGTGGGATTGCTATTTATAATATTCATCCACTAAAGTATATTTTATGCAATTGAATCCATTACTTGTATTTTTGTTCAATTAACTTATTCAAATATTGTATTTTTCTCGCCAATCAAATTAAACGACATTAATAATAAATTTAAAAATCAAAATATTACATTTTTGCAATTTTTAGAATTTTAAAATCTATTAGGGATAAATGAATTGTCAATACTTGTTGAATTTAAATTTTGCAATTTTCTAAATTGTCTCGTTTGCCGCAACGCAATTTGAAATGATTTATATAATTTTCAGGCAAATTACTTAAGACAAAGTAAAAGCAATGGACAGTAATAAGAAGGTTCTGCACTCCCATCTACGGATATATACATAACACAACATTGAATCTTGAGATTGCTATTTATAATATTCATCCACTAAAGTGTATTTTATGCAATTGGGTCCATTACTTATATTTTTGTTCAATTACCATATTCAAATATTATATTTTTCACATATTATATTTTTCTCACCAATTAAATCAAACGACATTAACAAAAATTTAAAAATCAAAATATTTTAATTTTGCAATTTTTAGAATTTTTAAATCTGCTAGGGATAAATGAACTGTCAATACTCTGTTGAATTTAAATTTTGCAATTTTTTGAATTGTCTCCTTTGCCTCAACACAATTTGAAATGATTGATATAATCTTCGGGCAAATTACTTAAGAAAAAGCCAAAGTAATGGACTATAATCAGAAGATTCTGCACTCCATCTTGGGATATATGCTTAACACAACATTGAAACTTAGGATTGCTATTTATAATATTCATCCACTAAAGTGTATTTTATGCAATTGAGTCCATTACTTGTATTTTTGTTCAATTAACATATTCAAATATTGAATTTTTCTCACCAATCAAATCAAATGACATTAACAATAAATTTAAAAATCAAAATATTGCATTTTTACAATTTTTAGAATTTTAAAATCTGCTAGGGATAAATAAATTGTCAATACTCTGTTGAATTTAAATTTTGCAATTTTTTGAATTGTCTCATTTGCGTCAACGCAATTTGAAATGATTTATATAATCTTCTGACAAATTACATAAGAAAAAGTCAAAGCAGTGGACTATCATCAGAAGGTTCTGCACTCCCATCTAGGGATATATGCTTAACACAACATTAAAACTTGGAATTACTATTTGTAATATTCATCCACTAAAGTGTATTTTATGCAATTGAGTCCATTACTTGTATTTTTGTTCAATTAACATATTCAAATAATATATTTTTCTCACCAATTAAATCAAACGACTTTAACAATAAATTTAAAAATCAAAATATTGCATTTTTGCAATTTTTAGAATTTTAAAATTTGCTAGGGATAAATGAATTGTCCATACTCTGTTGAATTTAAATTTTGCAATTTTCTGAATTGTCTCATTTGCCTCAATGCAATTTGAAATGATTTATATAATATTTAGGCAAATTACTTAAGAAAAAGCAAAAGTAATGGACTGTAATAAAAAAGTTTTGCACTCTCATCTATGGATATATGCTTAATACAACATTGAAACGTGCGATTGCTATTTATAATATTCATCCACTAAAGTGTATTTTATGCAATTGAGTCCATTAGTTGTATTTTTGTTCAATTAACATATTCAAATATTATATTTTTCTCTCCAATCAAATCAAACGACATTAATAATAAATTTAAAAATCACAATATTGCATTTTTCCAATTTTTAGAATTTTAAAATCTACTAAGGATAAATGAATTGTCCATACTCTGTTCAATTTAAATTTTGCAATTTTCTTAATTGTCTCCGTTCCCTCAATGCAATTTGAAAAGATTTATATAATCTTCAGGCAAATTACTTAAGAAAAAGCAAAAGCAATAGACTATAATAAGAAGGTTTTGCACTCCCATCTTGGGATATATACTTAACACAACATTGAAACTTGGGATTGCTATTTATAATATTCATCCACTAACGTGTATTTTATGCAATTGAGTCCATTACTTGTATTTTTGTACAATTAACTTATTAAGATATTGTATTTTTCTCACCAATCTAATCTAACAACATTAACAACAAATTTAAAAATCAAAATATTGCATTTTTGCAATTTTTAGAATTTTATGATCTGCTAGAGATAAATAAATTGTCAGTAATCTGCAAAATTATAATTTTGCAATTTTCTTAATTGTCTCCTTTCTCTCAAGGCAATTTGCAATGATTTATAGAATTATTGTCTTCAAACAAATTACTTAGGAAAAAGGAAAAGCAATGGACTCAAATAAAATGGTTCTGCACTCCTATCTAGGAATATATGCTTCACACAACTTTGAAACTTAATATTGCTATTTATAATATTCATCAACTAAAGTGTCTTTTATCCAATTGAGTCCATTACTTGTATTTTTGTTCAATTAATATATTGAAATATTATATTTTTCACATATTATATTTTTCTCACCAATTAAATCAAACAACATTAACAATAAATTCAAAGATCAAAATATTTCAATTTTGCAATTTTTAGAATTTTAAAATCTACTAGGGATAAATGAATTGTCAATACTCTATTGAATTTAAATCTTGCAATTTTCTAAATTGTCTCCTTTGCCTCAACGCAATTTGAAATGATTTATATAATCTTCAGGCAAATTACTTAAGAAAAAAGCAAAAGTAACCGACTGTAATAAGAAGGTTCTGCACCGCCATCTAGGGATATGTGCTTAACACAACATCGATACTTAGAATTGCTATTTGTAATATTTATCCACTAAAGAGTATTTTATGCAATTAAGTCTATTACTTGTATTTTTGTTCAATTAACATATTCAAATATTATATTTTTCTCACCAATCAAATCAAACAACATTAACAATAAATTTAAAAATCAAAATATTGCATTTTTGCAATTTTTAGAATTTTACAATCTGTTAGGGATAACTGAATTGTCAATACTCTGTTGAATTTAAATTTTGCAATTTTTTAAATTATCTCCTTTACCTCAGCACAATTTGAAATNTTTCTCACCAATCAAATCAAACTGCCATTAACAATAAATTTAAAAATTCAAAATATTGCATTTTTGCAATTTTTAGAATTTTAAAATCTACTAGGGATAAATGAATTGTCAATACTCTGTTGAATTTAAATTTTGCAATTTTATGAATTGTCTCCTTTGCCTCAATGCAATTTGAAATGATTTATATAATCTTCAGGCAAATTGCTTAAGAAAAGCAAAAGTAATCGACTGTAATAAGAAGGTCCTACACCCCATCTAAGGATATATGCTTGGAATTGCTATTTATAATATTTATCCACTAAAGAGTATTTTATGCAATTAAGTCTATTACTTGTATTTTTGTTCAATTAACATATTCCAATATTATATTTTTCTCTCTAATCAAATCAAACGACATTAACAATTAATTGAAAAATCAAAATATTGCATTTTTGCAATTTTTAGAATTTTACAATCTGCTAGGGATAACTGAATTGTCAATACTCTGTTGATATTGAATTTTGCAATTTTTTGAATTGTCTCCTTTGCCTCAACGCAATTTCAAATGATTTATATAATCTTCAGCCAATTACTTAAGAAAAAGCAAAAGCAATGGACTGTAATAAGAAGGTTCTGCACTCTCATCTTGGGATATATGCTTAACACAACATTGAAACTTAAGATTGCTATTTATAATATTCATCCACTAACGTGTATTTTCTGCAATTGAGTCCATTACTTGTATTTTTGTTCAATTAACTTGTTAAGATATTGTATTTTTCTCACCAATCAAATCTAACGACATTAACAACAAATTTAAAATCTGTTAGGGATAAATGAATTGTCAATACTCTGTTGAGTTTAAATTTTGCAATTTTCTGAATTATCTCCTTTGCCTCAACACAAATTGAAATGATTTATATAATCTTCAGGCAAATTACTTAAGAAAAAGCAAAAGCAATCGATTGTAATAAGAAGGTACTACACCCTCATTCAGGGATATATGCTTCACACAACATTGATGCTTGGAATTGCTATTTATAATATTTATCCACTAAAGTGTATTTTATGCAATTAAATCTATTACTTCTATTTTTGTTCGATTAACATATTCAATTAAATATTGCATTTTTGCAATTTCTATAATTTTATAATCTGCTAGGGATAAATAAATTGTCAATAATCTGCAAAATTATAATTTTGCAATTTTCTTAGTTGTCTCCTTTTCCTCAATGCAATTTGAAATGGTTTGTAGAATTATTGTCCTCAACGCAATTTGAAATGATTTATATAATCTTCAAGCAATTTACTTAAGAAAAAACAAAAGCAATCGACTGTAATAAGAAGGTTTTGCACCCCCATCTAAGGGATATATCCTTCACATAACATTGATGCTTGAAATTACTATTTATAATATTTGCAATTTTTAGAATTTTAAAATCTGCTAGGGATAAATGAATTATACATACTCTGTTGAATTGAAATTTTGCAATTTTCTGAATTGACTCCTTTGCCTCAACGCAATTTGAAAAGAATTGTATAATCTTCAGGCAAATTACTTAAGAAAAAGCAAAAGCAATGAACTGTAATAATAAGGTTCTGCACTCCCAACTTGGGATATATGCTTAACACAACATTGAAACTTGGGATTGTTATTTATAATATTCATCCACTAACGTGCATTTTATGCAATTGAGTCCATTACTTGTATTTTTGTTCAATAAACTTATTAAATATTGCATTTTTCTCACCAATCAAATCGAACGACATTAACAATAAATTTAAAAATCAAAATATTGCATTTTTGCAATTTTTAGAATTTTAAAATTTGTTAAGGATAAATGAATTGTCAATACTCTGTTGAATTTAAATTTTTGCAATTTTTTGAATTGTCTCCTTTGCCTCAACGCAATTTGAAATTATTTATATAATCTTCTAGCAAATTACTTAAGAAAAAGCCAAAGCAATGGACTGTAATAACAAGGTTCTACACTCCTATCTTGGATATATGCTTAACACAACATTGAAACTTGGGATTGCTATTTATAATATTCATCCACTAAGGTGTATTTTATGCAATTGAGTCCATTACTTGTATTTTTGTTCAATTAACTTATTAAAATATTTCATTTTTCTCACCAATCAAATCTAAAAACATTAACAATAAATTTAAAAATCAAAATGTTGCATTTTTGCAATTTTTAGAATTTTAAAATTTGCTAGGGATAAATGAATTGTCAATACTCTGTTGAATTTAAATTTTTCAATTTTTTGAATTGTCTCTTTTGTCTCAATGCAATTTGAAATTATTTATATAATCTTCTAACAAATTACTGAAGAAAAAGCCAAAGCAACGGATTCAATTGTAATTTGAATTTAAATTTTACAATTTTTTGACTTGACTCCTTTGCCTTAATGCAATTTGAAATGATTTGTATAATTTTCAAGCAAATTACTTAAGAAAAAGCAAAAGCAACGGATTGTAATAAGAAGGTTCTACACTCATATCTTGAGATATATGCTTAACACAACATTGAAACTTAGGATTGCTATTTATAATATTCATCCACTAACATGCATTTTATGCAATTGAGTCCATTACTTGTATTTTGTTCAATAGACTTATTAAAATATTGCATTTTTCTCACCAATCAAATCGAACAACATTAACAATAAATTTAAAAATCAAAATATTGCATTCTTGCAATTTTTTGAATTTTAAAATCTGCTAGGGATAAATGAATTGTCAATACTCTGTCGAAGTTAAATTTTGCAATTTTCTAAATTGTCTCATTTGCCTCAACGCAATTTGAAATGATTTATATAATCTTCTAGCAAATTACTTAAGAAAAAGCCAAAGCAACCAAAGCAATGAACTATAATAAGAAGGTTCTGCACTCTCATCTTCGGATATATGCTTAACACAACCTTGAAACTTGGGATTGCTATTTATAATATTCATCCACTAATGTGTATTTTATGTAATTGAAGTCCATTACTTGTATTTTTGTTCAATTAACTTATTAAAATATTACATTTTTCTACCAATCAAATCTAACAACATTAACAACAAATTTTAAAATCAATATATCGCATTTTTGCAATTTTTAGAATTTTAAAATCTGCTAGGGATAAATAAATTGTCAATAATCTGCATAATTATAATTTTGCAATTTTCTTAATTGTCTCCTTTGCCTCAATGCAATTTGAAATGATTTATAGAATTTTTGTCTTCAAACAAATTGCTTAAGAAAAAGGAGAAGCAATGGACTCAAATGAGATGGTTCCCCAATCCCATCTAGGGATATATGCTTCACACAACTTTCAAACTTGAGATTGCTATTTATAATATTCATCCACTAAAGTGTATTTTATGCAATTGGGTCCATTACTTTTATTTTTGTTCAATTAATATATTCAAATATTATATTTTTCACATATTATAATTTTCTCACCAATTAAATCAAACGACATTAACAATAAATTTAAAAATCAAAATATTTCAATTTTTGAAATTTTTAGAATTTTAAAATTTGCTAGGGATAAATGAACTGTCGATACTCTGTTGAATTTAAATTTTGCAATTGTCTGAATTGTCTCCTTTGCCTCAATGTAATTTGAAATCACTTATATAATCTTCAAGCAAATTACTTAAGACAAAGCAAAAGCAATGGACTGTAATAAGAAGGTTCTCCACTCCCATCTTAGGATATATGCTTAACACAATATTAAAACTTGGGATTGCTGTTTATAATATTCATCCACTAACGTGCATTTTGTGCAATTGAGTCCATTACTTGTATTTTTGTTCAATTAACTTATTAAAATATTGCATTTTTCTCACCAATCAAATCAAACAACATTAACAATAAATTTAAAAATCAAAATATTGCATTTTTTGCAATTATTAGAATTTTAAAATCTGCTAGGGATAAAGGAATTGTCAATACTCTGTTGAATTTTAAATTTTGAAATTGTCTGAATTGTCTCATTTGCCTCAATGCAATTTGAAATGATTTATATAATCTTCAAGCAAATTACTTAAGAAAAGTAAAAGCAATTGACTGTAACAAGAAGTTCTACAACCCCCTCTAGGGATATATGCTTAACACAACATGATACTTAAAATTGCTATTTGTAATATTCATTCACTAAAGTGTATTTTATGCAATTGAGTCCATTACCTATATTTTTGCTCAATTAACATGTTCAAATATTATATTTTTCTTACCAATCAAATCAAACGACATTAACAATAAATTTAGAAATCAAAATATTGCATTTTTGCAATTTTAGAATTTTAAAATTTGCTAGGGATAAATGAATTATACATACTCTGGTGAATTTAAATTTTTCAATTTTCTGAATTGACTCCCTTGCCTCAATGCAATTTGAAAAGATTTGTATAATGTTCAAGCAAATTACTTAAGAAAAAGCAAAATCAATGAACTGTAATAAGAAGATTTTGTACTCCCATCTTGGGATATATGCTTAACACAACATGAAACTTACGAATTGCTATTTAGAATATTTCATCCACTAACGTGGATTTTATGCATTGAGTCTATTACTTGTATTTTTGTTCAATTAACTTATTCAAATATTGTATTTTTCTCACCAATCAAATCAAACAACATTGACAATAAATTAATAATCAAAATATTGCATTTTTGCAATTTTTAGAATTTTTAAAATCTATTAGGGATAAATGAATTGTCAATACTCTGTTGAATTAAATTTTTGGAATCTTTTGAGTTGTCTCGTTTGCTTCAACGTAATTTGAAATGAATTTATATAATCTTCTTAGCAAATTACTTTAGAAAAAGCCAAAGCAACGGACTGTAATCAGAAGTTTCTACACTCCCATCTAGGGATATATGCTTAACACAACATTGAAACTTGGGATTGCTATTTATAATATTCATCCACTAAAGTGTATTTTATGCAATTGAGTCCATTACTTGTATTTTTGTTCAATTAACATATTCAAATATTATATTTTTCACATATTATATTTTTCTCACCAATTAAATCAAACGACATTAACAATAAATTTAAAAATCAAAATATTTCAATTTTGCAATTTTTAGAATTTTAAAATCTGCTAGGGATAAATGAATTGTCAATACTTTGTTGAATTTAAATTTTTCAATTTTTTGAATTGTCTCCTTTGTCTCAATGCAATTTGAAATTATTTATATAATCTTCTAGCAAATTACTGAAGAAAAAGCCAAAGCAACGGATTCAATTGCAATTTGAATTTAAATTTTACAATTTTCTAACTTGACTCCTTTGCCTTAATGCAATTTGAAATGATTTGTATAATTTTCAAGCAAATTACTTAAGAAAAAGCAAAAGCAACGGATTGTAATAAGAAGGTTCTACACTCCTATCTTGAGATATATGCTTAACACAACATTGAAACTTGGGATTGCTATTTATAATATTCATCCACTAACGTGCATTTTATGCAATTGAGTCCATTACTTGTATTTTTGTTCAATAGACTTATTAAAATATTGCATTTTTCTCACCAATCAAATCGAACAACATTAACAATAAATTTAAAAATCAAAATATTGCATTCTTGCAATTTTTTGAATTTTAAAATCTGCTAGGGATAAATGAATTGTCAATACTCTGTCGAAGTTAAATTTTGCAATTTTCTAAATTGTCTCATTTGCCTCAACGCAATTTGAAATGATGTATATAATCTTCTAGCAAATTACTTAAAGAAAAGCCAAAGCAACCAAAGCAATGGACTATAATAAGAAGATTCTGCACTCTCATCGTGGGATATATGCTTAACACAACCTTGAAACTTGGGATTGCTATTTATAATATTCATCCACTAACGTGTATTTTATGTAATTGAGTCCATTACTTGTATTGTTGTTCAATTAACTTATTAAAATATTACATTTTTCTCACCAATCAAATCTAACAACATTAACAACAAATTTTAAAATCAATATATTGCATTTTTGCAATTTTTAGAATTTTAAAATCTGCTAGGGATAAATAAATTGTCAATAATCTGCATAATTATAATTTTGCAATTTTCTTAATTGTCACCTTTGCCTCAATGCAATTTGAAATGATTTATAGAATTCTTGTCTTTAAACAAATTGCTTAAGAAAAAGGAGAAGCAATGGACTCAAATGAGATGGTTCCCCAATCCCATCTAGGGATATATGCTTCACATAACTTTCAAACTTGAGATTGCTATTTATAATATTCATCCACTAAAGTGTATTTTATGCAATTGGGTCCATTACTTTTATTTTTGTTCAATTAATATATTCAAATATTATATTTTTCACATATTATAATTTTCTCACCAATTAAATCAAACGACATTAACAATAAATTTAAAAATCAAAATATTTCAATTTTGAAATTTTTAGAATTTTAAAATTTGCTAGGGATAAATGAACTGTCGATACTCTGTTGAATTTAAATTTTGCAATTGTCTGAATTGTCTCCTTTGCCTCAATGTAATTTGAAATCACTTATATAATCTTCAAGCAAATTACTTAAGACAAAGCAAAAGCAATGGACTGTAATAAGAAGGTTCTCCACTCCCATCTTAGGATATATGCTTAACACAATATTAAAACTTGGGATTGTTGTTTATAATATTCATCCACTAACGTGCATTTTGTGCAATTGAGTCCATTACTTGTATTTTTGTTCAATTAACTTATTAAAATATTGCATTTTTCTCACCAATCAAATCAAACAACATTAACAATAAATTTAAAAATCAAAATATTGCATTTTTTGCAATTATTAGAATTTTAAAATCTGCTAGGGATAAAGGAATTGTCAATACTCTGTTGAATTTAAATTTTGAAATTGTCTGAATTGTCTCATTTGCCTCAATGCAATTTGAAATGATTTATATAATCTTCAAGCAAATTACTTAAGAAAAAGTAAAAGCAATTGACTGTAACAAGAAGGTTCTACAACCCCCTCTAGGGATATATGCTTAACACAACAATGATACTTAAAATTGCTATTTGTAATATTCATTCACTAAAGTGTATTTTATGCAATTGAGTCCATCACCTATATTTTTGCTCAACTAACATGTTCAAATATTATATTTTTCTTACCAATCAAATCAAACGACATTAACAATAAATTTAGAAATCAAAATATTGCATTTTTGCAATTTTTAGAATTTTAAAATTTGCTAGGGATAAATGAATTATACATACTCTGGTGAATTTAAATTTTTCAATTTTCTGAATTGACTCCCTTGCGTCAATGCAATTTGAAAAGATTTGTATAATGTTCAGGCAAATTACTTAAGAAAAAGGAAAAGTAATGGACTGTAATAAGAAGGTTCTGTACTCCCATCTTGGGATATATGCTTAACACAACATTGAAACTTACGATTGCTATTTAGAATATTCATCCACTAACGTGGATTTTATGCAATTGAGTCTATTACTTGTATTTTTGTTCAATTAACTTATTCAAATATTGTATTTTCTCACCAATCAAATTAAACAACATTGACAATAAATTTAATTATCAAAATATTGCATTTTTGCAATTTTTAGAATTTTAAAATCTATTAGGGATAAATGAATTGTCAATACTCTGTTGAATTTAAATTTTACAATTTTCTAAATTGTCTCATTTGCCTCAACGCAATTTGAAAATATTTATATAATCTTCAGGCAAATTACTTAAGAAAAAGCAAAAGTGATGGACTGTGAAGTTCCCAACTTCACCCTAGGATCTACTAGTTTGTGATACTGAGAGGGGGGGTGAATCAGTATCACCACAATTCACAATTCGCAGGAAAGTGAACAACTTCAATCTCTTCTTAAAAGCGAACTCTTTCTCAGATTCGACTAAGGTAGATCTATTGCTACCTACTAATCACAATAGTCCCCAAAGTCACCTTTCAGACACCTTGCCTAATAGACAATTCGGATGTTCTTGTTTAGGTCTTCGTTAGGTTATGGGTTGGCTGATACTTTAGCTGCGTTCACAACTCAATTCAAAACACAGAACGTAAAGCAAATTAAGGACACACGAGATTTACGTGGTTCCGTCAACGTGACGTACATCCACGGTGGTAGGGACTCTCCCTTACCGAGACTATCCACTATACTTGAGAATTCCAGTTACAATGGATGTCTTAATCTTCTGCTCCTTTCACTATTGCAATTACTAAGCAAGTACAATACAAAGAGTGTCACTTACTGTGTCTACCCTTCGTCTAGCTTGTCTTGCCTCTGTTGAATTGAAAGGCTGCTCCACTGCCGCTTAGAAGTTCACCGCAACGCTCTCTAACCTCTCTTGAAGAAATCTAGAAATACGTTGAGTTCTTTCCGATGCTTCGCCAAATTCCTTCTCTAGGTTGTCTCACACAGCTCCTGCTTTCACCGTCTCAAGGTTTCACAGCTTGCACTCAAGCTTCTGGTCTGCCGTTTCACGTCTCACGGCCTGCCCCACGCTTCTGATCAGTCACGCCGTTGCACGTTCTGGTCTCACGCTCCTGGTCTGCTGTTTCACGTCTCTTGGCCTGCCTTACACTACTGGTTTTCTGGTTCACGTCTCTTGCCCTGCCTCACGCTTCTAGTCTGCTGTCTTCTCTTCCGGGTGGTCTCACGGATACCAGGTCTGCTGTCTTCTCTTCCGGGTGGTCTGTTTCTTATTTCTCCTCTTGCTGGTTATGCGTTTCTGGTTTGGTTGCAGGATGTGTTTCTGGTTTGCTTGCAGGAGGCGTTTCTGGTTTGCCTGCAGGATGTGTTTCTGGTTTGCTTGCAGGACGTGTTTCTGGTTTGCTTGCAGGAGGTTGCACGTTCTGGTTTGCTCTCCCGGTGGTGACGTTTCTGATCTCTTGCCGTTCTGCTCTCTCTTCCTTTTGGCCGGTTGCTGTAGGGTTGCTGTTTATTCAATTGTGTTGGCCCTCTACCCTAGTTTTGTCTTCCAAGGCCTTTATATACTCTCTTCCATAAAACCCTAATAGGGCTTACATGGCGGATTTACGTTCTTGCCCTTACGCGGCAGATTTACTTTCTTGCCCTTCCATGTGACTTTACTGCCCTTCCATATGACTTTACTCTCTTGCACACTTAACCCTAGTTGACAACAATTACAACCCATACAAGGCTGTGGGAACAACAGACTGTAATAACACATCTAAGGATATATGCATAACACAACGTTGAATCTTGGGATTGCAAGTTATAATATTCATCCACTAAAGTGTATTTTATGCAATTGGGTCCATTACTTGTATTTTTGTTTAATTAACATATTCCAATATTATATTTTTCACAAATTATATTTTTCTCACCCATTAAATCAAACGACATTAACAATAAATTTAAAAATCACAATATTTCACTTTTGCAATTTTTAGAATTTTAGAATTTGCTAGGGATAAATGAATTGTTAATACTCTATTGAATTTAAATTTTGGAATCTTTTGAGTTGTCTCCTTTGCCTCAACGTAATTTGAAATGATTTATATAATCTTCTAGCAAATTACTTTAGAAAAAGCCAAAGCAACGGACTGTAATCAGAAGTTTCTACACTCCCATCTAGGGATATATGCTTAACACAACATTGAAACTTGGAATTGCTATTTATATTATTCATCCACTAAAGTGTATGTTATGCAATTGAGTCCATTACTTGTATTTTTTTTCAATTAACGTATTCACATATTATATTTTTCTCACCAATCAAATCAAACGACATTAACAATAAATTTAGAAATCAAAATATTGCATTTTTGCAATTTTTGGAAATTTACAATTTGATAGGGATAAATGAATTGTCAATACTCTATTGTATTTAAATTTTTCAATTTTCTAAATTGTCTTATTTGGCTCAACACAATTTGAAATAATTTATATAATCTTCAGGCAAATTACTTATGAAAAAGCAAAAGCAATGAACTGTAATAAGATGGTTCTGCACTCATATTTAGGGATATATACTTAACACAACATTGAAATTTGGGATTGCTATTTATAATATTCATCCACTAACGTGGATTTTATGCAATTGAGTCCATTACTTGTATTTTTGTTCAATTAACTTATTAAAATATTGCATTTTTCTCACCAATCAAATCTAACGACATTAACAACAAATTTAAAAATCAAAATATTGTATTTTTGCGACTTTTAGAATTTTAAAATATGCTAGAAATAAATAAATTGTCGAGAATATGTAGAATTATAATTTTACAATTTTCTTAATTGTCTCCTATGCCTCAATGCAATTTGAAATGATTTATAGAATTCTTGTCTTCAGACAAATTGCTTAAGAAAAAGGAAAAGCAATGGAACTCAAATAAGATGGTTCCTCACTCCCATCTAAGGATATATGCTTCACAAAACCTTGAAACTTGAGATTGCTATTTATAATATTCATCCACCAAAATGTATTTTATCCAATTAAGTCCATTACTTGTATTTTTGTTCAATTAACATATTCAAATATTATATTTTTCACATATTATAATTTTCTCACCAATTAAATCAAATGACATTAACAATAAATTCAAAGATCAAAATATTTCAATTTTTCAATTTTTAGAATTTTAAATTCTGCTAGGGATAAATGAATTGTCAATACTCTGTTGAATTTAAATTTTGCCATATTCTGAATTGTCTCATTTGCCTCAACGCAATTTGAGATGATTTATTTAATATTCAGGCAAATTACTTAACAAAAAGCAAAACCAATGGACTGTAATAAGAAGGTTCTGCACTCCCATCTTGGGATATATGCTTAACACAACATTGAAACTTGGGATTGCTATTTATAATATTCATCCACTAACGTGCATTTTATGCAATTGAGTCCATTACTTGTATTTTTGTTAATTAACTTATTAAAATATTGCATTTTTCTCACCAATCAAATCTAACAACATTAACAACAAATTTAATAATCAAAATATTGCATTTTTGCAATTTTTAGAATTTTAAAATCTGCTAGGGATAAATAAATTGTCAATAATCTGCAGAAATATAATTTTGCAATTTTCTTAATTGTCTCCTCTGCCTCAATGTAATTTGAAATGATTTATAGAATTCTTGTCTTCAGACAAATTGCTTAAGAAAAAGGAAAAGCAATGGAATCAAATGAGATGGTTCCCCACTCCCATCTAGGCGTATATGCTTCACACAACTTTAAAACATGAGATTGCTATTTATAATATTCATCCATTAAAGTGTCTTTTATCCAATTGAGTCCATTACTTGTATTTTTGTTCAATTAATAGATTGAAATATTATATTTTTCACATATTATATTTTTCTCCCCAATTAAATCAAACGACATTAACAATAAATTCAAAGATCAAAATATTTCAATTTTGCAATTTTTAGAATTTTAAATTCTGCTAGGGATAAATGAATTGTCAATACTCTGTTGAATTTAAATTTTGCAATATTCTGAATTGTCTCCTTTGCCTCAACGCAATTTGAAATGATTTATATAATCTTCGGGCACATTACTTAAGAAAATGCAAAAGCAATGGACTGTAATAAGAAGGTTCTGCACTCTCATCTAGGGATATATGCTTAACATGACATTGAAACGTGAGATTGCTATTTATAATATTCATCCACTAAAGTATATTTTTTGCAATTGAGTCCATTACTTGTATTTTTGTTCAATTAACTTATTAAAATATTGCATTTTTCTCACCAATCAAATCTAACGACATTGACAACAAATTTAAAAATCAAAATATTGCATTTTTGCAATTTTTAGAATTTTAAAATCTGCTAGGGATAAATGAATTGTCAATACTCTCTTGAATTTAAATTTTGCAATTTTCTTAATTGTCTCCTTTGCCTCAATGCAATTTGAAATGATTTATAGAATTCTTGTCTTCAGAGAAATTACTTAAGAGAAAGGAAAAGCAATGGACTCTAATAAGATGGTTCCCCACTCCCATCTAGGGATATATGCTTCACACAACCTTGAAACTTGAGATTGCTATTTATAATATTCATCCACTAAAGTGTCTTTCATGCAATTTAGTCCATTACTTGTATTTTTGTTCAATTAACATATTCAAATATTATATTTTTGACATATTATATTTTTCTCACCAATGAAATCCAACGACATTAACAATAAATTTAAAAATCAAAATATTTCAATTTTGCAATTTTTCAAATTTTAAAATCTGCTAGGGATAAATGAATTGTCAGTACTCTGTTGAATTTAAATTTTGCAATTATCAGAATTGTCTCTTTGCCTCAATGCAATTTGAAATGATTTATATAATCTTTAAGCAATTTACTTAAGAAAAAGAAAAAGCAATGGACTCTAATAAGAAGGTTACGTACTCCCATCTAGGGATATATACTTAACATAACATGAAACTTGGGATTGCTATTTATAATATTCATCCACTAAATTGTATTTTATGCAATTGAGTCCATTACTTGTATTTTTGTTCAATTAAGATATTCAAATATTGTATTTTTCTCACCAATCAAATCAAACGACATTAACAATAAATTTAAAAATCAAAATATCGCATTTTTGCAATTTTTAGAATTTTAAAATCTGCTAGGGATAAATGAATTGTCAATACGCTGTTGAATTTAACTTTTGCAATTTTCTGAATTGTCTCATTTGCCTCAACGCAATTTGAAATGATTTATATAATCTTCAAGCAAATTACTTAAGAAAAGCAAAAACAATGAATTATAATAAGAAGGTTCTGCACTCGCATCTAGGAATATATGCTTAACACAACATTGAAACTTGGGAGTGTCATTTATAATATTCATCCACTAAATTGTATTTTATGCAATTGAGTCCATTACTTGTATTTTTGTTCAGTTAAGATATTCAAATATTGTATTTTTCTCACCAATCAAATCAAACGACATTAACAATAAATTTAAAATCAAAATATTCCATTTTTGCAATTGTTAGAATTTTAAAATCTGCTAGGGATAAATGAATAGTCAATACTCTCTTGAATTTAAATTTTGCAATTTTCTTAATTGTCTCCTTTGCCTCAATGTAATTTGAAAATGATTTAGAGAATTCTTGTGTTCAGAGAAATTACTTAAGAAAAAGGAAAAGCAATGGACTCTAATATGATGGTTCCCCACTCCCATTTAGGGATAGATGCTTCACACAGCCTTAAAACTTGAGATTACTATTTATAATATTCATCCACTAAAGTGTCTTTTATGCAATTGAGTCCATTACTTGTATTTTTGTTCAATTAACAAATTAAAATATTATATTTTTCACATATTATATTTTTCTCACCAATTAAATCAAACGACATTAAGAATAAATTTAAAATCAAAATATTTCAACTTTGCAATTTTTTGAATTTTAAAATCTGCTAGGGATAAGTGAATTGTCAATACTTTGTTCAAATGAAATTTTGCAATTTTCTAAATTGTCTCCTTTGCCTAAACGCAATTTGAAATGATTTATATAATTCTCAGGCAAATTACTTAAGAAAAAACAAAAGCAATGGACTGTAATAAAAAGGTTCTACACTCTATCTATGGATATATGCTTAACACAACAATGAAACTTGGGATTGCTATTTATAATATTCATTGACTAAATTGTATTTTATGCAATTGAGTCCATTACTTGTATTTTCTTTGAATTAAGATATTCAAATATTGTATTTTTCTCACCAATCAAATCAAACGACATTAACAATAAATTTAAAAATCAAAATATTCCATTTTTGCAATTTTTAGAATTTTAAAATCTGCTAGGGATAAATGAATTGTCAATACCCTCTTGAATTTAAATTATGCAATTTTCTTAATTGTCTCCTTTGCCTCAATGCAGTTTGAAATGATTTATAAAATTCTTGTCTTCAGAGAAATTACTTAAGAAAAAGGAAAAGCAATGGACTCAAATAAGATGGTTCCCCACTCCCATCTAGGAATATATGCTTCACACAACCATAAAACTTGAGATTGTTATTTATAATATTCATCCACTAAAGTGTTTTTATGCAATTAGACCATTACTTGTATTTTTGTTCAATTAACATATTAAAATATTATATTTTTCACTTATTATATTTCTCTCACCAATTAAATCAAACAACATTCACATTAAATTTAAAAATCAAAATATTTCAATTTTGCCACTTTTCGAATTTTAAAATCTACTAGGGATAAATGAATTGTCAATACTTTGTAGAATTTAAATTTTGCAATTTTCTGAATTGTCCCCTTTGCCTCAACGCAATTTGAAATGATTTATATAATCTTAAGGCAAATTACTTAAAAAAAAGCAAAAACAATCGACTGCAATAAGAAGGTTCTTCTCTCCCATCTAGGGATATATGCTTAACACAACATTGAAATTTGGGACTGCTATTTATAATATTCATCCACTAAAGTATATTTTAAGCAATTAGCAATTGTGTCCATTACTTGTTTATTTGTTCAATTAACATATTCAAATATTATATTTTTCACATATTATATTTTTCTCACCAATTAAATCAAACGACATTAGAATAAATTTAAAAATCAAAATATTTCAATTTTGCAATTTTTGAATTTTAAAATCTGCTAGGGATAAGTGAATTGTCAATACTCTGTTCAAATGAAATTTTGCAATTTTCTAAATTGTCTCCTTTGCCTAAACTCAATTTGAAATGATTTATATAATTCTCAGGCAAATTACTTAAGAAAAAACAAAAGCAATGGACTGTAATAAAAAGGTTCTACACTCTTATCTATGGATATATGCTTAACACAACAATGAAACTTGGGATTGCTATTTATAATATTCATTGACTAAATTGTATTTTATGCAATTGAGTCCATTACTTGTATTTTCTTTGAATTAAGATATTCAAATATTGTATTTTTCTCACCAATCAAATCAAACGACATTAACAATAAATTTAAAAATCAAAATATTCCATTTTTGCAATTTTTAGAATTTTAAAATCTGCTAGGGATAAATGAATTGTCAATACCCTCTTGAATTTAAATTATGCAATTTTCTTAATTGTCTCCTTTGCCTCAATGCAGTTTGAAATGATTTATAAAATTCTTGTCTTCAGAGAAATTACTTAAGAAAAAGGAAAAGCAATGGACTCAATAAGATGGTTCCCCACTCCCATTTAGGAATATATGCTTCACACAACCATAAAACTTGAGATTGTTATTTATAATATTCATCCACTAAAGTGTTTTTTATGCAATTAAGACCATTACTTGTATTTTTGTTCAATTAACATATTAAAATATTATATTTTTCACTTATTATATTTCTCTCACCAATTAAATCAAACAACATTCACATTAAATTTAAAAATCAAAATATTTCAATTTTGCCACTTTTCGAATTTTAAAATCTACTAGGGATAAATGAATTGTCAATACTTTGTAAAATTTAAATTTTGCAATTTTCTGAATTGTCCCCTTTGCCTCAACGCAATTTGAAATGATTTATATAATCTTAAGGCAAATTACTTAAAAAAAAGAGCAAAAATAATCGACTGCAATAAGAAGGTTCTTCTCTCCCATCTAGGGATATATGCTTAACACAACATTGAAACTTGGGACTGCTATTTATAATATCCATCCACTAAAGTATATTTTAAGCAATTAGCAATTGTGTCCATTACTTGTTTATTTGTTCAATTAACATATTCAAATATTATTTTTTTCACATATTATATTTTTCTCACTAATTAAATCAAACGACATTAGCAATAAATTTAAAAATCAAAATATTTCAATTTTACAATTTTTCAAATTTTAAAATCTGCTAGGGATAAGTGAATTGCCAATACTCTGTTGAATTTAAATTTTGTAATTTTCTAAATTGTCTCCTTTGTGTCAACGCAATTTGAAATGATTCATATAATCTTCAAGCAAATTACTTAAGAAAAAGCAAAACAATGGACTTGTAATAAAAAGGTTCTGCACTCCCATCTAGGATATATACTTAATGCAACATTGAAACTTGGAGTGCTATTTATAATATTCATACACTAAATTGTATTTTATGCAATTGAGTCCATTACTTGTATTTTTGTTCAATTAAGATATTCAAATATTGTATTTTTCTCTCTAATCAAATCAAACGACATTAACAACAAATTTAAAAATCAAAATATTCCATTTTTGCAATTTTTAGAATTTTAAAATCTGCTAGGGATAAATGAATTGTCGATACTCTCTTGAATTTAAATTTTGCAATTTTTTGAATTGCCTCCTTTGCCTTAACGCAATTTGAAATGATTTATATAATCTTGAGGCAAATTACTTAAAAAAAAAGCAAAAACAATCGACTGTAATAAAAAGGTTCTACACTCCTATCTAGGGATATATGCTTTACACAACCTTGAAACTTGAGATTGCTATTTATGATATTCATCCACTAAAGTGTCTTTTATGGAATCGAATCCATTACTTGTATTTTTATTCAATTGAAATATTTAAATGTTTATAAATTTTCACATATTATAATTTTCTCACCAATTAAATCAAACGACATTAACAATGAATTTAAAATCAAAATATTGCATTTTTGCAATTTTTAGAATTATAAAATCTACTAGGGATAAATGAATTCTCAATACTCTGTTGAATTTAACTTTTGCAATTTTCTGAATTGTCTCCTTTGCCTCAACGCAATTTGAAATGATTTATATAATCTTCAGGCAAATTACTTAAGAAAAAGCAAAAGCAATGGACTGTAATAAGAAGGTTCTGCACTCCCATCTAGGGATATATGCTTAACACAACATTGAAACTTGGGATTGCTATTTATAATATTCATCCACTAAAGTGTATTTTATGCAATTGAGTCCATTACTTGTATTTTTGTTCAATTAACATATTCAAATATTATATTTTTCACATATTATATTTTTCTCACCAATTAAATCAAACGACATTAACAATAAATTTAAAAATCAAAATATTTCATTTTTGCAATTTTTAGAATTTTAAAATCTGCTTAGGATAAATGAATTGTGAATACTCTGTTGAATTAAAATTTGCAATTTTCTAAATTGTCTCCTTTGCCTAAATGCAATTTGAAATGATTATATAATCTTCAGGCAAATTGCCTAAGAAAAAGCAAAAGCAATAGACTGTAATAAAAAAGGTTCTGCACTCCCATCTAAAATAATATGCTTAACACAACAATGAAACATCGGATTGCTATTATAATATTCATCTACTAAATTGTATTTTATGCAATTGAGTTCATTACTTGTATTTTTGTCCAATTAAGGTATTCGAATATTGCATTTTTCACACCAATCAAATCAAACGACATTAACAATAAATTTTAAAATCAAAATACTCCATTTTTGCAATTTTTAGAATTTTAAAATCTGCTGGGGATAAATGAATTGTCGATACTTTCTTGAATTTAAATTTTGCAATTTTCTGAATTGCCTCCTTTGCCTCAACGCAATTTGAAATGATTTATATAATCTTGAGGCAAATTACTTAAAAAAAAAAGCAAAAACAATTGACTGTAATAAAAAGGTTCTGCACTCCTATCTAGGGATATATGCTTTACACAACCTTGAAACTTGAGATTGCTATTTATAATATTCATCCACTGAAGTATCTTTTATGGAATTGAGTCCATTGCTTGTATTTTTATTCAATTGACATATTTAAATGTTATAACATTTTCACATATTATATTTTTCACACCAAGTAAATCAAACGACATTAACAACGAATTTAAAAATCAAAATATTGCATTTTTGCAATTTTTAGAATTATAAAATCTACTAGGAATAAATGAATTGTCAATAATCTGTTGAATTTAACTTTTGCAATTTTCTAAATTGCCTTCTTTGCGTCAACGCAATTTGAAATGATTTATATAATCTTCAGGCAAATTACTTAAGAAAAACCAAAAGCAATGGATTGTCATAAAAAGGTTCTGCACTCCTATATAGAGATATATACTTAATGCAACATTGAAACTTGGGAGTGCTATTTATAATATTCATCCACTAAATCGTATCTTATGCAATTGAGTTCATTACTTGTATTTTTGTTCAATTAAGATATTCAAAATATTGTATTTTTCTCTCCAATCAAATCAAACGACATTAACAATAAATTTTAAAATCAAAATACTCCATTTTTGCAATTTTTAGAATTTTAAAATCTGCTCGGGATAAATGAATTGTCGATACTCTCTTGAATTTAAATTTTGCAATTTTCTCACTTGCCTCCTTTGCCTCAACGCAATTTGAAATGATTTATATAATCTTGAGGCAAATTACTTAAAAAAACAGCAAAAACAATTGACTGTAATAAAAAGGTTCTGCACTCCTATCTAGGGATATATGCTTTACACAACCTTGAAACTTGAGATTGCTATTTATAATATTCATCTACTAAAGTGTCTTTTATGGAATTGAGTCCATTACTTGTATTTTTATTCAATTGACATATTTAAATGTTATAAAATTTTCACATATTATATTTTTCTCACCAATTAAATCAAACGACATTAACAATGAATTTAAAAATCAAAATGTTGCATTTTTGCAATTTTTAGAATTATAAAATCTACTAGGGATAAATGAATTGTCAATACTCTGTTGAATTTAACTTTTCCAATTTTCTAAATTGTCTCCTTTGCGTCAACGCAATTTGAAATGATTTATATAATCTTCAGGCAAATTACTGAAGAAAAGCAAAAGCAATGGATTGTAATAAAGAGGTTCTGCACTCCTATATAGAGATATATACTTAATGCAACATTGAAACTTGGGAGTGCTATTTATAATATTCATCCACTAAATCGTATTTTATGCGATTGAGTTCATTACTTGTATTTTTGTTCAATTAAGATATTCAAATATTGTATTCTTCTCTCCAATCAATTCAAACGACATTAACAACAAATTTAAAAATCAAATATTCCATTTTTGCAATTTTTAGAATTTTAAAATCTACTAGGGATAAATGAATTGTCGATACCCTTTGAATTTAAATTCTGCAATTTTCTGAATTGCCTCCTTTGCCTGAACGCAATTTGAAATGATTTATATAATCTTGAGGCAAATTACTTAAAAAAAAAGCAAAAACAATGGACTGTAATAAAAAGGTTATGCACTCCTATCTAGGGATATATGCTTTACACAACCTTGAAACTTGAGATTGCTATTTATAATATTCATCCACTAAAGTTTCTTTTATGGAATTGAGGTCATTATTTGTATTTTTATTCAATTGACATATTTAAATGTTATGTTTTTCACATATTATATTTTTCCCACCAATTAAATCAAATGACATTAACAATGAATTTAAAAAACAAAATATTGCATTTTTGCAATTTTTAGAATTTTAAAATCTGCTTAGGATAAATGAATTGTGAATACTCTGTTGAATTAAAATTTTGCAATTTTCTAAATTGTCTCCTTTGCCTAAATGCAATTTGAAATGATTTATATAATCTTCAGGCAAATTGCCTAAGAAAAAGCAAAGGCAATAGACTGTAATAAAAAGGTTCTGCACTCCCATCTAAAAATATATGTTTAACACAACAATGAAACATCGGATTGCTATTTATAATATTCATCTCCTAAATTGTATTTTATGCAATTGAGTTCATTACTTGTATTTTTGTCCAATTAAGGTATTCCAATATTGTATTTTTCTCACCAATCAAATCAAACAACATTAACAATAAATTTAAAAATCAAAATACTCCATTTTTGCAATTTTTAGAATTTTAAAATCTACTAGGGACAAATGAATTGTCGATACTCTCTTGAATTGAAATTTTGCAATTTTCTGATTTGCCTCCTTTGCCTCAACGCAATTTGAAATGATTTATATAATCTTGAGGCAAATTACTTAAAAAAAAAAAGCAAAAACAATCGACTGTAATAAAAAGGTTCTACACTCCTATCTAGGGATATATGCTTTACACAACCTTGAAACTTGAGATTGCTATTTATAATATTCATCCACTAAAGTGTCTTTTATGGAATTGAGTCCATTACTTGTATTTTTATTCAATTGACATATTTAAATGTTATATTTTTCACATATTATATTTTTCCCACCAATTAAATGAAACGACATTAACAATGAATTTAAAAATCAAAATATTGCATTTTTGCAATTTTTAGAATTTTAAAATCTGCTTAGGATAAATGAATTGTGAATACTCTGTTGAATTTAAATTTTGCAATTTTCTAAATTGTCTCCTTTGCCTAAATGCAATTTGAAAAAATTTATATAATCTTCAGGCAAATTGCCTAAGAAAAAGTAACAGCAATAAACTGTAATAAGAAGGTTCTGCACTCCCATCTAAAGATATATGCTTAACACAACAATGAAACATGGGATTGCTATTTATAATATTCATCTACTAAATTGTATTTTATGCAATTGAGTTTATTACTTGTATTTTTGTCCAATTAAGGTATTGGAATATTGTATTTTTCTCACCAATCAAATCAAACGACATTAACAATAAATTTTAAAATCAAAATACTCCATTTTTGCAATTTTTAGAATTTTAAAATCTGCTCGGGATAAATGAATTGTCGATACTCTCTTGAATTTAAATTTTGCAATTTTCTCACTTGCCTCCTTTGCCTCAACGCAATTTGAAATGATTTATATAATCTTGAGGCAAATTACTTAAAAAAAACAGCAAAAACAATTGACTGTAATAAAAAGGTTCTGCACTCCTATCTAGGGATATATGCTTTACACAACCTTGAAACTTGAGATTGCTATTTATAATATTCATCTACTAAAGTGTCTTTTATGGAATTGAGTCCATTACTTGTATTTTTATTCAATTGACATATTTAAATGTTATAAAATTTTCACATATTATATTTTTCTCACCAATTAAATCAAACGACATTAACAATGAATTTAAAAATCAAAATGTTGCATTTTTGCAATTTTTAGAATTATAAAATCTACTAGGGATAAATGAATTGTCAATACTCTGTTGAATTTAACTTTTCCAATTTTCTAAATTGTCTCCTTTGCGTCAACGCAATTTGAAATGATTTATATAATCTTCAGGCAAATTACTGAAGAAAAAGCAAAAGCAATGGATTGTAATAAAGAGGTTCTGCACTCCTATATAGAGATATATACTTAATGCAACATTGAAACTTGGGAGTGCTATTTATAATATTCATCCACTAAATCGTATTTTATGCGATTGAGTTCATTACTTGTATTTTTGTTCAATTAAGATATTCAAATATTGTATTCTTCTCTCCAATCAATTCAAACGACATTAACAACAAATTTAAAAATCAAATATTCCATTTTTGCAATTTTTAGAATTTTAAAATCTACTAGGGATAAATGAATTGTCGATACCCTTTTGAATTTAAATTCTGCAATTTTCTGAATTGCCTCCTTTGCCTGAACGCAATTTGAAATGATTTATATAATCTTGAGGCAAATTACTTAAAAAAAAAGCAAAAACAATGGACTGTAATAAAAAGGTTATGCACTCCTATCTAGGGATATATGCTTTACACAACCTTGAAACTTGAGATTGCTATTTATAATATTCATCCACTAAAGTTTCTTTTATGGAATTGAGGTCATTATTTGTATTTTTATTCAATTGACATATTTAAATGTTATGTTTTTCACATATTATATTTTTCCCACCAATTAAATCAAATGACATTAACAATGAATTTAAAAAACAAAATATTGCATTTTTGCAATTTTTAGAATTTTAAAATCTGCTTAGGATAAATGAATTGTGAATACTCTGTTGAATTAAAATTTTGCAATTTTCTAAATTGTCTCCTTTGCCTAAATGCAATTTGAAATGATTTATATAATCTTCAGGCAAATTGCCTAAGAAAAAGCAAAGGCAATAGACTGTAATAAAAAGGTTCTGCACTCCCATCTAAAAATATATGTTTAACACAACAATGAAACATCGGATTGCTATTTATAATATTCATCTCCTAAATTGTATTTTATGCAATTGAGTTCATTACTTGTATTTTTGTCCAATTAAGGTATTCCAATATTGTATTTTTCTCACCAATCAAATCAAACAACATTAACAATAAATTTAAAAATCAAAATACTCCATTTTTGCAATTTTTAGAATTTTAAAATCTACTAGGGACAAATGAATTGTCGATACTCTCTTGAATTGAAATTTTGCA
Organism: Bruguiera gymnorhiza; assembly: GCA_020883675.1. Lineage (NCBI taxonomy): Eukaryota > Viridiplantae > Streptophyta > Magnoliopsida > Malpighiales > Rhizophoraceae > Bruguiera > Bruguiera gymnorhiza. The sequence continues at coordinate 148,175 of JAIRCJ010000188.1, read as the reverse complement.
ATTTTCTGATTTGCCTCCTTTGCCTCAACGCAATTTGAAATGATTTATATAATCTTGAGGCAAATTACTTAAAAAAAAAAAGCAAAAACAATCGACTGTAATAAAAAGGTTCTACACTCCTATCTAGGGATATATGCTTTACACAACCTTGAAACTTGAGATTGCTATTTATAATATTCATCCACTAAAGTGTCTTTTATGGAATTGAGTCCATTACTTGTATTTTTATTCAATTGACATATTTAAATGTTATATTTTTCACATATTATATTTTTCCCACCAATTAAATGAAACGACATTAACAATGAATTTAAAAATCAAAATATTGCATTTTTGCAATTTTTAGAATTTTAAAATCTGCTTAGGATAAATGAATTGTGAATACTCTGTTGAATTTAAATTTTGCAATTTTCTAAATTGTCTCCTTTGCCTAAATGCAATTTGAAAAAATTTATATAATCTTCAGGCAAATTGCCTAAGAAAAAGTAACAGCAATAAACTGTAATAAGAAGGTTCTGCACTCCCATCTAAAGATATATGCTTAACACAACAATGAAACATGGGATTGCTATTTATAATATTCATCTACTAAATTGTATTTTATGCAATTGAGTTTATTACTTGTATTTTTGTCCAATTAAGGTATTGGAATATTGTATTTTTCTCACCAATCAAATCAAACGACATTAACAATAAATTTTAAAATCAAAATACTCCATTTTTGCAATTTTTAGAATTTTAAAATCTGCTCGGGATAAATGAATTGTCGATACTCTCTTGAATTTAAATTTTGCAATTTTCTCACTTGCCTCCTTTGCCTCAACGCAATTTGAAATGATTTATATAATCTTGAGGCAAATTACTTAAAAAAAACAGCAAAAACAATTGACTGTAATAAAAAGGTTCTGCACTCCTATCTAGGGATATATGCTTTACACAACCTTGAAACTTGAGATTGCTATTTATAATATTCATCTACTAAAGTGTCTTTTATGGAATTGAGTCCATTACTTGTATTTTTATTCAATTGACATATTTAAATGTTATAAAATTTTCACATATTATATTTTTCTCACCAATTAAATCAAACGACATTAACAATGAATTTAAAAATCAAAATGTTGCATTTTTGCAATTTTTAGAATTATAAAATCTACTAGGGATAAATGAATTGTCAATACTCTGTTGAATTTAACTTTTCCAATTTTCTAAATTGTCTCCTTTGCGTCAACGCAATTTGAAATGATTTATATAATCTTCAGGCAAATTACTGAAGAAAAAGCAAAAGCAATGGATTGTAATAAAGAGGTTCTGCACTCCTATATAGAGATATATACTTAATGCAACATTGAAACTTGGGAGTGCTATTTATAATATTCATCCACTAAATCGTATTTTATGCGATTGAGTTCATTACTTGTATTTTTGTTCAATTAAGATATTCAAATATTGTATTCTTCTCTCCAATCAATTCAAACGACATTAACAACAAATTTAAAAATCAAATATTCCATTTTTGCAATTTTTAGAATTTTAAAATCTACTAGGGATAAATGAATTGTCGATACCCTTTTGAATTTAAATTCTGCAATTTTCTGAATTGCCTCCTTTGCCTGAACGCAATTTGAAATGATTTATATAATCTTGAGGCAAATTACTTAAAAAAAAAGCAAAAACAATGGACTGTAATAAAAAGGTTATGCACTCCTATCTAGGGATATATGCTTTACACAACCTTGAAACTTGAGATTGCTATTTATAATATTCATCCACTAAAGTTTCTTTTATGGAATTGAGGTCATTATTTGTATTTTTATTCAATTGACATATTTAAATGTTATGTTTTTCACATATTATATTTTTCCCACCAATTAAATCAAATGACATTAACAATGAATTTAAAAAACAAAATATTGCATTTTTGCAATTTTTAGAATTTTAAAATCTGCTTAGGATAAATGAATTGTGAATACTCTGTTGAATTAAAATTTTGCAATTTTCTAAATTGTCTCCTTTGCCTAAATGCAATTTGAAATGATTTATATAATCTTCAGGCAAATTGCCTAAGAAAAAGCAAAGGCAATAGACTGTAATAAAAAGGTTCTGCACTCCCATCTAAAAATATATGTTTAACACAACAATGAAACATCGGATTGCTATTTATAATATTCATCTCCTAAATTGTATTTTATGCAATTGAGTTCATTACTTGTATTTTTGTCCAATTAAGGTATTCCAATATTGTATTTTTCTCACCAATCAAATCAAACAACATTAACAATAAATTTAAAAATCAAAATACTCCATTTTTGCAATTTTTAGAATTTTAAAATCTACTAGGGACAAATGAATTGTCGATACTCTCTTGAATTGAAATTTTGCAATTTTCTGATTTGCCTCCTTTGCCTCAACGCAATTTGAAATGATTTATATAATCTTGAGGCAAATTACTTAAAAAAAAAAGCAAAAACAATCGACTGTAATAAAAAGGTTCTACACTCCTATCTAGGGATATATGCTTTACACAACCTTGAAACTTGAGATTGCTATTTATAATATTCATCCACTAAAGTGTCTTTTATGGAATTGAGTCCATTACTTGTATTTTTATTCAATTGACATATTTAAATGTTATATTTTTCACATATTATATTTTTCCCACCAATTAAATGAAACGACATTAACAATGAATTTAAAAATCAAAATATTGCATTTTTGCAATTTTTAGAATTTTAAAATCTGCTTAGGATAAATGAATTGTGAATACTCTGTTGAATTTAAATTTTGCAATTTTCTAAATTGTCTCCTTTGCCTAAATGCAATTTGAAAAAATTTATATAATCTTCAGGCAAATTGCCTAAGAAAAAGTAACAGCAATAAACTGTAATAAGAAGGTTCTGCACTCCCATCTAAAGATATATGCTTAACACAACAATGAAACATGGGATTGCTATTTATAATATTCATCTACTAAATTGTATTTTATGCAATTGAGTTTATTACTTGTATTTTTGTCCAATTAAGGTATTGGAATATTGTATTTTTCTCACCAATCAAATCAAACGACATTAACAATAAATTTTAAAATCAAAATACTCCATTTTTGCAATTTTTAGAATTTTAAAATCTGCTCGGGATAAATGAATTGTCGATACTCTCTTGAATTTAAATTTTGCAATTTTCTCACTTGCCTCCTTTGCCTCAACGCAATTTGAAATGATTTATATAATCTTGAGGCAAATTACTTAAAAAAAACAGCAAAAACAATTGACTGTAATAAAAAGGTTCTGCACTCCTATCTAGGGATATATGCTTTACACAACCTTGAAACTTGAGATTGCTATTTATAATATTCATCTACTAAAGTGTCTTTTATGGAATTGAGTCCATTACTTGTATTTTTATTCAATTGACATATTTAAATGTTATAAAATTTTCACATATTATATTTTTCTCACCAATTAAATCAAACGACATTAACAATGAATTTAAAAATCAAAATGTTGCATTTTTGCAATTTTTAGAATTATAAAATCTACTAGGGATAAATGAATTGTCAATACTCTGTTGAATTTAACTTTTCCAATTTTCTAAATTGTCTCCTTTGCGTCAACGCAATTTGAAATGATTTATATAATCTTCAGGCAAATTACTGAAGAAAAAGCAAAAGCAATGGATTGTAATAAAGAGGTTCTGCACTCCTATATAGAGATATATACTTAATGCAACATTGAAACTTGGGAGTGCTATTTATAATATTCATCCACTAAATCGTATTTTATGCGATTGAGTTCATTACTTGTATTTTTGTTCAATTAAGATATTCAAATATTGTATTCTTCTCTCCAATCAATTCAAACGACATTAACAACAAATTTAAAAATCAAATATTCCATTTTTGCAATTTTTAGAATTTTAAAATCTACTAGGGATAAATGAATTGTCGATACCCTTTTGAATTTAAATTTTTCAATTTTCTGAATTGCCTCCTTTGCCTCAACGCAATTTGAAATGATTTATATAATCTTGAAGCAAATTACTTAAAAAAAAAAAGCAAAAACAATCGACTGTAATAAAAAGGTTATGCACTCCTATCTAGGGATATATGCTTTACACAACCTTGAAACTTGAGATTACTATTTATAATATTCATCCACTAAAGTGTCTTTTATGTAATTGAGTCCATTACTTGTCTTTTTATTCAATTGACATATTTAAATGTTATATTTTTCACATATTATATTTGTCCCACCAATTAAATCAAACGACATTAAAAATGAATTTAAAAATCAAAATATTGCATTTTTGCAATTTTAGAAGTTTAAAATCTCCTTAGGATAAATGAATTGTGAATACTCTGTTGAATTTAAATTTTGCAATTTTCTAACTTGTCTCCTTTTCCTAAACGCAATTTGAAATGATTTATATAATCTTCAGACAAATTGCTTAAGAAAAAGCAACAGCAATAGACTGTAATAAGAAGGTTCTGCACTCCCATCTAAAGATATATGCTTAACACAACAATGAAACATGGTATTGCTATTTATAATATTCATCTACTAAATTGTATTTTATGCAATTGAGTTCATTACTTGTATTTTTGTCCAATTAAGGTATTCGAATATTGTATTTTTCTCACCAATCAAATCAAACGACATTAACAATAAATTTTAAAATCAAAATACTCCATTTTTGCAATTTTTAGAATTTTAAAATCTGCTGGGGATAAATGAATTGTCGATACTCTCTTGAATTTAAATTTTGCAATTTTTTGAATTGCCTCCTCTTCCTCAACGCAATTTGAAATGATTTATATAATCTTGAGGCAAATTACTTAAAAAAAAAAAGCAAAAACAATTGACTGTAAGAAAAAGGTTCTGCCCACTCCTATCTAGGCGATATATGCTTTACACAAACCTTGAAACTTGAGATTGCTATTTTATAATATTCATCCACTGAAGTACTTTTATGGAATTTGAGTCCATTACTTGTATTTTATTCAATGACATATTTAAATGTTATAAAAATTTTCACTATCAAACGACATTAACAATGATATTTAAAAATCAACATATTGCATTTTTGCAAATCTTTAGAATATAAAATCTACTAGCGATAAATGTATTGCCAATACTCTGTTGAATGTAACTTTGCCATTTTTCTAAATTGTCTCCTGTTGCGTCAAACGCCAATTTGAAATAAATTTATATAATCTTCAGGCAAATTACTTTAAGAAAAGCAAAAGCAATGGATTGTAATAAAAGGTCTCTTGCACTCCTATATAGATGATATATACTTATTGCAACATGAAACTTGGGAGTGCTATTTATAATATTCATCCACTAAATCGTATTTTATGCAATTGAGTTCATTACTTGTATTTTTGTTCAATTAAGATATTCAAATATTGTTATTTTTCTCTCTGATCTAAATCAAACGACATTAACAAACAAATTTAAAAAATCAAATATTCCATTTTTGCAAATTTTTAGAATTTTTAAAATCTACTAGGGATAAATGAATTGTCGATACCCTTTGAATTTAAATTTTGCAATTTTTTCTGAATTGCCTCCTTTGCCTGAACGCAATTTGAAATGATTTATATAATCTTTAAGGCCAAATTACTTAAAAAAAAAAGCAAAAAACAATGGACTGTAATAAAAAGTTTATGCCACTCCTATCTAGGGATATTATGCTTTTATTAACAACCTTGAAACTTGAGATTACTATTTATAATATTCATCCACTAAAGTGTCTTTTTATGGAATTTTGAGTCCATTACCTTTCTTTTTAATTCAATTGACATATTTAAATGTTATATTTTTTTCACATATTATATTTGTCCCACCAATTAAATCAAACGACATTAACAATGAATTTAAAAATCAAAATATTGCATTTTTGCAATTTTTAGAATTTTAAAATCTTCTTAGGATAAATGAATTGTGAATACTCTATTGAATTTAAATTTTGCAATTTTCTAAATTTTCTCCTTTGCCTAAACGCAATTTGAAATGATTTATATAATCTTCAGGCAACTTGCTTAAGAAAAAGCAACAGCAATGGACTGTAATAAGAAGGTTCTGCACTCCCATCTAAAGATATATGCTTAACACAACAATGAAACATGAGATTGCTATTTATAATATTCATTTACTAAATTGTATTTTATGCAATTGAGTTCATTACTTGTATTTTTGTCCAATTAAGGTATTCGAATATTATATTTTTCTCACCAATCAATCAAACGACATTAACAATAAATTTTAAAATCAAAATACTCCATTTTTGCAATTTTTAGAATTTTAAAAATCTGCTGGGGATAAATGAATTGTCGAATACTCTCTTGAATTTAAATTTTGCAATTTTTTGAAATGCCTCCTTTGCGCTCCAACGCAATTTGAAATTAATTATATAATCTTGAGGCAAAATTACTTAAAAAAAAAGCCAAAACAATTTGACCGCATAGAGGTTATGCACTCCCATCTAGGGATATATGCTTAACACAACATTGAAACTTGAGACTGCTATTATAATATTCATCCACTAGAGTGTATTTTATGCAATTGTATCCATTACTTGTATTTTTGTTCAATTAACATATTTCAAATATTAATTTTTCTCACAATTAAATCAAACAACATTTAGCAATAAATTTTAAATTAATCAAAATATTTTAATTTTGCAATTTTTTAGAATTTCAAATCTGCTAGGGATAAATTGAATTGTCAAATACTCTATTGAATTTTAAGATTTTACAATTTATCGAATTCTTCTCTTTTGTCTCAATGCAATTTGAAATGATTTATATAATCTTCAGGCAAATTACTTAAGCAAAAAGCAAAAGCAATGGACTTGTAATAAAAAGGTTCTGCACTCCTATATAGAGAATATAGTTAATGCAACATTGAAACTTGGGATTGCTATTTATAATATTCATCACTAAATGTATTTTATGCAATTGAGTTCATTACTTGTATTTTTGTTCAATTAAGATATTCAAATATTGTATTTTTCTCTCTAATCAAATCAAACGACATTAACAATAAATTTTAAAATCAATATTCCATTTTTGCAATTTTTAGAATTTTAAAATCTGCTAGGGATAAATGAATTGTCGATACTCTCTTGAATTTAAATTTTGCAATTTTCTGAATTGCCTCCTTTGCCTCAACGTAATTTGAAATGATTTATATAATCTTGAGGCAAATTACTTTAAAAAAAAGCAAAAACAATGGACTATAATAAAAAGGTTCTGCACTCCTATCTAGGATATATGCTTTACACAACCTTGAAACTTGAGATTGCTATTTATAATATTCATCCACTAAAGTGTCTTTTATGGAATTGAGTCCATTACTTGTATTTTTGTTCAATTACATATTTCAAATATTATATTTTTCACATATTATATTTTCTCACCCAATTAAATCAAACGACATTAACAATGAATTTAAAATCAAAATATTGCATTTTTTGCAATTTTTAGAATTTTAAAATCTGCTAGGGATAAATGAATTGTGAATACTCTGTTGAATTTAAATTTTTGCAATTTTCTAAATTGTCTCCTTTTGCCTAAACTGCAATTTGAAATGATTTATATAATCTTTCAGGCAAATTACTTAAGAAAAAGCAAAAGCAATGAACTGTAAAGAAGGGTTCTGCACTCCTCATCTAGGATATATGCTTAACACAACAATGAAACATGAGATTGCTATTTTATAATATTCATCTACTAAATTGTATTTTATGCAATTGAGTTCATTACTTGTATTTTTTTCCAATTAGGATATTCGAATATTGTATTTTTCTCACCAATCAAATCAAACGACATTAACAATAAATTTAAAATCAAAATATTTCCAATTTTGCAATTTTTAGAATTTTAAAAGTTGCTAGGGATAAATGAATTGTCAATAGTCTCTTGAATTTAACTTTTGCAATTTTCTTACTTGTCTCCTTTGCCTCAAGGCAATTTGAAAAGATTTATAGAATTCTTGTCTTCAGAGAAATTACTTAAAAAAAAGGAAAAGAATGGACTGTAATAAGAAGTTCCCCACTCCATCTAGGGATATATGCTTCACACAACCTTGAAACTTGAGATTGCTATTTATAATATTCATCCACTAAAGTGTATTTTATGCAATTGAGTCCATTACTTGTATTTTTGTTCAATTAACATATTCAAATATTATATTTTTCTCACCAATCAAATCAAACGACATTAACAATAAATTTAAAAATCAAAATATTGCATTTTTGCAATTTTTAGAATTTTAAAATCTGCTAGGGATAAATGAATTGTCAATACTCTGTTGAATTTAAATTTTGCAATTTTCTTAATTGTCTCCTTTGCCTCAATGCAATTTGAAATGATTTATAGAATTCTTGTCTTCAGACAAATTACTTAAGAAAAAGGAAAAGCAATGGACTCTAATAAGATGGTTCCCCACTCCCATCTAGGGATATATGCTTCACACAACCTAAAACTTGAAAATTACTATTTATAATATTCATCCACTAAAGTATCTTTTATGCTATTGAGTCCATTACTTGTATTTTTGTTCAATTGACATATTCAAATATTATATTTTTCACGTATTATATTTTTCTCACCAATTAAATCAAACGACATTAACAATAAATTTTAAAATCAAAATATTGCATTTTTTGTAATTTTTAGAATTTTAAAATCTACTAAGGATAAATGAATTGTCACTATGCTGTTGAATTTAACTTTTGCAATTTTCTGAATTGTCTCCTTTGCCTCAACACAATTTGAAATGATTTATATAATCTTCAAGCAAATTATTTAAGAAAAAGCAAAAGCAATGAAATATAATAAGAAGGTTCTGCACTCACATCTAGGATTAGGAATATATGCTTAACACAACCTTGAAACTTGGGAGTGCCATTTATAATATTCATCAACTATATTGTATTTTATGCAATTGAGTCAATTATTTGTATTTTTGTTCAATTAAGATATTCAAATATTGTATTTTTCTCACCAATCAAATCAAACAACATTAACAATAAATTTAAAAATCAAAATATCGCATTTTTGCAATTTTTAGAATTTTAAAATCTGCTGGGGATAAATGAATTGTCAATACTCTGTTGAATTTAACTTTTGCAATTTTTTGAATTGTCTCCTTTGCTTCAACACAATTTGAAATGATTTATATAATTTTCAGGCAAATTACTTAAGAAAAAGCAAAAGCAATGGACTGTAATAAGAAGGTTCTGCACTCCCATCTAGGGATATATGCTTAACACAACATTTAAACTTGGGTTTGCTATTTATAATATTCATCCACTAAAGTGTATTTTATGCAATTCAGTCCATTACTTGTGTTTTGTTCAATTAACATATTCAAATATTATATTTTCCACATATTATATTTTTCTCACCAATCAAATCAAACGACATTGGCAATAAATTTAAAAATCAAAATATTCTATTTTTGCAATTTTTAGAATTTTAAAATCTGCTAGGGATAAAGAAATTGTTAATAATCTGTAAAATTTAAATTTTTCAATTTTCTTAATTATCTACATTGCCTCAATGTAATTTAAAATGATTTATAGAATTTCTGTCTTTAGACAAATTACTTAGGAAGAAGGAAAACCAATGGACTCTAAAAAGATGGTTCCCCACTCCTATTTGGGATATATGCTTTACACAATCTTGAAACTTGAGATTGCTATTTATACTATTCATCCACTAAAGTGTCTTTTATTGAATTGTGTCCATTACTTGTATTGTTATTCAATTGTCATATTCAAATATTATATTTTTCTCACCAATTAAATCAAACGATATTAACAATAAATTTAAAAATCAAAATATTGCATTTTTGCAATTTTTAGAATTTTAAATATGCTAGCGATAAATGGATTGCCAATACTCTGTTGAATTTAACTTTTGAAATTTTTGGAATTGTCTCCTTTGCCTTAACGCAATTTGAAATGATTTATATAATGTTCAGGCAAATTACTTAAGAAAAATCAAAAGCAATGGATTGTAATAAGAAGCTTCTGCACTCCCATCTTGGGATATATGCTTAACACAACGTTGAAACTTGGGATTGCTGTTTATAATATTCATCCACTAAATTGTATTTTATGCAATTGAGTCCATTACTTGTATTTTAGTTCAATTAACATATTCAAATATTATATTTTCACATATTATATTTTTCTCAGCAATTAAATCAAACGACATTAACAATAAATTTAAAAATCAAAATATTTCAATTTTGCAATTTTTCGAATGTCAAAATCTGCTAGGGATAAGTGAATTGTCAATACTCTGTTGAATTTAAATTTTGCAATTTTCTAAATTGTCTCCTTTGCCTAAACGCAATTTGTAATGATTGATATAATCTTCAGGCAAATTACTTAAGAAAAAGCAAAAGCAATGGACTGTAATAAAAGGTTCTGCACTCCCATTTAGGGATATATGCTTAACACAACAATGAAACTTGGGATTGCTATTTATAATATTCATCCACTAAATTGTATTTCATGCAATTGAGTCCATTACTTGTATTTTTTGTTCAATTAAGATATTCAAATATTGTATTTTTCTCACCAATCAAATCAAACGACATTAACAATAAATTTAAAAATCAAAATATTCCATTTTAGCAATTTTTAGAATTTTAAAATCTACTAGGGATAAATGAATTGTCAATACTCTATTGAATTTAAATTTTGCAATTTTCTTAATTGTCTCCTTTGCCTTAAAGGAATTTGAAATGATTTATAGTATTCTTGTCTTTAGACAAATTACTTAAGAAAAAACAAAAGCAATGGACTTTAAAAAGATGGTTCCCCACTCCTATCTAGGGATATATGCTTCACACAACCTTGAATCTTGAGATTGCTATTTATAATATTCATCCACTAAAATGTCTTTTATGCAATTGAGTCCATTACTTGTATTTTTGTTCAATTAACATATTCAAATATTATATTTTTCACATATTATATTTTTCTCACCAACTAAATCAAACCATGTTAACAATAAATTTAAAAATCAAAATATTGCATTTTGGCAATTTTTAGAATTTTAAAATCTGCTAGGGATAAATGAATTGTCAATACTCTGTTGAATTTAACTTTTGCAATTTTCTGAATTGTCTCCTTTGCCTCAACGCAATTTGAAATCATTTATATAATTTGTAGGCAAATTACTTAAGAAAAAGCAAAAGCAATGGACTGTAACAAGAAGGTTCTGCTATTGAGTCCATCAATAGTAATTTTGTTCAATTAACTTATTCAAATATTATATTTTCTTGCCAACCAAATCAAACGACATTAACAACAAATTTAAAAATGAAAATATTGCACTTTTGCAATTTTTAGAACTTTAAAATCTGATAGGAATAAATAAATTGTCAATAATCTGTTGAATTTAAATTTTAAAAATTTCTTAATTGTCTTCTTTGCCTCAATGCAATTTGAAATGATTTATAGAATTCTTGTCTTCAGACAAATTAGTTAAGAAGAAGGAAAAGGAATGAACTCTAATAAGATGGTTCATCACTCCCATCTAGGGATATATGCTTTGCACAACCTTGAAATTTAAGATTGCTATTTATAATATTCATCCACTAAAGTGTCTTTTCTGCAATTGAGTCCATTACTTGTATTTTTGTTCAATTAACATATTCAAATATTATATTTTTCATATATTATATTTTCTCACCAATCAAATCAAACGACATTAACAACAAATTTAAAAATCAAAATATTGTATTTTTGCAACTTTTAGAATTTTAAAATCTGCTAGGGATAAATAAATTCTCAATAATCTGTTGAATTTAAATTTTGAAATTTTCTTAATTGTCTCTTTTGCCTCAATGCAATTTGAAATGATTTATAAAATTCTTGTGTTCAGACAAATTACTTAAGAAAAAGGAAAAGCAATAGACTCTAAAAAGGTGGTTGCCCACTCCTATCTAGGGATATATTCTTCACATAACCTTGAAACTTGAGATTGCTATTTATAATATTCATCCACTAAAGTGTCTTTTATGCAATTGAGTCCATTACCTATATTTTTGCTCAATTAACATATTCAAATATTATATTTTTCACATATTATATTTTTCTCACCAATTAAATCAAACGACATTAACAATAAATTCAAAACTCAAAATATTTCAATTTTGCAATTTTTAGAATTTTAAAATCTGCTAAGGATAAATGAATTGTCAATAGTCTGTTGAAGTTAAATTTGCAATTTTCTGAATTGTGTCCTTTGCCTCAACGCAATTTGAAATGATTTATATAATCTTCAGGCAAATTACTTAAGAAAAAGCAAAAGCAATAGACTGTAATAAGAAGATTCTGCACTCCCATCTAGGGATATATACTTAACACAACATTGAAACTTGGGATTGTTGTTTATAATATTTATCCACTAAAGTGTATTTTATGCAATTGAGTCCATTACTTGTAATTTTGTTCAATTAAGATATTCAAATATTGTATTTTTCTCACCAATCAAATCAAACGACATTAATAACAGATTTAAAAATCAAAATATTGCATTTTTGCAATTTTTAGAATTTTAAAATCTGCTAAGGATAAATGAATTGTTAATAGTCTGTTGAACTTAAATTTTGCAATTTTTTGAATTGTGTCCTTTGCCTCAATGCAATTTGAAATGATTTCTATAATCTTCAGGCAAATTACTTAAGAAAAAGCAAAAGCAATAGACTGTAATAAGAAGATTCTGCACTCCCATCTAGAGATATATGCTTAACACAACATTGAAACTTGGGTTTGCTATTTATAATATTCATCCACTAAATTGTATTTTCTGCAATTGAGTCCATTACTTGTATTTCTATTCAATTAACATATTCAAATATTATATTTTTCACATATTATATTTTTCTCAGCAATTAAATTGAACAACATCTACAATAAATTTAAAAATCAAAATATTTCAATTTTGCAATTTTTTGAATTTTAAAATCTGCTAGGGATAAATGAATTGTCAATACTTTGTTGAATTGAAATTTTGCTATTTTCTGAATGGTCTCCTTTGCCTCAACGCAATTTGAAATGATTTATTTAATCTTCAGGCAAGTTACTTAAGAAAAAACTTAAGCAATGGACTATAATAAGAAGGTTCAGCACTCCCATCTAAGGATATCTGCTTAACACAACATTGAAACTTGGATTGCTATTTATAATATTCATCCACTAAAGTGTATTTTATGCAATTGAGTCCATTACTTGTATTTTTGTTCATTTAAGATATTCAAATATTGTATTTTTCTCACCAATCAAATCAAACGACATTCACAATAAATTTAAAAAACAAAATATTGCATTTTTACAATTTCTAGAATTTTAAAATCTGCTAGGGATAAATGAATTGTCAATACTCTGTTGAATTGAAATTTTGCTATTTTTTGAATTGTCTCCCTTGCCTCAACGCAATTTGAAATGATTTATATAATTTTCAGGCAAATTACTTAAGAAAAAGGCAAAAGCAATGGACTGTAACAAGAAGGTTCTATACTCCCATCTTGGGATATATACTTAAGACAACATTGAAACTTGGGAATGTTATTTATAATATTCATCCACTAAAGTGTATTTCATGCAATTGAGTCCATTACTTGTATTTTTGTTCAATTAACTTATTCAAGTATTGTATTTTTCTCACCAATCAAATCAAACGACATTAACAACAAATTAAAAAGTCAAAATATTGCATTTTGGAATTTTAGAATTTTAATATCTGCTAGGATAAATAAATTGTGAATAATTTGTTGAAAAAGGAAAAGCAATGGACTTTAATAAGATGGTTCCACACTCCCATTTAGGGATATATGCTTCACACAATCCTGAAATTGGGGTTACTATTTATAATATTCATCCACTAAAGTGTTTTTTATGCAATTGAGTCCATTACTTGTATTTCTATTCAATTAACATATTCAAATATTATAGTTTTCACATATTATATTTTTCTCACCAATTAAATCAAAGGAAATTAAAAATAAATTTAAAAATGAAAATATTTCAATTTTGCAATTTTTAGAATTTAAAAATCTATTAGGGATAAATGAATTCTCAATACTCTCTTGAATTTAAATTTTGCAATTTTATAAATTGTCTCCTTTGCCTCTACGCAATTTGAAATGATTTATATAATTTTCAGGCAAGTTACTTAAGAAAAAACAAAAGTAATGGACGATAATAAGAAGGTTCTGCACTCCCGTCTAGAAATATATCCTTAACACAACATTCAAACGTGGGATTGCTATTTATAATATTCATCCACTAAACTGTATTTTATGCAATTAAGTTCATTACTTATATTTTTGTTTCATTAAGATATTCAAATATTGTATTTTTCTCACCAATCAAATCAAACGATATTAACAATAAATTTAAAAAACAAAATATTGCATCTTCGCAATTTTTAGAATTTTAAAATCTGCTAGGGATAAACGAATTGTCAATACTCTATTGAATTTAAATTTTGCAATTTTCTTAATTGTCTCCTTTGCCTCAATGCAATTTGAAATGATTTATATAATTCTTGACTTCAAACAAATTACTTAAGAAAAAGGAAAAGCAATGGACTCTAATAAGATGGTTCCGCACTCCCATCTAGGGATATATGCTTAACACAACATTGAAACTTGGGACTGCTACTTATAATATTCATCCACTAAAGTGTATTTTATGCAATTGAGTCCATTACTTGTATTTTTGTTCAATTAACATATTCAAATATAATATTTTTCGCATATTATATTTTTCTTACCAATTAAATCAAATGACATTAACAATAAATTTAAAAATCAAAATATTTCAATTTTGCAATTTTTTGAATTTTAAAATTTACTAGAGATAACTGACTTGTCAATACTTTGTTGAATTTAAATTTTGCAATTTTCTGAATTGTCTCCTTTGCCTCAACGCAATTTGAAATGATTTATATAATCTTTAGGCAAATTACTTAAGAAAAAGCAAAAGCAATGGACTGTAATAAGAAGGTTCTGCACTCTCATCTAGTGATATATGCTTAACACAACATTGAAAATTGGGATTTCTATTTATAATATTCATCCACTAAAGTGTATTTTATGCAATTGAGTCCATTACTTGTATTTTTGTTCAATTAACTTATTCAAATATTGTATTTTTCTCACCAATCAAATCAAACAACATTAACAACAAATTTAAAAATCAAAATATTGCATTTTTGCAATTTTCAGAATTTTAAAATTTACTAGGTATAAAGAAATTGACAATAATATGTTGAATTTAAATTTTGCAATTTTCTTAATTCTCTCCTTTGCCTCAATGCAATTTGAAATGATTTATAGAATTCCTGTTTTCAAACAAATTACTTAAGAAAAAGAAAAAACAATGGACTCTAATAAGATGGTTCGTACTCCCATCTAGGGATATATGCTTAACAAAACATTGAAACTTAGGACTGCTGTTTATAATATTCATCCACTAAAGTGTATTTTATGCAATTGAGTCCATTACTTGTATTTTTGTTCAATTAACATATTCAAATATAATATTTTTCGCATATTATATTTTTCTCACCAATTAAATCTAACGACATTAACAATAAATTCAAAAATCAAAATATTTCAATTATGCAATTTTTTGAATTTTAAAAACTGCTAGGGATAACTTAATTGTCAATACTCTGTTGAATTCAAATTTTGCAATCCTCTAAATTGTCTTTTTTGCCTCAACACAATTTGAAATGATTTATATAATCTTTTGGCAACTTACTTAAAAAAAAGCAAAATCAATGGAATGTAATAAGAAGGTTCTGCACTCCCATCCAGGAATATATGCTTAACACTACATTGAAATTTTGGATTGCTATTTATAATATTCATCCACTAAAGTGTATTTTATGCCTTTGAGTGCATTACTTGTATTTTTGTTTAATTCACTTATTCAAATATTGTATTTTTCTCACCAATCAAATCAAACGACATTAAGAACAAATTTAAAAATCAAAATATTGCATTTTTGCAATTTTTAAAATTTTAAAATCCGCTAGGGATAAATAAATTGTCAATAATTTGTTGAATTTAAATTTTGCAATTTTCTTAATTCTCTCCTTTGCCTCACTGCAATTAGAAATGATTTATAGAATTCCTGTTTTCAGACAAATTACTTAAGAAAAAGGAAAAGCAATGGACTCTAATAAGATGGTTCCGTACTCCCATCTAGGAATATATGCTTAACACAACATTGAAACTTGAGACTGCTATTTATAATATTCATCCACTAAAGTGTATTTTATGCAATTGAGTCCATTACTTTTATTTTTGTTCAATTAACATATTCAAATATAATATTTTTCGCATATTATATTTTTCTCACCAATTAAATCAAACGACATTAACAATAAATTTAAAAATCAAAATATTTCAATTTTGCAATTTTTTGAATTTTCGAATTTGCTAGGTATAACTGAATTGTCAATACTCTGTTGAATTTAAATTTTGCAATTTTTTGAATTGTCTCCTTTGCTTCAACACAATTTGAAATGATTTATATAATCTTCTAGCAACTTACTTAAGAAAAAGCAAAAGCAATCAACTGTAATAAGAATGTTCTGCACTCCTATCTAGGGATATATGCTAAACACAATATTGAAACTTGGGATTGCTATTTATAATATACATCCACTAAAGTGTATTTTATGCAATTAGTCCATTACTTGTATTTTTCTTTAATTAACTTATTCAAATAATGTATTTTTCTCACCAATCAAATCAAACGACATTAACAACAAATTTAAAAATCAAAATATTGCATTTTTTCAATTTTTAGGATTTTAAAATCTACTAGAAATAAATAAATGGTCAATAATATATTGAATTTAAATTTTGCAATTTTCTTAATTCTCTCCTTTGCCTCAATGCAATTTGAAATGATTTATAAAATTCCTGTTTTCAGACAAATTACTTAAGAAAAAGGAAAAGCAATGGACTTTAATAAGATGATTCCACACTCCCATCTAAGGATATATGCTTCACACAACCTTGAAACTTAAGATTGCTATTTATAATATTTATCCACTAAAGTGTATTTTATGCAATTGCGTCCATTACTTGTATTTTTGTTCAATTAACATATTCATATATAATATTTTTCACATATTATATTTTTCTCACCAATTAAATCAAACGACATTAACAATAAATATAAAAATCAATATATTTCAATTTTGCAATTTTTTGAATTTTAAAATCTGGTAGGGATAACTGAATTGTCAATACTCCATTGAATTTAAATTTTGCAATTTTCTGAATTGACTCCTTTGCCTCAACACAATTTGAAATGATTTATATAATCTTCTGGCAACTTACTTAAGAAAAAGCAAAAGGAATCGACTGTAATCAGAAGATTCTGCACTCCCATCTATGGATATATGCTGAACACAACATTAAAACTTGGGATAACTATTTATAATATTCATCCACTAAAGTGTATTTTAAGCAATTGAGCTCATTACTTGTATTTTTGTTTAATTAACTTATTCAAATATTGTATTTTTCTCACCAATCAAAGCAAACGACATTAATAACAAATTTAAAAATCAAAATATTACATTTTTGCAATTTTTAGAATTTTAAAATCTGCTAGAGATAAATAAATTGTCAATAATCTGTTGAATTTAAATTTTGCAATTTTCTTAATTCTCTCGTTTGCCTCAATGCAATTTGAAATGATTTATAGAATTTCTATTTTCAGACAAATTATGTCAGAAAAAGGAAAGGCAATGGACTCTAACAAGATGATTCTGCACTTCCATCTAAGGATATATGCTTAACACAACATTGAAACTTGGGACTGTTATTTATAATATTCATCCACAAAAGTGCATTTTATGCAGTTGAGTCCATTACTTGTATTTTTGTTCAATTAATATATTCAAATATAATATTTTTAGCATATTATATTTTCTCACCAATTAAATCAAACCATATTAACAATAAATTTAAAAATCAAAATATTTCAATTTTGCAATTTTTTGAATTTTAAAATCTAATAGGGATAACTGCATTGTCCATACTCTGTTGAATTTAAATTTTGCAATTTTCTGAATTGTCACCTTTGCCTCAACCCAATTTGAAATGATTTATATAATCTTCTAGCAACTTACTTAGGAAAAAGCAAAAGAAATGGACTGTAATAAGAAGGTTCTGCACTCCCATCCAAGGATATATGCTTAACACAACATTGAAACTTAGGATTGTCATTTATAATATTCATCCACTAAAGTGTATTTTATGCAATTGAATCCATTACTTGTATTTTTGTTCAAATAATTTATTCAAATATTGTATTTTTCTCACCAATCAATTCAAACGACATTAACAACAAATTTAAAAATCAAAATATTGCATTTTTGCAATTTTTAGAATTTTAAAACCTACTAGGGATAAATAAATTGTCCATAATCTGTTGAATTTAAATTTTGCAATTTTCTAATTGTCTCCTTTGCCTCAATGCAAGTTTGAAATGATTTTATAGAATTCCCCTTTATTTTTTGATTCTTTATTCCAAAACACAATTACTTAAAGAATAAAGAAAGATGGACTCTCATTAAGATGGTATTCGCACTCCATCTAAGGATATATATTAACACAACATTGAAACTTGGACTGCTACTTATAATATTTCATCCACTAATTAGTGTAATTTTATGCAATTGAGTTCCATTACTTATATTTTTTGTTATCAATTAACAATTATTCAATATATAATATTTTTTCTCATTTATCATTTTCTTGCACCAATTATAATTAAACGACATTAACAATTATAATTTTAAAATCAAAATATTTNCTGAATTCTCTCCTTTGCCTCAACGCAATTTGAATTGATTTATATAATCTTCAGGCAAATTACTTAAGAAAAAACAAGAGCAATGGATTGTAATAAGAAGGTTCTACACTTCCATTTAGGGATATATGCTTAACACAACATTGAAACTTAGGATTGCTATTTATAATATTCCTCCACTAAAGTGTATTTTATCCAATTTAGTCCATTACTTGTAATTTTGTTCAATTAAGATATTCAAATATTGTATTTTTCTCACCAATCAATTCAAACGACATTAACAACAAATTTAAAAATCAAAATATTGCATTTTTGCAATTTTTAGAATTTTAAAATCTGTTAGGGATAAATAAATTATCAATAATTAGTTGAATCTAAATTTTGCAATTTTCTTAATTATCTCCTTTGCCTCAATGCAATTTGAAATTACTTATAGAATTCTTGACTTCAGACAAATTACTTATGAAAAAGGAAAAGCAATAGACTCTAATAAGATGGTTCCGTACTCCTATTTAGGGATATATGCTTCACACAATCTTGAAACTTAGGAATGCTATTTATAATATTTATCCACTAAAGTGTCTTTTATGCAATTGAGTCCATTACTTGTATTTTTGTTCAATTCACATATTCAAATATTATACTTTTCACATATTATATTTTTTTCAACAATTAAATCAAACGATATTAACAATAAATTTAAAAATGAAAATATTTCAATTTTGCAATTTTTAGAATTTTAAAATTTGTTAGGGATAAATGAATTGTCAATACTCAGTTGAATTTTAATTTTGCAATTTTATAAATTGTCTCCTTTGCCTCAACGTAATTTGAAATGATTTATATAATCTTCAGGCAAGTTACTTAAGAAAAAACAAAAGCAATGGACTGTAATAAAAAGGTTCTGCACTCCCATCTAAGGATATCTGCTTAACACAACATTAAAACTTGGGATTGTTATTTATAATCTTCATCCACTAAAGTGTATTTTATGCAATTGAGTCAATTACTTGTATTTTTGTTCAATGAAGATATTCAAATATTGTATTTTTCTCACTAATCAAATCAAATGACATTCCCAATAAATTTGACAATCAAAATATTGCATTTTTGCAATTTTTTGAATTTTAAAATCTGCTAGGGATAAATGAATTTCAATCCTCTATTGAATTGAAATTTTGCTATTTTCTAAATTGACTCCTTTGCCTCAACGCAATTTGAAATGATTTATATAATTTTTAGGCAAATTACTTAAGAAAAAACAAAAGCAATGGACTGTAATAAGAAGGTTCTGCACTCCCATCTAGGGATATATGCTTAAGGCAATATTGAAACTTGGGATTGTTACTTATAATATTCATCCACTAAAGTGTATTTAATGCAATTGAGTCCATTACTTGTATTTTTGTTTAATTTACATATTCAAATATTGTATTTCTCTCAGCAATTAAATCAAACGACATTAACGATAAATTTAAAAATCAAAATATTTCAATTTTGCAATTTTTTGAATTTTCAAATATGCTATGAATAAGTGAATTGTTAATACTCTGTTGAATTTAAATTTTGCAACTTTCTAAATTGTCTCCTTTGCCTTAATGCAATTTGAAATGATTTATTTAATCTTCAAGCAAATTACTTAAGAATAAACGAAGGCAATGAACTGTAATAAGAAGGTTATGCACTCCCATCTAGGGATATATACTTAACACAACATTAAAACGTGGGATTGCTATTTTTAATATTCATCCATTAAATTGTATTTTATGCAATTGAGTCCATTTATTGCATTTTTGTTCAATTAAGATATTCAAATATTGTATTTTTCTCACTAATCAAATTAAACGACATTAACAATAAATTTAAAAATCAAAATATTGCATTTTTGCAATTTTTAAATTTTTAAAATCTGCTAGGGATAAACGAATTGTCAATAATCTGTTGAATTTAAATTTCGCAATTTTCTTAATTGTCTCCTTTGCCTCAATGTAATTTGAAACGATTTATAGAGTTTCTGTCTTTAGACAAATTACTTAGGAAAAAGGAAAACCAATGGACTCTAAAATGATGGTTCCCCACTCCTATTTGGGATACATGCTTTACACAACTTTGAAACTTGAGATTGCTATTTATAATATTCATCCATTAAAGTGTCTTTTATCGAATTGTGTCCATTACTTATATTTTTATTCAATTAACATATTCAAATATTATATTTTTCTCACCAATTAAATCAAACGACATTAAATATAAATTTAAAAATCAAAATATTGCATTTTTGCAATTTTTAGAATTTTAAAATCTGCTAGGGATAAATGAATCGTCAATACTCCGTTGAATTTAACTTTCACAATTTTCTGAATTGTCTCCTTTGCCTCAACGCAATTTGAAATGATTTAGATAATATTCAAACAAATTGCTTAAGAAAAAGTAAAAGCAATAGACTGTAATAAGAAGGTTCTGCACTCCCATATAGGGATATATGCTTAACACAACATTGAAATTTGGGTTTACTATTTATAATATTCATCCACAAAAGTGCATTTTATGCAATTGAGTCCATTATTTATATTTCTGTTCAAATAACATATTAAAATATTATATTTTTCTCATATTATATTTTTATTACCAATTAAATCAAACAACATTAACATTAAAATAAAAATCAAAATATTTCAATTTTGCTTTTTTTCGAATTTTAAAATCTGCTAGGGATAAATGAATTGTCAATACTCTGTTGAATTTAAATTTTGCAATTTTTGGAGTTGTCTCCGTTCCCTCAACGCAATTTGAAAAGATTTATATAATTTTCAGGCAAATTACTTTAGAAAAAGCAAAAACAATCGACTATAATAAGAAAGTTCTGCACTCTCATCTAAGGATATATGCTTAACACAACATTGAAATTTGGGACGGCTATTTATAATATTCATCCACAAAAGTGTCTTTTATGCAATTGAGTCCATTACTTGTATTTTTGTTCAATTAACATATTCAAATATTATATTTTTCACATATTATATTTTTTTCACCAATTAAATCAAACGACATTAATAATAAATTTAAAAATCAAAATATTTCAATTTTGCATTTTTTTTGAATTTCAAAATCTACTAGGGATAAGTGAATTGTCAGTACTCTCTTGAATTTAAATTTTGTAATTTTCTAAATTGTCTCTTTTGCCTAAATGCAATTTGAAATGATTTATATAATCTTCAAGTAAATTATTTAAAAAAAAGCAAAGGCAATGGACTGTAATAAAAAAGGTTCTGCACTCCCATCTAGGGATATATGCTTAACACAATGATGAAACTTGAGATTACTATTTATAATAGTCATCCACTAAATTGTATTTCATACAATTGAGTCCATTACTTGTATTTTTGTTTAGTTAAGATATTCAAATATTGTATTTTTCTCACTAATCAAATCAAACGACATTAACAATACATTTAAAAATCATAATATTCCTTTTTTGCAAGTTTTAGAATTTTAAAATCTGCCAGGGATAAATGAATTGTCAATACTCTCTTGAATTTAAATTTTGCAATTTTCTTAATTGTCTCCTTTGCTTCAATGCAATTTAAAATGATTTATAGAAATCTTGTTTTCAGAGAAATTATATAGGAAAAAGGAAAAGCAATGGACTCTAATAAAATGATTCCCCACTCCCATCTAGGGATATATGCTTCACACAACCTTGAAATTTGAGATTGCTATTTATAATATTCATCCACTTAAATGTCTTTTATGCAATTGAGTCCATTACTTGTATTTTTGTTCAATTAACATATTCAAATATTATATTTTTCACATATTATATTTTTATCACCAATTAAATCAAATAATATTAACAATAAATTTAAAAATGAAAATACAATTTTTAAAATTTTAAAATTTGCTAGGGATAAGTGAATTGTGAGTACTCTGTTGAATTTAAATTTTGCAATTTTCTAAATTGTCTCCATTGCCTAAACGCAATTTGAAATGATGTATATAATTTTTGGGAAAATTACTTAAGAAATAGCGAAAACAAGGGACTGTAATAAGAAACTTTTGCACCTCCCATCTAGGGATATATGCTTAACACAACAATGAAATTTGGGATTGCTATTTATAATATTCATCCACTAAATTGTATTTTATGTAATTGAGTGCATTACTTGTATTTTTGTTCAATTAAGATATTCAAATATTTTATTTTTCTCACCAATCAAATCAAATGACATTAACAATAAATTTAAAAATCAAAATATTCCATTTTTGCAATTTTTAGAATTTTAAAATCTGCTAGGGATAAATAAATTGTCAATAATCAGTTGAATTTAAATTTTGCAATTTTCTTAATTGTCTCCTTTTCCTGAATGCAATTTGAAATGATTATAGAATTCTTAACTTCAGACAAATTACTTATGAAAAAGGAAAAGCAATGGACTCTAATAAGATGGTTCCGCACTCCCATCTAGGGATATATGCTTTACACAATCTTAAAACTTGGGATTGTAATTTATAATATTTATCCACTAAAGCGTCTTTTATGCAATTAAGTCCATTACTTGTATATTTGTTCAATTCACATATTCAAATATTATATTTTTCACATATTATATTTTTCTCACCAATCAAATCAAACGACATTACAATAAATTTAAAAATCAAAATATTACTTTTTTGCAATTTTTAGAATTTTTAAATCTACTAGGGATAAATGAATTGTCAATTCTCTGTTGAATTTAAATTTTGCTATTTTCTGAATTCACTCCTTTGCCTTAACGCAATTTGAAATGATTTATAAAATTTTTGTCTTCAGACAAATTAGTTAAGAAAAAGGAAAAGGAATGGACTCTAATAAGTTGGTTCCCCACTTACATCTAAGGATATATGCTTCACACAACCTTGAAACTTGAGATTGCACTTCATAATATTCATCTACTAAAGTGTCTTTTATGCAATTGAGTCCATTATTTGTATTTTTGGTCAATTAACATATTCAAATATTATATTTTTCACATATTATATTTTTCTTACCAATTAAATCAAACGACATTTACAATAAATTGAAAAATCAAAATATTTCAATTTTGCAATCTTTTGAATTTTAAAATCTACTATGGATAAGTGAATTGTCAATACTCTGTTCAATTTAAATTTTGCAATTTTTTGCAATAAAAGGGTTTTGCACTCTCATCTAGAGATATATGCTTAACACAACATTGAAACTTGGGATTACTATTTATAATATTCATCCACTAAAGTGTATTTTATGCAATTGAGTCCATTACTTGTATTTTTGTTCGATTAAGATATTCAAATATTGTATTTTTCTCACCAATTAAATCAAACGACATTACAATAAATTTAAAAATCAAAATATTGCATTTTTGCAATTTCTAAAATTTTTAAATATGTTAGGGATAAATGAATTGTCAATTTTCTATTGAATTTAAATTTTGCTATTGTCTTAATTCTCTCCTTCGCCTCAACGCAATTTGAAATGATTTATATAATCATCGAGCAAATTACTTATGAAAAAGCAAAAACAATAGACTATAATAAAAAGGTTTTGCACTCACATCTAGGGATATATGCTTAACACAATATTGAAACTTGAGACTGCTATTTATGATATTCATCCACTAAAGTGTATTTTATGCAATTAAGTTCATTACTTGTATTTTTGTTTAATTAAGATATTCAAATATTGTATTTTTCTCACCAATCAAATCAAACGACACTAACAATAAAGTTAAAAATCAAAATATTGCATTTTTGCAATTTTTAGAATTTTAAAATCTGCTAGGGATAAATGAATTGTCAATACTCTGTTGAATTTAAATTCTGCAATTTTCTTAATTGTCTCCTTTGCCTCAATGCAATTTGAAATGATTTATAGAATTCTTGTTTTCAAACTAATTACTTAAGAAAAAGGAAAAGCAATGGACTCTAATAAGGAGGTTCCTCACTCCCATATAGGGATATATACTTCACACAACCTTGAAACTTGAGAATACTATTTATAATATTCATCCACTAAATTGTATTTTATGTAATTGAGTCCATTACATGTATTTTTGTTCAATTAACATATTCAAATATTATATTTTTTACATATTATTTATTTCTCAGTAATAAAATTAAACGACATTAACAATAAATTTAAAAATCAAAATATTTCAATTTTGCAATTTTTTGAATTTTAAAATCTACTAGGGATAAATGAATTGTTAATACTCTGTTCAATTTAAATTTTGCAATTTTCTAAATTGTCTCCTTTGCCTCTACGCAATTTGAAATAATTTATATAATCTTCAGGCAAATTACTTTAAAAAAAAGTAAAAGCAATAGACTGTAATAAGAAAATTCTGCACTCCCGTCTAAAGATATATGTTTAACACAAGAGTGAAACTTGGGTTTGTTATTTATAATATTCATCCACTAAATTGTATTTTTCACATATTATATTTTTCTCACCAATCAAATCAAATGACATTAATAACAAATTTAAAAATCAAAATATTGCATTTTTTCAATTTTTAGAACTTTAAAATCTGCTAGGGATAAATAAGTTGTTAATAATCTGTTAAATTTAAATTTTGAAATTTTCTTAATTGTCTCCTTTGCCTTAATGCAATTTGAAATTATATATAGAATTCTTGTCTTCAGACAATTTAGTTAAGAAAAAGGAAAAGGAATAGACTCTAATAAGATGGTTCCCCACTCCCATCTAGGGATATATGCTTCACATAACCTTAAAACTTGAGATTGCAATTCATAATATTCATCTACTAAAGTGTCTTTTATGCAATTGAGTCCATTATTTGTATTTCTGTTCAATTAACATATTCAAATATTATATTTTTTTCACCAATTAAATCAAACGACATTAACAATAAATTGAAAAATGAAAATATTTCAATTTCACAATTTTTAGAATTTTAAAATCTATTAGGGATAAATGAATTGTCAATACTCTATTGAATTTAAATTTTGCAATTTTCTAAATTGTCTCCTTTGCCTCCACGCAATTTGAAATAATTTATATAATCTTCAGGCAAATTACTTAAGAAAAAACAAGAGCAATGGACTGTAATAAGAAGGTTCTACACTCCCATCTAAGGATATATGCTTAACACATCATTGAAACTTGGGATTGTTGTTTATAATATTCATCCACTAAAGTGTATTTTATGCAATTGAGTCCATTACTTGTATTTTTGTTCAATTAAGATATTTAAATATTGTATTTTTCTCACCAATCAAATCAAACGACATTAACAACAAATTTAAAAATCAAAATGTTGCATTTTTGCAATTTTAAGAATTTTAAAATCTGTTAGGGATAAATAAGTTGTCAATAATCTATTAAATTTAAATTTTGAAATTTTCTTAATTGTTTCCTTTGCCTCAATGCAATTTGAAATTATATATAAAATTCTTGTCTTCAGACAAATTAGTTAAGAAAAAGGAAAAGGAATGGACTCTAATAAGATGGTTCCCCACTCCCATCTAGGGATATATGCTTCACACAACCTTGAAACTTGAGATTGCAATTCATAATATTTATCTACTAAAGTGTCTTTTATGCAATTGAGTCCATTACTTGTATTTCTATTCAATTAACATATTCAAATATTATATTTTCACATATTATATTTTTTCACCAATTAAATCAAACGACATTAATAATAAATTGAAAAATGAAAATATTTCAATTTCGCAATTTTTAGAATTTTAAAATCTATTAGGAATAAATGAATTGTCAATACTCTGTTGAATTTAAATTTTGCAATTTTCTAAATTATCTCCTTTGCCTTAATGCAATTTGAAATGATTTATAGAATTCTTGTCTTCAGACAAATTACTTAAGAAAAAGGAAAAGCAATGGACTCTTGTTGTTCCAACAGCCTTGTATGGATTGTAATTGTTGTCAATTAGGGTTAAGTGTGCAAGAAAGTAAAGCCACATGGAAGGGCAGAAAGTAAATCCGCCGCGTAAGGGCAAGAACGTAAATCCACCACGTAAGCCCTATTAGGGTTTCATGGAAAAGAGTATATAAAGGCCTTGGAAGACAAAACGAAAAAAGAGGGCCAACAAAATTGAATGAACAACAACCTTACAACAACCGGCCAAAAAGAAGAGAAAATAATATACCAAAAGGGAACCCCACTGTCGGCAAAAAAAAAAAAAAGGAGAAAAAGAGGAGACGGCCGAAGGGGGGCTGAACGAAGAACAGAGGTCAAGAGGAGACAACCGAAAAGAGAGCAGAACGACAAGAGATCAGAAACGACACCACTGGGAGAGCAAACCAGAACATGCAACCTCCTGCAAGGAAACCAGAAACACGTCCTACAAGCAAATTAGAAATGCACAACCAGCAAGAGGAGAAATAAGAAACAGACCTCCTGGAAGAGAAGACAGCAGACCTGGTATCCGTGACACCACCCGGAAGAGAAGACAACAAACTAGAAGCATGAGGCAGGCCAAAAGACGTGAACCAGAAAAACCAGTAGTGTAAGGCAGGCCAAGAGACGTGAAATGACAGACTAGAAGCATGGGTGTATATCAGGAGATAGCATGAGACCAGAACATGCAATGGCGTGACAGACCGGAAGCGTGAGGACAGGCCGTGAAACAATAAGACTGTGAAATAGGAGACGAGTGAGACCATGAGACGGTGAAAGCAGGAGCTGTGTGAGACAACCTAGAGAAGGAATTTGACGAAGCATCGGAAAGAACTCAACGTATTTCCATATTTCTTCAAGAGAGGTTAGAGAGTGTTGCGGTGAACTTCTAAGCAGCAGTGGAGCAGCCTTTCAATTCAACAGAAGCAAGACAAGCTAGAAGAAGGATAGACACAGTAAGTGACATTCTTTGTATTGTACTTGCTTAGTAATTGCAATAGTGAAAGGAGCAGAAGATTAAGACATCCATTATAACTAGAATTTTCAAGTATAGTGGATAGTCTCGGTAAAGGAGAGTCCCTACCACCGTGGCTGTATGTCTCGTTGACGGAACCACGTAAATCTCGTGTGCCCTTAATTTGCTTTACGTTCTGTGTTTTGAATTGAGTTGTGAACGCAGCTAAAGTATCAGCCAACCCATAACCTAACGAAGACCTAAACAAGAACATCTGAATTGTCTATTAGGCAAGGTGTTTGAAAGGTGACTTTGGAGACTATTGTGATTTGTAGGTAGCAATAGATTTACCTTAGTTGAATCTGAGAAAGAGTTCACTTTTAAGAAGAGATTGAAGTTGTTCACTTACCTGCGAATTGCGAATTGTGGTGATACTGATTCACCCCCCTCTCAGAATCACAAACTAGTAGATCCTAGGGTGAAGTTGGGAACTTCAACTCTAATAAGGTGGTTCCCCACTCCTATCTAGGGATATATGCTTCACACAACCTTGAAACTTGAGATTGCTATGTATAATATTCATCCACTAAAGTGTCTTTTATTCAATAGAGTCCATTACTTGTATTTTTGTTCAATTAACATATTCAAATATTAGATTTTCACATATTATATTTTCACACCAATTAAATCAAACGATATTAACAATAAATTTAAAAATGAAAATATTTTACTTTTGCAATTTTTAGAATTTTAAAATCTATTAGGGATAAATGAATTGTCAATACTCTGTTGAATTTAAATTTTGCAATTTTCTAAATTGTTTCCTTTGCCTCCACGCAATTTAAAATAATTTATATAATTTTCAGGCAAATTACTTAAGAAAAAACAAGAGCAACAGACTGTAATAAGAAGGTTCTACACTCTCATCTAGGGATATATGCTTAACACAACATTGAAACTTGGGATTGCTCTTTATAATATTTATCCACTAAAGTGTATTTTATGCAATTGAGTCCATTACTTTAAATTTTGTTCAATTAAGATATTCAAATATTGTATTTTTCTCACCAATCAAGTCAAACGACATTAACAAGAAATTTAAAAATCAAAATATTGCATTTTTGCAATTTTTAGAATTTTAAAATCTGCTAGGGATAACTGAATTGTCAATACTCTGTTCAATTTAAATTTTGCAATTTTCTAAATTGTCTCCTTTGCCTCAACGCAATTTGAAATGATTTATATAATCTTCAAACAAATTACTTAAGAAAAAGCAAAAGTAATAGATTGTAATAAGAAGATTTTGCACTCTCGTCTAGAGATATATGCTTAACACAACATTGAAACTTGGGTATGCTATTTATAATATTCAACCACTAAATTGTACTTTATGCAATTGAGTCCATTACTTGTATTTCTATTTAATTAAAATATTCAAATATTATATTTTTCACATATTATATTTTTCTCAGCAATTAAATTCAACGATATTAATAATAAATTTAAAAATCAAAATATTTCAATTTTGCAATTTTTCGAATTTTAAAATCTGCTAGGGATAAATGAATTGTCCATACTCTATTGAATTTAAATTCTACAATTTTCTGAATTGTCCCCTTTGCCTCAAAGTAATTTGAAATTATTTATATAATTTTCAAGCAAATTACTTAAGAAAAAGCAAAAGCAATAGATTGTAATAAGAAGGTTCTGTAAACCCATCTAGGGTTATATCCTTAACACAACACTGAAACTTGGGATTGCTATTTATAATATCCATCCACTAAAGAGTATTTTATGCAATTGAGTCCATTACTTGTATTTTTGTTCGATTAAGATATTCAAATATTGTATTTTTCTCACCAATCAAATCAAACGACATTAACAATAAATTTAAAAATCAAAATATTGCATTTTTGCAATTTTTAGAATTTTAAAATCTACTAGGGATAAATGAATTGTCAATACTCTGTTGAATTTAAATTTTACAATTTTCTTAATTGTCTCCTTTGCCTTGAAATGATTTATATAATTCTTGTCTTCAAACAAATTACTTAAGAAAAAAGAAAAGCAATGGACTCTAATAAGGTGGTTCCCCATTCCCATTTAGGGATATATGCTTCACACAACCTTGAAACTTGAGATTGCTATTTATAATATTCATCCACTAAAGTGTCTTTTATGCTATTGAGTCCATTACTTATATTTTTGTTCAATTAACATATTCAAATATTATATTTTTCACATATTATATTTTTCTCACCAATTAAATCAAATGACATTAACAATAGATTTAAAAATGAAAATATTTCAATTTTGCAATTTTTAGAATTTTAAAATCTATTAGGGATAAATGAATTGTCAATACTCTGTTGAATTTAAATTTTGCAATTTTCTAAATTGTCTCCTTTGCCTCCACACAATTGGAAATAATTTATATAATCTTTAAGCAAATTACTTAAGAAAAACCAAGAGCAATGGACTATAATAAAAAAGTTCTACACTCCCATCTAGGGATATATGCTTAACACAATATTGAAACTTGGGATTACTGTTTATAATATTCATCCACTAAAGTGTATTTTATGCAATTGAATCCATTACTTGTAATTTTGTTCAATTAAGATATTCAAATATTGTATTTTTCTCACCAATCAAATCAAACCACATTAACAACAAATTTAAAAATCAAAATATTGCATTTTTGCAATTTTTAGAATTTTAAAATCTGCTAGGGACAAATAAATTCTCAATAATCTCTTGAATTTAAAATTTGAAATTTTCTTAATTGTTTCCTTTGCCTTAATGCAATTTGAAATGATTTATAGAATTATTTTCTTCAGACAAATTAGTTAAGAAAAAGGAAAAGGAATGGACTCTAATAAGATGGTTCCCCACTCTCATCTAGAGATATATGGTTCACACAACCTTGAAACTTGAGATTGCTATTTATAATATTCATTTACTAAAGTGTCTTTTATGCAATTGAGTCCATTACTTGTATTTTTGGTCAATTAAAATATTCAAATATTATATTTTCACATATTACATTTTTCTCACCAATCAAATCAAATGACATTATCAATAAATTCAAAAATCAAAATATTTCAATTTTGCAATTTTTGGAATTTTAAAATCTGCTAGGGATAAATGAATTTTCAATACTCTGTTGAAGGTAAATTTTGCAATTTTCTATATTGTCTCCTTTGCCTCAATGCAATTTGAAATGATTTATATAATCTTCAGGCAAATTACTTAAGGAAAAGCAAAAGCAATGGACTGTTATAAGAAGGTTCTGCACTCTCATCTAGGGATATATGCTTAACACAAGATTGAAACTTGGGATTGCTATTTATGATATTCATCCACTAAAATGTATTTTATGCAATTAAGTCCATTACTTGTATTTTTGTTCAATTAAGATATTCAAATATTGTATTTCTCTCACCAATCAAATCAAACGACATTAACAATACATTTAAAAATCAAAATTTTGCATTTTTGCAATTTTTAGAATTTTAAAATCTGCTAGGGATAAATGAATTGTCAATACTCTGTTGAATTTAAATTTTACAATTTTCTCAATTGTCTCCTTTACCTCAATGCAATTTGAAATGATTTATAGAATTCTTGTCTTCAGACAAATTACTTAAGAAAAAGGAAAATCAATGGACTCTAATAAGGTGGTTCCCCACTCCTATTTAGGGATATATGCTTAAGACAACCTTGAAACTTGATATTGCTATTTATAATATTCATCTATTAAAGTGTCTTTTATGCAATTGAGTCCATTACTTGTATATTTGTTCAATTAACATATTCAAATATTATATTTTTCACATATTATATTTTTCTCACCAATTAAATCAAACGATATTTACAATAAATTCAAAAATCAAAATATTTCAATTTTGCAAGTTTTAGAATTTTAAAATCTACTAGGGATAAATGAATTTTCAATACTCTCTTAAAGTTAAATTTGCAATTTTTTCAATTGTGTCCTTTGCCTCAACGTAATTTGAAATGATTTATACAATCTTCCGGCAAATTACTTAAGAAAAAAACAAAAGCAATGGACTCTAATAAGAAGGTTCTGCACTTCCATCTAAGGATATATCCTTAACAAAACATTGAAACTTGGGATTGCTATTTATAATATTCATCCACTAAAGTGTTTTTTATGCAATTGAGTCCATTACTTGTAATTTTGTTCAATTAACTTATTCAAAGATTGTATTTTTCTTACCAATTAAATCAAACGACATTAACAACAAATTTAAAAATTAAAATATTGCACTTTTACAATTTTTGGAATTTTAAAATCTGATAGGGATAAATAAATTGTCAATAATCTGTTGAATTTAAATTTTGAAAATTTCTTAATTGTCTCCTTTGCCTCAATGCAATTTGAAATGATTTATAGAATTCTTGTCTTTAGACAAATTAATTAAGAAAAAGGAAAAGGAATGACTCTAATAAGATGGTTCCCGACTCCTATCTACGGATATATGCTTCACACAACCTTAAAACTTAAGATTGCTATTCATAATATTCATCTACTAAAGTATCTTTTACGCAATTAAGTCCATTACTTGTATTTTTGTTCAATTAACATATTCAAATATTATATTTTCACATATTGTATTTTTCTCACCAATCAAATCAAACGACATTAACAATAAATTTAAAAATCAAAATATTGCATTTTTGTAATTTTTTAAATTTTAAAATCTGCTAGGGATAAATGAATTGTCAATACTTTGTTCAATTTAAATTTTTCACTTTTCTTAATTGTCTCCATTGCCTCAATGCAATTTGAAATAATTCATATATTCTTCAGACAAATTACCTAAGAAAAAACAAAAGTAATGGACTATAATAAGAAGGTTTTGCACTCCCGTCTAGAGATATATCCATAACACAACATAGAAACATGAGATTGCTATTTATAATATTCATCCATTAAATTGTATTTTATGCAATTAAGTCCATTACTTATATTTTTGTTCAATTAAGATATTGAAATATTATATTTTTCTCACCAATCAAATTAAAGGACATTAACAATAAATTTAAAAATCAAAATAATTCATTTTTGCAATTTTTAGAATTTTAAAATCTGCTAGGGATAAATGAATTGTCAATACTCTATAGAATTTAAATTTTGCAATTTTATAAATTGTCTCCTTTGCCTCAAAGCAATTTGAAATGATTTATAGAATTCTTGAGTTTAGAGAAATTACTTAAGAAAAAGGAAAAGCAATCGACTCTAATAACATGGTTCCGCACTCCCATCTAGGGATATATGCTTCACACAATCTTGAAATTTGGAATTGTTATTTATGATATTCATCCACTAAAGTGTCTTTTATACAATTGAGTCCATTACTTGTATTTTTGTTCAATTCACATATTCAAATATTATATTTTTCACATATTTTATTTTTCTCAATAATTAAATCAAACGACATTAACAATAAAATTAAAAATGAAAATATTTCAATTTTGCAATTTTTAGAATTTTAAAATCTGCTAGGGATAAATGAATTGTCAATACTCAGTTGAATTTAAATTTTTCAATTTTAAAAATTGTCTCCTTTGCCTCAACGCAATTTGAAATGATTTATATAATCTTCAAGCAAATCACTTAAGAAAAACGAAAGTAATGGACTGTAATAAGAAGGTTCTACACTCCCATCTAAGGATATATGCTTAACACAACATTGAAACTTGGGATTGCTATTTATAATATTCATCCACTAAAGTGTATTTTATGCAATTGAGTCCATTACTTGTATTTTTGTTCAATTAACATATTCAAATATTGTATTTTTCTCACCAATCAAATCAAACGACATTAACAATAAATTTAAAAATCAAAATATTGCATTTTTGCAATTTTTAGAATTTTAAAATCTGCTAGGGATAAATGAATTGTCAATACTCTGTTGAA
The DNA here is from genome assembly GCA_020883675.1 of Bruguiera gymnorhiza. NCBI lineage: Eukaryota > Viridiplantae > Streptophyta > Magnoliopsida > Malpighiales > Rhizophoraceae > Bruguiera > Bruguiera gymnorhiza. The sequence goes on along the minus strand of JAIRCJ010000188.1, from coordinate 114,499 downwards.
TTTAAATTTTGCAATTTTCTTAATTGTCTCCTTTGCCTCAATGCAATTTGAAATGATTTATATAATTTTCATGCACATTACTTAGGAAAAAGCAAAAGCAATGGACTGTAATAAGAAGGTTCTGCACTCCCATCTAGGGATATATGTTTCACACAATATGGAAACTTGGGACTGCTATTTATAATATTCATCAACTAAAGTGTATTTTATGCAATTGGGTCCATTACTTATATTTTTATTCAATTAACATATTCAAATATTATATTTTTCTCACCAATTAAATCAAACGACATTAACAATAAATTTAAAAATCAAAATATTTCAATTTCTCAATTTTTTAAATTTTAAAATTTGCTAGGGATAAGTGAATTGTCAATGCTCTTTTGAATTTAAATTTTACAATTTTCTGAATTGTCTCCTTTGCCTTAATGCAATTTGAAGTGATTTATATAATCTTCAGGCAAGTTACTTAAGAAAAAGCAAAAGCAATGGACTGTAATAAGAAGGTTCTATACTCCCATCTAGGGATATATGCTAAAGACAACATTGAAACTCGAGATTGTTATTTATAATATTCATCCACTAAAGTGTATTCAATGCAATTGAGTTCATTACTTGTATTTTTGTTCAATTAACTTATTCGAATATTGTATTTTTCTCACCAATCAAATCAAACGACATTAACAAAAAATTTAAAAATCAAAATATTTCATTTTTGCAATTTTTAGAATTTTAAAATTTGCTAGGGATAAATGAATTGTCAATAATCTGTTGAATTTAAATTTCACAATTTTCTTAATTGTCTCCTTTGCCTCAATGCAATTTGAAATGATTTATAGAATTCTTAACTTCAGACAAATTACTTAAGAAAAATGAAAAGCAATGGACTCTAATATGATGGTTCCGCACACCCATCTAGGAATATATGCTTCACAATCCTTAGAACTTGAGATTGTTATTTATAATATTCATCCACCAAAGTGTTTTTTATGCAATTGAGTTCATTACTTGTATTTTTGTTCAATTAACATATTCAATTATTATATTTTCCACATATGATATTTTTCCCACCAATTAGATCAAATGACATTAACATTAAATTGAAAAAGCAAAATATTTCAATTTTGTAATTTTTTTAATTTTAAAATCTGGTAGGGATAAAAGAATTGTCAATACTTTGTGAATTTTTATTTTACAATTTTCTGAATTGTCTTTTTTGCCTCAACGCAATTTGAAATGATTTATATAATCTTCAACCAAATTACTTAAGAAAAAGCAAAAGCAATGGACTGTAATAAGAAGGTTCTACACTCCCATCCAAGGATATATGCTTAACACAACATTGAAACTTGGGACCGCTATTTATAATATTCATCCACTAAAGTGTATTTTATATAATTGAGTCCATTACTTGTATTTTTGTTCAATTAAGTTATTCAAATATTGTATTTTTCCCACCAATCAAATCAAACGACATTAACAACAAATTTAAAAATCAAAATATTGCATTTTTGCAATTTTTGGAATTTTAAAATCTGCTAGGGATAAATGATTTGTCAAGACTCTGTTGAATTTAAATTTTGCAATTTTTTGAATTGGCTCCTTTGCCTTAACACAATTTGAAATGATTTATATAATTTTCAGGCAAAGTACTTAAGAAAAAGCAAAAGCAATGAACTGTAATAAGAAGGTTCTATACTCCCATCTAGGGATATATGCTTAACACAACATTGAAACTTGGGATTGTTATTTATAATATTCATCCACTAAAGTGTAGTTTATGCAATTGAGTCCATTACTTGTATTTTTGTTCAATTAACTTATTCAAATATTGTATTTCTCCCACCAATCAAATCAAACGACATTAACAACAAATTTAAAAATCAAAATATTGTATTTTTGCAATTTTTAGAATTTTAAAATCTGTTAGGGACCAATAAATTGTAAATAATCTATTGAATTTAAATTTTGCAATTTTCTTAAGTCTCTCCTTTACCTCAATGGAATTTGAAATGATTTATAGAATTCTTGTCTTCAGACAAATTACTTAAGAAAAAGGAAAAGCAATGGACCCTTGAAACTTGATATTGTTATTTATAATATTGATCCACTAAAGTGTATTTTATAGAATTGAGTCTATTACTTGTATTTTTGTTCAATTGACATATTCAAATATTATATTTTTTACATATTATATTTTTCTCACCAATTAAATCAAACGATATTAACAATAAATTTAAAAATTAAAATATTTCAATTTTGCAATTTTTAGGATTTTAAAATTTGTTAGGGATAAATGATTTGTCAATACTCTATTGAATTTCAATGTTGCAATTTTCTGAATTGTCTTCTTTGCCTTAACGGAATTTGAAATGATTTATATAATCTTCAGGCAATTTACTTATGAAAAAGCTAAAGCATTAGACTATAATAAGAAGGTTTTGCACTCCCATCTAAGGATATCTGCTTAACACAACATTGAAACTTGGGACTGCTGTTTATAATATTCATCCATTAAAGTGTATTTTATACAATTGGGTTCATTACTTATATTTTTGCTCAATTAACATATTCAAATATTGTATTTTTCTGACCAATTAAATCAAACGACATTAACAATAAATTTAAAAATCAAAATATTTAAATTTTGCAATTTTTTGAATTTTAAAATCTGCTAGGGATAAATGAATTGTCAATACTCTGTTAAATTTAAATTTTGCAATTTTCTGAATTGTCTCCTTTGCCTCAACACAATTTGAAATGATTTATATAATCTTCAAGCAAATTAATTAAGAAAAAGCAAAAGCACTAGACTGTAATAAAAAGGTTCTGCACTCCCATCCAGGGATATATGCTTAACACAACATTGAAACTTGGGATTGCTATTTATAATATTCATCCACTAAAGTGTCTTTTATGCAATTAAGTCCATTACTTCTATTTTTGTTCAATTACCATATTCAAATATTATATTTTTCTCACCAATTAAATCAAACGACATTAACATTAAATTTAAAAATCAAAATATTTCAATTTTGCAATTTTTTTTATTTTAAAATCTGGTAGGGATAAATGAATTGTCAATACTTTGTTGAATTTAACTTTCGCAATTTTCTGAATTGTCACTTTTGCCTCAACGCAATTTGAAGTAATTTATATAATCTTTAGGCAAATTACTTAAGAAAAAGCCAAAGCAATGGACTCTAATATGAAAGTTCTGCACTCTTATTTAGGGATATATGCTTAACACAACATTGAAACTTGGGATTGCTATTTATAATATTCATCCACTAAAGTGTATTTTATGCAATTAAGTCCATTACTTTTATTTTTGTTCAAATAACATATTCATATATTATATTTTTCTCACCAATCAAATCAAACGACATTAACAATAAATTTAAAAATCAAAATATTGCATTTTTGCAATTTTTAGATTTTTACAATCTGTTAGGGATAAATAAATTGTCAATAATCTGTAGTATTATAATTTTGCAATTTTCCTAATTGTCTCCTTTGCCTCAAAGCAATTTGAAATGATTTATATAATCTTTAGGCAAATTACATAAGAACAAGCAAAAGCAATGAACTATAATAAGAAGATTATGCACTCCCATTTAGGGATATATGCTTAACACAACATTAAAACTTGGGATTGCTATTTATAATATTCATCCACTAAAGTGTATTTTATGCAATTAAGTCTATTACTTGTATTTTTGTTTAATTAACTTATTCAAATATTGTATTTTTCTCACCAATCAAATCAAACGACTTTAACAACAAATTTAAAAATCAAAATATTTCATTTTTGCAATTTTTAGAATTCTAAAATTTGCTCGGACAAATAAATTGTAAATAATCTATTGAATTTAAATTTTGCAATTTTCTTAATTGTCTCCTTTGCCTCAATGCAATTTGAAATGTTTTATAGAATTCTTGCCTTCAGACAAATTAATTAAGAAAAAGGAAAAGCAATGGATTCAAATAAGATGGTTCCCCACTCCTATTTAGGGACATATGCTTCACACAACTTTGAAACTTGAGATTACTATTTATAATATTCATTCATTAAAGTGTCTTTTATACAATTGAGTCCATTACTTGTATTTTTATTCAATTAAGATATTCAAATATTATATTTTTCACATATTATATTTTTCTCACCAATTAAATCAAACGACATTAAAAATAAATTTAAAGATCAAAATATTTCAATTTTGTAATTTTTAGAATTTTAAAATCTGTTAGGGATAAATGAATTGTCAATACTCTGTTGAATTTAAATTTTGCAATTTTCTAAATTGTCTCGTTTGCCTCGACGTAATTTAAAATGATTTATATAATCTTCTGGCAAATTACTTAAGAAAAAGCAAAAGCAATGAATTGTAATAAGAAAGTTCTGCACTCCCATCTCGGGATACAAGCTTAACACAACATTAAAACTTGGGATTGTTATTTATAATATTCATCCACTAACGTGCATTTTATGCAATTGAGTCCATTACTTGTATTTTTGTTCAAATATTGCATTTTTAACTCCAATCAAATCTAACGACATTTACAACAAATTTAAAAATCAAAATATTGTATTTTTGCAATTTTATGAATTTTAAAATCTATTAGGGATAAATAAGTTGTCAATAATCTGCAAAATTAAAATTTTGCAATTTTCTTATTTTTCTCTTTTGCCTCAATACAATTTGAAATGATTTCTAGAATTCTTGTCTTCAGACAAATTACATAAGAAAAAGGAAAAGCAATGAACTCAAATAAGATGGTTCCCCACTCCCATCTAGGGACATATGCTTCACGCAACTTTGAAACATGAGATTACCATTTATAATATTCATTCACTAAACTGTCTTTTATACAATTAAGTCCATTACTTGTATTTTTGTTCAATTAAGATATTCAAATATTATATTTTTCACATATTATATTTTTCTCACCAATTAAATCAAACGACATTAACAATAAATTTAAAGATTAAAGTATTTCAATTTTGAAATTTTTAGAATTTTAAAATCTATGAAGGATAAATGAATTGTCAATACTTTGTTGAATTTAAATTTTGCAATATTCTTATTTGTCTCCTTTGCCTCAACGCAATTTGAAATGATTTATATAATCTTCAGGGAGATTACTTAAGAAAAAGCAAAAGCAATGGACTGTAATAAGAAGGTTTTGCACCCCCATCTAGAGATATATGCATAAGACAACATTGAATCTTGGGACTGCAAGTTATAATATTCATCCATTAAAGTGTCTTTTATGCAATTGACTCCATTACTTATATTTTTGTTCAATTAACATATTCAAATATTATATTTTTCACATGTTATATTTTTCTTACCAACTAAATCAAACGACATTAACAATAAATTTAAAGATCAAAATATTTCAATTTTGCAATTTTTAGAATTTTAAATTCTGCTAAGGACAAATGTATTGTCAATACTCTCTTGAATTTAAATTTTGCAATATTATGAATTGTCTCCTTTGCCTCAACGCAATTTGAAATGATTTATATAATCTTCTGGAAAATTATTTAAGAAAAAGCAAAACCAATGAACTATAATAAGAAGGTTCTGCACTCCCATCTTGGGATATATGCTTAACACAACATTGAAACTTGGGATTGCTATTTATAATATTCATCCACTAACATAAATTTTATGCAATTGAGTCCATTACTTGTATTTTTGTTCAATTAACTTATAAAAATATTGCATTTTTCTCACCAACCAAGTCTAACAACATTAACAACAAATTTAAAAATCAAAATATTACATTTTTGCAATTTTTAAAATTTTAAAATATGTTAGGGATAAAGAAATTGTCAATAATCTATAGAATTATAATTTTGCAATTTTCTTAATTGTCTCCTTTACCACAATGCAATTTGAAATAATTTATAGAATTATTTTCTTCAGGCAAATTACTAAGAAAAAGGAAAAGTAATGGACTCAAATAAGATGGTTCCCCACTCCCATCTAGGGATATATGCTTCACACAACTTTAAAACATGAGATTGCTATTTATAATATTCATCCATTAAAGTCTCTTTTATGTAATTGAATAACATATTCAAATATTATATTTTTTGCATATTATATTTTTCTCACCAATTAAATCAAACGACATTAACAATAAGTTTAAAGATCAAAATATTTTAATTTTGCAATTTTTAGAATTTTAAATTTTGCTATGGATAAATGAATTGTCACTACTCTGTTGAATTTAAATTTTGCAATATTCTGAATTGTCTCCTTTGCCTCAACGTAATTTGAAATGATTTATATAATCTTCGAGCAAATTACTTAAGAAAAAGCAAAAGCAATGGACTGTAACAATAATGTTCTGCGCTCCCATCTAGGGATATATGCTTAACACAACATTGAAATGTGAGATTGCTATTTGTAATATTCATCCACTATTGTATGCAATTGAGTCCATTACTTGTATTTTTGTTCAATTATCTTATTCAAATATTATATTTTTCCCACCAATGAAATTAAACAACATTAACAATATATTTAAAAATCAAAATATTGCATTTTTGCAATTTTCAAAATTTTAAAATTTGCTAGGGATTAATGAATTGTCAATACTCAGTTGAATTTAAATTTTGCAATTTTCTAAATTGTCTCATTTGTCTTGACGTAATTTGAAATGATTTATATAATATTCTGGCAAATTACTTAAGAAAAAGCAAAAGCAATAAACTGTAATAAAAAGGTTCTGCACTCTCATCTTGGGATACAGGCTTAACACAACATTGAAACTTGAAATTGCTATTTATAATATTCATCCACTAACTTGCATTTTATGCAATTGAGTCCATTACTTGTATTTTTGTTCAATTAACTTATTAAAATATTGCGTCTTTAACTCCAATCAAATCTAACGACATTAACAATAAATTTAAAAATCAAAATATTTCATTTTTACAATTTTTAGAATTTTAAAATCTTTTAGGGATAAATAAATTGTCAATAATCTGCAAAATTATAATTTTGCAATTTTCTTAATTGTCTCATTTGCCTCAATGCAATTTGAACTGATTTATAGAATTCTTGTCTTCAGACAAATTACTTAAGAAAAAGGAAAAGCGATGGACTCAAATAAGATGGTTCCCCACTCCCATCTAGGGATATATGCTTCACACAACTTTGAAACTGGAAATTACTATTTGTAATATTCATTCACTAAAGTGTTTTTTATACAATTGAGTCCATTACTTGTATTTTTGTTCAATTAAGATATTCAAATATTATATTTTTCATATATTATTTTTTTCTCACTAATTAAATCAAACGACATTAACAATAAATTTAAAAATCAAAATATTTCAATTTTGCATTTTTTAGAATTTTAAAATCTACTAGGGATAAATGAATTGTCAATACTCTGTTGAATTTAAATTTTGCAATATTCTGAATTGTCTCCTTTGCCTCAACACAATTTGAAATGATTTATATAATCTTCAGGGAAATTACTTAAGAAAAAGCAAAAGTAATGGACTGTAATAAGAAGATTTTGCACTCCCATCTAAGGATATATGTATAACACAACATTGAATCTTGGGACTGCAAGTTATAATATTCATCCACTAAAGTATATTTTATGCAATTGGGTCCATTAGTTGTATTTTTATTCAATTATCATATTCAAATATTATATTTTTCACATATTATGTTTTTCTCACTAATTAAATCAAACGACATTGATAATAAATTTAAAAATCAAAATATATTAATTTTGCAATTTTTAGAAGTTTAAAATCTGTTAGGGATAAATGAATTGTCAATACTCTATTAAATTTAAATTTTGCAATATTCTAAATTGTCTCCTTTGCCTCAATGTAATTTGAAATGATTTATATAATTTTCAGGCAAATTACTTAAGAAAAAGCAAAGGCAATGGACTATAACAAAAAGGTTTTACACTCCCATCTAGGGATATATGCTTAACACAACATTGAAACGTGGGATTGCTATTTATAATATTCATCCACTAAAGTATATTTTATGCAATTGAGTCCATTACTTGTATTTTTGTTCACTTAACTTACTCAAATATTGTATTTTTCTCACCGATCAAATCAAACGGTATTAATAATAAATTTAAAAAAGAAAATATTGCATTTTCACAATTTTTAGAATTTTAAAATGTACTAGCAATAAATGAATTGTCAATAATCTGTTGAATTTAAATTTTGCAATTTTCTAAATTGTCTCATTTGTCTTAACGCAATTTGAAATAATTTATATAATCTATAGGCAAATTACTTAAGAAAAAGCAAAAATCATGGATGATAATAAGAAGGTTATGCACTCCCATCTTCCATCTAGGGATATATGCATAACACAACATTGAACCCTGGGATTGCAAGTTATAATATTCATCCACTAAAGTGTACTTTATGCAATTGGGACCATTACTTGTAATTTTGTTCAATTAACATATTCAAATATTATATTTTTCACATATTATATTTTTCTCACTAATTAAATCAAACGACATGAATAATAAATTTAAAAATCAAAATATTTCAATTTTGCAATTTTTAGAATTTTAAAATCTGCTAGGGATAAATGAACTATCAATACTCTATTGAATTTAAATTTTTCAATTTTTTGAATTGTCTCTTTTTCCTCAACGTAATTTGAAATGATTTATTTAATTTTCTAGCAAATTACTTAAGGAAAAACCAAGGCAATGGACTTTAATCAGATGGTTCTGCACTCCCACCTAGGGATATATGCTTAACGCAACATTAAAATTTGGAATTGCTATTTATAAAATTCATCCACTAAAGTGTATTTTATGCAGTTGAGTCCATTACTTGTATTTTTGTTCAATAAACATATTCACATATTATATTTTTCTCCCCAATCAAATTAAACGACATTAACAATAAATTTAAAAATTAAAATCTTGCATTTTTGCAATTTTTAGAATTTTAAAATCTACTAGGGATAAATGAATTGTCAATACTCTGAATTTAAATTTTCCAATTTTCTAAACTTTCTCGTTTGTCTCAACGCAATTTGAAATGATTTATGTAATCTTCAGGCAAATTATATAAGAAAAAGCAAAAGAAATGGACTGTAATAAAAAGATTCTGCACTCCCATCTTCTATCTAGGGATATATGCATAACACAACATTAAATCTTGGGATTGCAAGTTATAATATTCATCCACTAAAGTGTATTTTATACAATTGGGTCCATTACATGTATTTTTGTTCAATTAACATATTCAAATATTATATTTTTTACATATTATATTTTTCTCATTTTCCTCAACATAATTTGAAATGATTTATATAATTTTCAGGCAAATAACTTAAGAGAAAGCAAAAGCAATCGACTGTAATAAAAAGGCTCTACACTCTTATCTAGGGATATATGCTTAACACAACATTGAAATTTGGGACTGTTATTTATGATATTCATCCATTAAAGTGTATTTTATGCAATGGAGTCCATTACTTGTATTTTTGTACAATTAACTTATTCAAATATTGTGTTTTTCTCACCAATCAAATTAAGCGAGATTAACAGTAAATTTAAAAATCAAAATATTGCATTTTTGCAATTTTTAGAATTTTAAAATTTGCTAGGGATAAGTGAATTGCCAATACTCTATTGAATTTAAATTTTGCAATTTTCTTAATTGTGTCCTTTGCCTCAACGCAATTTGAAATGATTTATATAATATTCAGACAAATTACTTAAGAAAAAGCAAAAGTAATAAACTATAATAAGAAGATTTTGCACTCCCATATAAAGATATATGCCTAACACAACATTGAAATTGGGGATTGCTATTTATAATATTTATCCACTAAAGTATATCTAATGCAATTGAGTCCATTACTTGTAATTTTGTTCAATTAAGATATTCAAATATTGTATTTTTCTCACCAATCAAATCAAATGACATTAAAAATAAATTTAAAAATCAAAATATTGCATTTTTACAATTTTTAGAATTTTAAAATCTGCTAGGGATAAATGATTTGTAAATACTCTGTTGAATTTAAATTTTGCAATTTTTTGAATTATCTCCTTTGCCTCAACGCAATTTGAAATGATTTATATAATCTTCAGGCAAATTACTTAAGAAAAAGCAAAAGCAATCGATTGTAATAGGAAGGTTCTGCACCCTCATCTAGGGATATATGCTTCACACAACATTGATCCTTGGAATTGCTATTTATAATATTTATCCGCTAAAGTGTATTTTATGCAATGATATTTTATGCAATGAAGTCTATTACATGTATTTTTGTTCAATTAACATATTCAAATATTATATTTCTCTCACCAATCAAATCAAACGACATTAAAAATAAATTTAAAAATCAAAATATTGCATTTTTACAATTTTTAGAATTTTAAAATCTGCTAGGGATAAATGAATTGTTAATACTCTGTTGAATTTAAATTTTGCAATTTTCTGAATTGTCATATTTGCCTCAACGCAATTTTAAATGATTTATATAATCTTCAGGCAAATTACTTAAGAAAAACCAAAAGCAATCGACTGTAACAAGAAGGTTCTGCACCCCCATCTAGGGATATATGCTTTCAAACTTGGGATTGCTATTTATAATATTCATCAACTAAAGTGTATTTTATGCAATTGAGTCCATTACTTGTATTTTTGTTCGATTAAGATATTCAAATATTGTATTTTTCTAACCAATCAAATCAAACGAATTTAATAATAAATTTAAAAATCAAAATACTACATTTTTGCAATTTTTAGAATTTTAAAATTAGCTAGGGATAAATGAATTGTCAATACTCTGTTGAATTTAAATTTTGCAATTTTCTTAATTGTATCCTTTGCCTCAATGCAATTTGAAATAATTTATAGAATTCTTGTCTTCAGACAAATTACATAAGAAAAAGGAAAAGCAATGGATTCTAATAAGGTGGTTCCCTACTTCTATCCAGGGATATATGCTTCACACAACCTTGAAACTTGAGATTGCTATTTACAATATTCATCCATTAAAGTGTCTTTTATGCAATTGAGTCCATCACCTGTATTTTTGCTCAATTAACATATTCAAATATTATATTTTTCACATATTATATTTTTCTCACCAATTAAATCAAACGAAATTAACAATAAATTTAAAAATGAAAATATTTAAATTTTTCAATTTTTAGAATTTTAAAATCTATTAGGGATAAATGAATTGTTAATACTCTGTTGAATTTAAATTTTGCATATTTCTAAATTGTCTCCTTTGCTTCAAGGCAATTTGAAATAATTTATATAATCTTCAGGCAAATTACTTAAGAAAAAACAAGAGCAATGGATTGTAATAAGAAGGTTATACACTCCCATCTAGGGATATATGCTTAACACAACATTGAAATTTAGGATTGCTGTTTATAATATTTATCCACTAAAGTATTTTTTATGCTATTGAGTCCATTACTTGTATTCCTGTTCAATTAACACATTCAAATATTATATTTTTCACATATTATATTTTTCTCAACAATGAAATTAAACGACATTAATAATAAATTTAAAAATCAAAATATTTCAATTTTGTAATTTTTCGAATTTTAAAATCTGTTAGGGATAAATCAATTGTCAATACTCTATTGAATTTAAATTTTTCAATTTTCTGAATTTGTCTCCTTTGCCTCAAAGCAATTTGAAATGATTTATATAATCTTCAGGCAAATTACTTAAGAAATTAAGACTAATTAGTATTACTTTTACAAAGAGCTTTAAAATAGTCACATTGACCTGGACAACTTGTTTCAAAGTTAAAACAAGAAGAATCATCTTTTTCAATGACATATTGTTTTAGATAAAACATAATTTTGAAGATAAAAAATTCATTAATGACCTCTTAAGATTTTCATTTATTGATAATTTTTGAACTTTTTGTTTTGTTTTACATTTATTAACATAATGTTATATTTTTTCCACATTTATAACAAACAATAGTTTTATTTTTTGCCCTCATTTTTTTCTTTCCTTTTGTTTTCATCTAATTAGATGCCTTCTTTTTGTGAAAAATTTATAACCTTGTTTTATTATATTTTCTAAGATATATCATAGGTGGATAACCCATTTATTTATTAAAATCTCTTAAAATTCTTTTTTTTTAGCTTTTTCATTTTGTAATTGTTTATGTAGTTTAATTTTATTATAGAGTTTAACTCCTTTAGTAACAATCTTAACTGCTAATTTTCCATAAGTATAATTATTATAATTAATTATTTTAGATTGTTCCTTTAATAAAAGATCAACAGGTGTTAGTTTTGCATAATACAACTTGTTAGGAGTCTTATTAAAGATCATTTTATTCATTAGATAAGGTTCTTTTGAATAAGAAAGTCCTTTTTCATGACTTTGTTCTAATAGAAACATATTTTGCAATTATTCTAGATAGTTCTTATTTTCACTTTCAAATTTAATCTATTCCTCTTTTTCTAGAATTGAGGCATTTTATCTTTTAATTGTAGGCCTTTAAGCCTTTTAATTATTTCATGAGTTAATTCTTTTTTTTCATCCCCTTTACTTAACATATTATAATCAATACCTCTAAATGGTAGTGGCTTAAATAAAACTTTTTCTTACATTTTAGGCTTAACCATAGGTTTTGGAATATATTCCCTTTTTTAAGAAACTTCTTCTATTTTTTCTTCTATTTGAGTTATTTGTTCCCCTACTAATTAAAGAAAATGATTTGTATAATTATTATGCTAAACAATAGAATTTGTTGTTGATTCTCTCCCCTTTCAAATTTTAGAGACAAATTTAATTTAAGAGGGTGAATGCTATTAACCTTTAACACCTTTTAGTCATATACTCTTGATAAGAGTTTTTCAATACCATACATTCTTCAAGTATATTAAAATATCTTTTAATATTTATAAACTTTAGTCATATATTCAAATAGATTAACAACTACCATTTCCTTAACATATTATGTCTTTGATGCCATAAGGATCTAGGAAAAGTTTATATCAACTTATTAATTTAAGATGTCCTAATTTTTCTAACTTTAAGTGGTATAAAGATATTTTTTTCTTAAAATTTTTATAAGTGAAGATAATCAAAGTGATTTTTAGAAAGAAAAGTTTATATTAGGACTTCCTACCCTCTTCTTAATCTTACTCTTAATTAGCTTTCTTTATTAAGAGAGAATCATTTATTGCTCAAAGTCCATCTAATAAAAAAGCTATTGTTACTAATTAGCTTTCTTTACCATGAGAGAATTGTTTATTGCTTAAGCATGAAACCATGCCTTGATTACTTGAGAATAGGTTTTCTCCTCTAAGTAGTACAAATCTATTGAATCTATTTAATAAAGCACCTATTACTCTTAATTAGGGTTTGTTATACTATTAGAGAATCATTCATTACTTGAAACATGATAGAAACACTTGATTACTTTACAATAGGACTTATTTCATTTTAAGGAATTAATTACATAAAATGATCATGCAATTAACATTCATGTCAACACTAAAGATTAAGTTCATTGCAATATGCACTTCAATGCACTTTTAGTAGTCTAAATCCATTAAATTCCATTAAAAAGGGAAGCCATTGCTCTTGATTAGCTTTTCTTACATGGATAGAATGGCTTCATGCTTGAAAGATGAGGCCAACACTTTATTTCTAGTTAATTTTCATTCTAAGGAATCATTCACACAAAGGAATCATGAAATTTACTTAAATGTCCACCGATCACTGATTTCATTATGAGATGCACATTATTATGTCTTGGAAATTTCAAATCAATGTTATTACTCTTGATTACCTTTCTTTACTATGAAAGAATCTTCCATTCCTTGAAACTTGAGATTATCTCTTGATTACTTAATAATAAGGTTTTTCCTCTAGGTAGTTTGAATCCCTTGAAGTCCTTTGAATAAAGAAGCTATTACTCTTGATCAACTTTCTTTATTAAGAGAGATTCATTAATTTCATAAAACCTAAAACTCTACATTTTTGCTTGGCAATAAGGCTTCTCTTTTCTTTATAAGGAATCGATCACACAAAATGATCTTGTAATTAATATCCATGTTTACACTAAAGATTATTTCATTGCAATATGCATGCTAATAAGCTTTAGGTAGTTTGAATCTATTGATTCCATCAAACAAAGGAATCATTTCTTTGTATTAGGTTTTCTTACATAGATAGAATGGTTCATTGCCTAACAAATGAGATTAACACTCTTTTTCTAGCTAAGAAGGCTTATCTTTTCATTCCTTGGACTCATTCACTTAAAAGAACCATTAAATTAACTTAAATGTCTACACTAGTCACTAATTTCATTACGAGATGTATGCCATTATGTTTTAGGTATCCCAAATTTATTAAAGTCCATTTGAAAAAATATCTATTACTCTTGATTAGCTCTCTTTACACCTCTTAATTACATGACAATAGGAACTCTCCTTTGGGTTGTCCAAATCCATCAAATTTCTTCAAATGAAGGAACTATTTCTATTAATTAGCTTTCTTTTCATGGAGAGAATCATTTATTGCTTGAATGTGATCAAATAAATGAGTTAGTGATCTTGATTAACTTTTCTTATAGGGTTTGAATGTCTTAATTTCCAAAGAATGACATAATCACTTTATTTCTTGCTACTTAATCTTCTTCCTTCATTGTAAGGGAGATACAAATGATTATAAAATTAACTTTTGTTTATACACCAAACATTATATTCATTCCAACAAGCGCATCAATACACTTTTAGTAATTGACTTTGATTAGCCATTTTGTTTTCGATTGAATGCCTCATTATCTTAAACATAAGACTATCAATTGATTTTCTACTAACATGGCTTCTCTTTTGTTCCAAGAACTTATTCACACAAAATGGTTATGAAATTAACTTTTGTGTTTGTATCAAACATTACATTTACTATAACAAATACAGAAATACACCTTTGATAGTTTGAATCCATTAAAGTTCATCAAACAGAGAAGTCATTGATCTTGATTAGCCATTATCCTATTAGTTAAATGCTTTATTGTTTAAAAGATGAGACTATCACTTCATTTCTTACTAATAAGGCTTCTCCTTTGGTTGTAAGGCCTTATTCACATAAAATGAATGGGAAATTAATATTATTTTATTCATTGTGAGAAGCATGTTATATACCTTCAATATTCTGAATCCATTGAAGTCCATCAAATATAAGAGTCATTGATCTTGATTAGCATTTCTTAGGTGGTACTTGCTAAGTAACTTCTTATTGCAACAAGCCATTCACACAAAATGTTCATGAAAGTAATGTTTGTGTATACACCAAATATTATATTCATTATGATAAACACATCAAAACACCTTTGTTGTCTAATTCTATTGAATCCCTTAAGCATACAAGTCATTCATGCAATATGATCATCAAATTAAGTTTTGTGTCTACACTAGATTTATATTCTTTGCAATAAGTACATCCTTACACTTTTGGTACTCTAAATGCATGGAATTCCATCATACAAAAGATTCATTGATCCATTAAAGTTTGCCACTTTAATGGATTGAATGATTCAATTCTTTAATGATGAGACCATCACTTCATTTCTTGCAAACAATGCTTCTCCCTTCATTACAAGGACTTATTCGCATAAAATAACGATGAAATTAACTTTTGTTTCTACACTAAACATTGTATTCACAACAACAATCACATTAATATACCTTTGGTAGTCTAAATCCATTGAAGTTCATCAAATATAGGATCAAGGATCTTCATTGGCTTTCCTTACATGGTTTGAATGGCTCAATGCCTAAAACATAAGACTATCACTTCATTCCTTGCTAATAAGACTTCTCCTTTTATTGCAAAGACTCATTTACACAAAATGATAATGAAATTAACTTTTATGTCTAGACAAAACATTATATTTAGTGCAAGAAGTGTGTTAATATTCCTTTGGTAGTTTAAATCAATTGAAGTCCATCATACATGGGAGTCTTTCATCTTGATTAGAATTTCTTACACTATTTGAATGGTTCCTTCCCTAAAAGATAAGTTTTTCAATTCATTTTTACTAACAAGGCTTCTCCTTTTGTCACAATAAGTCATTGATTGTCATAGGTGTATCAATACACCTTTTGTAGTTTGATTCGATTAAAGTCCATTAAACATTGGAGTCATTAATCTTGATTAGCTTTTCTTACATGTATTGAATGGTTTGTTCAATGAAAAAAGAGACCATTGTCACTTGATTTCTTACTAACAAGGCTTTGCCTTTCATTAGATAAAATCATTCACACAATATGATCATGAAATTAAGTTTTGTGTCCACACCAACATTATATTTTTTGTGACAAATACATCCTTACACCTTTGGAACTCTAAATTTATTGAATTTCATCAAACAAAGGAGTCATTATTCTTATTTAGCATTTCATATAAGAATTGAATAATACAATTCTTGAAGAATGAGGCTATCGCTTTAATTTCTTCAATCTTTTCTTCAATACAGTTAAGTTGATTACCTATTGATCGAAGGTAGAAATTGGTATAATTTCCTTACTAAATTATAGTACTAGTTGTAGCTTTAATTTTATATGGAGAGGTTATAACCTCACTATCCTCAATTTTTAGGCTTAAATTTAGAGTAGCAAGGTGGATACTAATAACCCTACTTCTCTTTTTGTAATTTATTCTTGATAAGTCTTTTCAAAAACCATACTTTTTTTAGACTAAAAAATTTGGAAAAGGTTTTTTCTTACCCTTATAAACCTCTTCTAAATAAGTGAAAATATCAATTGCTCCCACTTCTTTAATGCATTCTTTTATAATATTTAATCCATAGTTCCTATTCTTTTTGGTTAAAATTCATAGAATACCATTTTCTTTTTATAATATATTCAAAAGAGTAAAATAACTCATTTACTTTTTCTTCTACCTTATTTATGGCTATAAGGACATATAGACTCCTATTTTAATCTTAATATCCCATATCAGACAAAGAAAGAGATCTAGGTCTAAAGCTTGAATAGATGTTTCTAGTGGTTTATTAACCATTAAAGCAACAGTTAAGGGTGGAAAATCAACTTTATATTGAGGTTGGCTAATCTACTTTCTTATTCTTCTTATACTTTCTAGTTTTGTAATAAGTATTGAAGAGGTAGAGTATGTAGGTTTAACCTTTTCTTTTCCCTTTTCGAGGTTTAACCTCATGCTTTATGATGGAGCGAATCAAATTTTAACATCCTTATCTTTATATTTAATAATTTCTTATATTTGTCGATTCACTTATTTAACATGTTTGACTACTTTTTCTAAAACCTATCTCTTAAGTGATTTAACGTAATCCCAAATAATAGTTTTAGGAACCAAAATATTAGTTTTTGACCTATTAGTTAAAAATAATGTCATAGTCTCTTTATTTACATATTTTGAAGGAATTTCTTTAATTCATGGAATAGTGGTATTCATAACCTTATAATAAATCTTATAAATAAGGATCAAATTTTTTGAGGTTGGCATCATCTCAAATCCTTCTATCTTAATGCCTATGCATAAGGCATGAATTATTTTCGAATATGATAATGATAGGTAAAATTCATTAAACAAGAGAACCAAATAGGTCCATCACTTAAACTTGGTTCAACTACTCTTAATAAGGAGTCATGGAAATGATTATGTCCCTTGTCTTAGACATAAATAATAGCTGAGTTATTTAAACCTAGTATAGTAGCAAGTTTTAAAGCTATTTGAACCATTCCTATATGAATGAATTTATATTTCTGTTGATGAGAAGTAATAAGTTCTTGTGATAACAAGAAAAAATCATTGTAACCCTAAGTTAAGGGCAATGCTTCTTCAACAGTCTTAATCACATAATTAGGTTTTGAAAAGAAACTTCCTTGTTTATAAACATAGGAAGAAAAAGAAGAAAGAAAAGTCTAATTTTGTAAATAACTATTATCTAGATTTTCATTAATAACTATTTTTTATTTCCACTTTTACTTAAACTATTACTCTTGGATAGTCAATTAGGTTTTAACTTATCCATATTTAATAGTATCATTATCAACAATTTATGCCACAGCTCTTAATGCCTAACCACAACTAGCACGAGCAATAAAGGCAAAACGACTTAGGGTTTCAACTATGAAATATATGTGAGATTAATACTTTTACTAGTTACCAGGGACCTAAGGCTTTGATGCCTTTTGGCCACGAAAGTACACATTAAATAGTTTAAACAAGCACACACTAAATAATGTAAATTATGAAAGCAAAGATAAATAATTTAAACAATATAACTAAAGCTTGAAAGAAGTAATTTACAAAAGAAAAGCTTACATCCCACACTAAATGTTGATTCAATTTTATTATAGATAGTAAAGAGAAAAAGTAGAAAAGAAAATTAAAAGACCTAAAAAATGGACTCTCCTTTTGTGTTCTAGGGGAACGCTATTTATATTAGAGAAAAAGGTAATAACCGACAAGAAGAATCACTTTAATAAAGTGGCCTTTGTCCTTGATTCCTTGCTTTAATAAAAGTTATTTTATTAGGCCTTGTTTGTCCTTTCCATTTTTTCTACTAAAAGCAATTTGTCATTTTTATAGTTCACAGGGATCTTGTGAATTCTACATAATGTTGTCATTATTATGAGCTTGACTACTTTTAACTTAATTTGCTTGTGAGTTCATTTATGGCTGGAGCAAAGAGGCCATTATTTCTAACAATCTTTCTCTAGATACTACCCCCATTAAGGCCTTCAATAGATCTTCTAGATTACCAAATGACATAGGTTTCAATGGAGGAGGTTTCAAACCATTTATGCTAATGACTCCCATAGCTGTGTAAACTCCCTCGTTAAAAAAATCATACTTCTTCCACTATTGAATATCAATTCTTTTAGCTAGCCAAAGAACATGTTTAATGTCCACCTCTAGCACATTTGCTTGTTTTGCCATGATAGTATCATCCTATTTTAGATCCATGGAACATGATACCCTAAGGAAAATATTAATAATGGGTCTTTAACCTCGTCATTTTTCTCACAAAATTGTTCATAAATAGTTCTTATCTTATTAGGTAAGGTTAGGTGGTGTAATCCCCATTTAAGAAACCAAGTTTTAAACCAATTAGGAAATTTTTATAGATCATTTGAAAGATAAATTTGAATGAACCAACTAAATTTCTTTCACCTATTCTCGTATAATAAAGCTCATCCCTAGACTTCAACATAATCAAAATAATTATAGGATTTAACTTTCCACAATTCTTTTAGTTATCTATAGCTAAAGAGATCACCTTTCTAGTCTTCTAGATAAAGAACCTTTCTTACCCCATCTTTAAAGCCATAGGCAATAATCCTCTTTCAATAAGTTCAATAGCCACAAAAATTATTTCATAAAGAATTTGTTGATAATACATGAAATTTTCATATTAATACAAGAATACATGTTATCTTTAAGATAAAATCTAAGGACCTTGTTAGGTTAAAGATAAGCAGAGTTATTTTCAATTGCACATCAAAAGTCAATGTGCTTGGGAATTAAAGGAGATGTCAAAGAGTTATCCAATGCTCACTTATATGCATGACTTTGAAGTTTATCATTTTCTTTAGATATTGATTCAAAAGTTTTTTTTTTTTGACAATGAAATAACCAACTTTGTTGGGGATTGAGATCCTTGTATTAAGGGTCATTTACTCATTCGAAAGTTCCTTGTAAGAATTCATGAGTTAGTAAATTTGGTTAAAAATTAGAAGTTTCTTTAATAAACTTAATACTGAAATCAGAAACAAATTGAATTCCTTGCCATCTACCAAAGATTTGTTTTGAAGTAATATTTTTAAAATCTTTGGTAAGGACATCTTTTGCTACCTTACAATTTATGCATAAGAGAAATTTTTGATTTAACAAATCACTTTCAAATTTTTGAATACACAATACTATAGCTAATATTTCTTTTTTAATAGTAAAATAATTAACTTTACCTCTTTGTTTAATAGGTAAAACGAATAAACTATTCTTTTGAATTAATCTTTGTTTAAGGGTACCCCTGTATCTTTTATCTAATACATCTATTTTTACTATTTCAAAAGCATCAAGATAAGGAAAGGGTTAAACATGATACTTCTTTTGTTCTAATTTTAATTTTCCTAACCATCCTTGTATATTCATCTGTTCATTTGGGCAGATTTTTCTTTAATTTTTCAAATAGTGGCTTAGCATAATAAGCTAAGTCTTTTTAAAATTCTGAAATATAATTCAAATTTCCTGAAAACCTTTGCAATTGTTGTTTATCTCTAATTTCATCCGAAAATTTAAAGAACAACTTAATTGCTTGATCTATGAGAACTATACTTCCATTTTTTATGAAGTGCCTAATGAATTTAACCTTGATTTGGAATAACTTCATTTTCTTTGCAAACATTGTTATTCCCACTTTTCTATAACCTTTAAGAAAAGGTTTAAATGTTTAAAATGTTGTTCAATGGTATTAAAGAATACTAATGCATCATCAACATAAGTAATTATAAATGTTGAATCAGCATTGAATATTTCGTTCATAATTTTTTGAAATTCAGTGGGTGCCTTTTTTAACTTGAATGACATTAGATTCGACTAATAATTTCCAAATGAGACCATGAATGCTATTTTATACTCATCCTTCTCATGAATTTGGATCTACCAATAACTAGATTGGATTTGCCAATAACCAAAATTCATATCAAATTTTGAATATATTTGAATTTCATAAAACCTATTAAGTAAATTTTTTTTATTAGGTATAGGATACTTAATTCATCTTAATACCTTATTTAAAGGCTTGTAGTTAATTACTAATCATGGAACACCTCTTTCTAATTCTGCAATATTTTCAACATACAATGCTAGGCAACTTTAGGGATTATTACTTTTCTAATAAGTCTCTTTTTGAAGAGATCATTTATTTTATTTTTGCATATTTTCAAATGTCTTGATCCCATGACTATAGGTCTAGTTTTGGTTGGAATTTTACTTTCATTAAAAGTCATCTTATATGGTAATTCTACTACATATTTTTTTCTATTTTAGAAAACCACAAGAACTTTTAAGCAAACCAATGTTTCTAGCTTTTCTTGTATTTCCTGTGCTTTTGCTTGAATAATAGGAGCATTTATTTTTTTCACATAAACATTTTTTTTTTCACATGCAAGACCTTGGCTCACATTGAGATATACTTAAATGCCCTTTAACCTCGAATTAGCTTCTTTAGCCTTTTAGCACTTTCATCAATCAACCTATTAAATGCCTTTTTCATCCTTTTAGCTCTTGAACATGTGATTAGCCCTTTGTAAATGCTCAATGGATCCTTAGAAGCTGATGAGATTCATATAGGTGTTGATGCATAAAGAGCTCCTAAGGATCCATTAAACATTTAAGAAGAGCCAATGATACGTTCCATAGTTAAAAGAATGAAAAAGACACTTAATGGATTGATTAAGTACATTTGAGTTAAGGAAGCTAATTCAAGTTTAATGGGCAAAAAGGTATATCTTAATGTGAGAAAAGGCTTTATTAATTGTATAAGTATGCTAAATCGGTCTAAGTTAAGTGGTTGTCAAGAGTTGATGCAATAAAGTAATGAAATTAGTGAGTTAGACCTATCATGAAGTTTGAAAAGCAGATGTAAAGGAATGGACTAGTCGTAAAATCCATTATAGGACTAGTTTTGCTATAAGAAGGTTGGATTGACACTATCATCAGTAGGTTGGTGAATTGATTTGATGTTAGATGCATAGTTTTGCAAAAATTTGACCAAACTGACCCTTATTCATTTGGTGTCGGCTTATTTAGGAAGGTTTTCTTATTTTTAGGGTTAGGTTTCTTAATTTCACCTATAAATAAGCTTGATTTCATTGTTAAATGAGATGGATCATTGGTAAAAAAAAAAGGCAAGAATTTTCTTAGGCCTTAATCTAAATAGGAACCACGTGAAACATCCGATTAGGCTTCTAGCCTAGGTCCTCCTTCTTTATTTGATATAAGATATTAAGAGAAGGATAGGTGTATTTATGTCCTTAAAGCTATTAATAAGGTAGATGAAAAAGTGAAAGAGTTATTGTACTCTCTTGAGAATACCTTAAAAAGAAAATTATTTTTATGATCTTTATGAAAAAAAGTGAGGACTTCTGGAGTAAACACCATAAAAAAATACATTGTTGAAATGGGAGCAATAGACATTTTCAAGTATTTGGAAAAGGTCTATTAAATTAAGCAAAAAAACTTTACCAAAATTTTTTTGCCTTAGAAGAGTGTATGGCCCTCAAAAAAGAATATCAAGAATACAATTACCAAAAAAGGAAAAAGGGTTGTTTGTGTTTACCCTTTTACTTTAAACCAAAGTGTAAAAGTAGAAGATAGTGAGGTTATAGCCTCACCAGTTAAAAGTTGAAACATTTACTAGTGTTGTTATATAGTAAGAAAATTATAGAATTAGTATCAAGAGAGAGATTATTAGAAATGATGGTTTTATTGAGCAAGGCATGCCAAGCAGACTAAGTTGAAAGCAATCAATGACACCTCAATGATGACATCATGCAAGATTCTTAGGATCCATATAAGTTGTTAAAGACCAAAATTACTTTTAATGCAAAAGTAATCATGAGAGCTTATAGACAGTTTTTATCAGAGCTACTTTAGTAAAAGTAAAGAATCAAGACAAACTTTACTCTATAAAAGAGATTCTTTCAATAAATGGTTTATGACCTTTTCTTTTGTATTAATAAACCTTTTTGGCTAAAACCTAGAGGCAGAGAGAAATTTTTAGTTTGTTTGAGTTTTCTTCTCTTTCTTCTATAACTTCTCTCCTACCACTAGTAAATATAAGTTTGTAACAATGTTTACTTCAATGAAACATTTTTCTTTGTAAGTTCTTTAATTTCCTAAAATATTGATTGTGTTACTTTTAATTATAGTTTCTTGTAAATTAATCTTTTATTATCCTTTATTATATTTTTGCATATCCTTTATCTTCTTTATTACCAAGATAGAAATGGTTATCAGAGCTGATTGTAAATCTGCCTAAGTTAAGTGATAGCAAAGAGTTGAATCAACAAAGTAATGGAAATTAGTGAGTTAGACTTATCGTAAAGTCTACAAAATGGAGGATAAGAAGTGGACCAGTTGTCAAATCAGTTACAGGATTGGTTTGCTATTAAAAGGTTAAATTGACACTAGGTCATGAGCTGATTGGTTAATTGGTTTGATGTCGGATGAATGGCTCTACAAATCTAACTAAGCTAACCCCGATTTGTTTGTTATGGAGCTTATTAGTAAGTTTTTCTTATTTCTAGTGTTAGAGTTGTTACTTCAACCTATAAATAGGCTTGATTTTATTGTTAAACGATATAGATCATTGGTGAAAAAAAAATAGTGAGAATTTCTCTTTCAGCTCTTCATTGAACTTTGCAAACTTATCATGATTATTGTCTTAATGGCATTCCAAACTGACTTATCCTACTCAAATCCCTTTTTTCTAGAGTGTGAGATCCATATTCTTTTTTATACCTTTGGTTCATGTTTCTTAGAACATTGGGTCTATGTTTATACCTTAGGTTTGTGTTCCTATGAACATGGGGTCAAGGTTTTACTTTTGTTAAACTTGATTTAACTTTCTTAGAATTTTGAATTCCTTATTGTTGCTTATGGGTTTTCACTATGCTCTTGGGTTCACATCAATTAGGAATTGATTATGTACATGTCAAGGTTGTTTATTTCAAACTAGTATGATTAGATTCAACTAATAGATTAATTTCAATTCAATGTTATATGATTAGAATACATCATTGTCTCAGGTAAAGATATCCTTTTAGCAAAGATTAAGGAAAGTAGAATTGTCAATTGTCATTACAAGTTAAATCCATAACAATGTGAATTAAGTGCTAATTGATGTTTGCTAAAGTATGTTCTCGTGATTGGATGCTTAACTGATAATAAAATGAAAGTTCAAGCAAACCATTATCATGAACATGAAACACTATACAAGTAATAGATGAAAAAGCACTTAAGGCATGCATGTTGTGCAAATGGTCTTTCATAGGGGTTTGGCATAACCACTGAGATATGGATGAGTAGATATAGATCCATCATAGTGTGGACTGATTAGAATGCTTAAGGATAGCAAACATAATTGAAAACAATGCTTTTTGATGGTTATAGGCTCAAACAAATGAACAAAATAAGAAAGATTGTAAATGAGCGCAATAGCGTGTTTGAATTATGATAAATAAATCTTAAGACTATAAATCGAAGAATTAATTAGTCCAATAGTAGATTTATAAGATGTAAATTAACTTGACCATAAGCTTTAAGAAGTCAAATAATGGTATGGAAAAAGGATATGAATGTCACACTCTAGAAAGAAATAAAGCTGATAAAGGTCTTTAATTTAGGGTTTGTTTATTTTATTTTATAAGATGCCAAATTAAGAAGGAAATAAAGCCTCTATCTTTTTTTTTTTCCTTTTTTTCTTTTTTGCATTCTTTTTTTTGGCATGAATTTGAAGATTAGATAAGATAAACTAAAGTTACAAATTCAAAAAAAAAAAAAAGGGGTCATAGAATATGACCAAGAAGAAAAGATAAAACTAGGTTTTGTGGATTTCAAGGAACAAAATTGATGAGATTCATAGAGGTGTTGATGCATGTAGGGCTTTTAAAGATTCATTGAGTATTTAAGAATGACCAATAACATGTTTGTAAAGCTAAAAAGATGAAAGAGGCATTTAATGGGTTAAATAAAGACATTTAGGTCAAGAAAGCTAATTCAAGCTTGAATGGCAACAAAGTATATTTTAATGTGGGTTAAGGTTTCATTAATTGTATGAGTATGCTAAATCGGACTAAGTTAAGTGATTGTGAAGAGTTGAAAGAACAAAGTAATGGAATTAGTGAGTTGAACCTACTGCGAAGTCCAAAAATGGAGGACAAGAATGGACCAGTTACTATTAGCATATAATTTCTCAAAAATGTAAAACATTTTAAAGTATAATGTAAATGATCAAAATGCTTAATTATATTCAACTAAGCCTTGGGTTTACCTCTCTATCCTTCTCCATATTAGTGTCCAATCACTTGCAATTTTCCATATCTTTTGTGATAGTTTTCTCCATACTCTTGGTGCCTTGAGTGAGCCTTTTGTAAAAGTTGGTAACAAATCCTTATAATAGGTGATTAGATACGCAACCTCTATCACATAATAGCATTCATGGTCACCCTCCCATGCATCATTAAGCCTTTCGTGGATTTTTCTTTTTCTAGTCAAAACAAGTTAATCTCACCCAAATAATAGCATAATTATTAAACTCAATGATAGTAAGTTTTATGTTTTTTCTCTTCATAATAGTTGTGGAAATCAGAGAATAACTTAACCTTCTTCTTCCATTTTAGGTGGGCTTTAGGATCATTTTTCTCTTGGAATAGAGGAATTTTCATTTTAATGCTATCAAAATCATGGTCATAGGTGGCTTGCCTCTTAAAATCTCTTTGACGATTTCTATTGTTTTGTAATTCTATCTAAAGCAATTGGATCATAAAATCATCATCTTTTACATCATCTATATGGTCATAGTCTCGTCTCTCTTGCCTTCTCTCTGACCATTGCTATTATTGACTTGCTTCTTCATCTTATCTTGCATACATCAAATCTAGTGTTCATATGCTCAAATTGTTGTTGCATGGCTTTCATAATGAATGACACATGACTACCTCCCTTATCAACTATACAACTTTGTCTTTGGAGGACATGGTGTTAATTATATGAAAAATGCCTAGGATACGTCACAGAACACCCTCTCATTTTTCACTAAAAAATGGTGTCATACATCCTTGTGTTTACGCTCTTTAATGCTTTTTCTCAATATGTGTTTACACTCTTACCTTTTACCACTCAAATTTTCTCTCTCAATTCTTTATTGAACTAAAAAAGTTCAATCAAAGTCACCTTGTCACTAACTAATTCTAAGAAATTATAATCAAAGAAATTTAGGAAATGAAAAAATGAATAATGGTTGTGAGTTTAAAAGAAAACAACAAGATTAAATCACATAATACAAAGAAAGATTAATTGGATCGAATCCTTGTTGGAGCTAAAAAGAAATAAGGTCCATCATTAAATTTAGGGTTTCCTTATGTTGTAAGATGCCTAATTAAGAAGGAAATAAAGTCTCTATCTCCCTTTAATCTAATTAAACAGGGTTTACTTTTCAAATAGGAAGAAATCAAATAGGGTTTACTTTTTAAATAGCCTTTATCTTTCCTTTCCTTTTTTTTCTTTCTTTTGTCTATATTTGTTTTTTCTTTTGTTTACATGAATTTAAAGATAAGAAAAAGTAAACTAAGGTTTACAAATTCAAAGAACAAAATAGGTGTAGAATGAGGCCAAGAGGAAAAGATAAAACAAGAGAAAAACTCAAATTTTAATAAGCAAACTTGATTTAGAGTCATACTCTAATACAAATTGATGTGAACCTTAAAAGACATGACTAAAGGAACCATTGCACATAAAGAATCAAACAAGAATCTAAGAAGGCTAAATCATATTTTAGTCATACAAGACCTAGACCCAATGTTTAAAGGAACACAAACCTATAAAGAAGAATATGGATGCCACAATCTAAAAAAGAATGGACCTAGGAGTGATAGGTTGGGTTGAACATCACAAAACGTGTTAGTTCTTGATAAGTTCTTTGGTGCTTGAAAGAATCGGGGAGAAAATTCACACTTTTTATTTCACCTAACAATTTGCCTTATTTAATAATGAAATCATGCCAATTTATAGGCTAAATTAACAACTTTAGAGATAAGAACAAACTTCCTAAATAGGTTGACTATAAATCCACTCATATTTTTTTAGGGATTGTTGTAGAAACCCTTACAATCACTTAACACATGCAAGACCTTACCTTGCATTAAGGTATACTTAAATGCCCTTTAAGCTTTAATTAGTTTCTTTGGCTTAAACCTCATTAATCAACCCACTAAGTGCCTCTTTCATCCTTTTAGCTTTTGAACATGTGTTTAGCCCTTTATGAATGCTTAATGGATCATTAGAAGTTGATAGGATTCATAGAGGACTTCTAAGGATCCATTGAGCATTAAAGAAGTACCAATGACATATTTTAGAGCTAAAAGAATGAAAGAGGCACTTAACTAGTTAATTAAAGACATTTGGGCCAAGGAAGCTAATTCAAGCATGAAGGGCAACAAAGTATATTTTAATACGGGTCAAGGCTTTATTAATTGTATAAGTATGCTGAATTAACCTAAGTTAAGTGATTGTGAAGTGTTGAAGTAACAAAGTAATGGAATTAGTGAGTTAGACTTTTTGTGAAGTCTGAAAAATGAAGGATAAGGAGTAAAACTGCCCTAAAATTAGTTACAAGACTGGTTTGCTGTTGGAAGGTTAGACCAATGTTGGTCATGAGTCAGTTGGTGAGTTGATTTTATACTGGACACGTGGCTCTGGAAATTTGATTGAGTTGAACCCCATTCATTTGGTGTGAGCTTATTTAGGAAGGTTTTCTTATTTCTAAGGTTAAGGATCTTACTTTAACCCATAAATAAACTTGATTTCATTGTTAAAAGAGATAAATCATTAGTGAAAAAATAGTGAGAATTTTGTCTTTTGGTTTTTCATTAAACTTTGCAAATTTATCAAAATTATTGTCTTGTGGTGTTCTAATTTGACTTATCACTCTCAAATCTCATCTTTCTAAAGTATGGTCTCCATATCCTTCTTTATACGTTTGGTTCATGTTTCTTTAGACATTGGGTCAAGGTTTTACTTTTGTTAAACCTAATTTAACTTTCTTGGGGTTTTAAATTCCTTATTTTGCTTGTCAGTTTTAGTGTGCTATTTTAGTCCATATTAGTTGGTATTAGAGCTTTAGGATTTAAATTAGGTTTGCATATCTAAATTTGAGTTTTTCTATTACTCTTCTTCTTAGCCGCATTTTATAAACTTTTGTTCTTTAAATCCACCAAGGCCTAGTTTATCTTTTTTTGTCTTGAAATTTATGCATAAAAAAAGAAAAAAACAAAACAAAGAAAGAAACAGAAAAAAATAATAAAAAAGGGGACAACAAAAAAGGAAAAGAATCCACTTTGAGGCAATAGCTCAACGATATAGTATTCTAGCCCGACTTTACTTGTATGATCTATTTTCTTCTTCAATCATCCAAGTAGTTTTTTCCTTTGAGTCTACTCCCTTAAATTTTATTTTCTTTAACGTCCCATTTTCATTTTCTAGTTTTTTATTATCCATTTGGTCAATTCTGTCTTATTTATTTTATTTTATGAATTAGTTCACTTAAGATTAATCTTCTTGATTTAACTTGTTTAGTTCCTTAAAGACCTGAAAAGCAATGTTAAGAGTGGTAGAAGACAAGATGTGCGCTCATTATGAAAAAAGTGACTAAAAAGAAGTAAACATGAGAATTGAATAACAATAATTGGGAGAAATACATAAGAGAGTGTGTTTGAGGTTATCTCCAATGTTTTTGGTGTAGGTTAGCAACATGACTTCAAAAGATAAGGGAGTAAGTCAGGAAGGTAAGAAGGATGATTCATTCATGCTCCAAGCTATATAAGAACAGTTTGAGTGCATGAATGTTTTGTTTGGTGAGTGAGAGATGGGATGGAGAGGCAAGATGTTATTATAGCTAATTTGCAAAAGGGACAGACACAAGAATCTCCTAATACACATAGGCAAGAGAGGTGTAAGCATCATGATGACTATGATGATGATGGAGATAATGATGTTATTGTGATGATTTAACTACTTTGGTTAGAATCACTAATAATAGAAATGGTTTATTAGTAGCAGCCCTAATTTTTAGCATTGTTTCTTATTTAAGGCATTGAGAAATGTTTTGGAACATCAGTTATCATCCTTCCTTCTTCTCTCTAAGGGTATGGTGAATCTAACTAGTTTCTTCTTATTTGTAGCAAATTTCTTATCAAATAAAGGGTTACTAACTTTTTTTTTATTTTCTTTTATTTCATTGAATCATAAAGGTTATGTGTGCTTGTGATATTAAGTGAAACATGTAATGATATGAACCTTAAAGATGGGCTTAGGCACATAACATGCATAGGGAATCAAGTAAGAACCCAAGAAAGCTAAATCAAATTTCAATCATGCAAACCCTAGACCCAATGTTTAAAGGAACATGAACCTAAGGTGAAAAAAGGTTATGGACGCTGGACTCCATAATAGATTGAATTTGGGAGTGATAAGTCTAGTTAAATGTCACAAGAAGAGTTAGTTCTTAATAAGTTCTTTAGTTCTTAAAAGAATCAAAGGATAAAATTCTCACTTTTTAATTCACAAAATTATTTACTCTTTAATAATGAAATCAAGCTTATTTGTAAGCTGAAATAACAACCCTAAAAGTAGAGACAATGATATATTGCTAAAATATAGAAAATGCTATTATTATATTGTAATTTCCTATTTTACAATGAACTCTTACTCAAAAGTTGATCTTATTACTTAACCCTACCCATTAAGTAGTCCAATTATATTAATAAAACCTTAGTCCACTTTTATGTTTGAATTCACACTATTTGCAACTTAGTTGGCCTAAATATCCTCAATCAGTCCATTGAATACTTCATTCATCCTTTTAGCCCTTAAACATGTCATTAGTTCTTTATGAATGCTTAATGTATCCTTAGAAACCCTCCATACATTGACTTTTCAATAGCTCTTGTCATGTAAGGGAGTGCTTGAGAGAAACACATGAGTTGACTGATTTCTACCCTAAACCAACTAGATCTAAATTATGGCAATAAAAAATGAATTGAAAGGACTTTGCTTAGAATAAGCTCAAATCATAGGGCTTTAATGAAGAAAAGAGGAGATGACAAAACAACTAATTGACTCCAGCTATTAAAAGAATGGTTGTACAACAAACCTAATGGTAACATGAGCCTCAAGCACTAAGATGGGCTATCTATAATGATGTAGGCAATGAAGATGAGCTAGAAATAGAGAATGGTGTGGAAGAACAACCTCAAAAAGGGTGGCAGCAATAAGATCTGAGAAACAACATAAAAATAAAGATTGCACCATTTAAAGGAATTAGCTCACCTAAGGAGTATTTAGAATGGGTCAAACGAGTGGAAAAGTTATTTGAGTGCCAAGATTATATCGAGATAAAAAAATGAAAAATTGCTACTTTTGAATTGATAAATTATGCTAATTTATGGTGGGAGAACATGAAAGTGCAAATTAGGAGAGATAATGAATAAGAGATTAATACAAAATGTTTTTGTTCTTGAATATTATAGGCAAGACTTATACCATAGGTTTCAAAGTCTTAGGCAAGGGGGTATATGCATTGAAAATTATGTGAAGAAATTTGAAATGCTAATGATGAAATGTGAATTATAAGAAACTTAAGAGCAAACCATTGCAAGGTTCTTACGAGGGTTAAATAGAGAGATCACAAATAAAGTGGAGTTACAATCTTTTGTATTTTTAGAGGATCTAATTAAGCTTGTTGCAAAGGTGGAGAGATAGCTTAAGTGTGGTACGAATAAGTAGAGTGTGTCGCAACAGATTGGCAACAAGGCAACCAACTCAACTTCCACCCTTTCATGGTCTAATTCTAATTAGAGTGCAAAACAGACAGAAAAGGGGGGGCCTTTAGTAAATGATGAGTAGATTTGGTTAAAGAATAAGAGAAAATGGGAGATCCAAAGCCTATTAAAAGGGCTTGAGACATTATTCTTCAAATATCTAAGGCATGGGCATATTACTTCTAAGTGTCCAAATAAGAGGGTAATGACTATTCAAAAATTATAAGGGGAAGTAGAAAGTGATGACGAGGCAATGTTATAAGAAGAAGAAAATGAGGCAGTGACTATCTCATCTTATCAATTAAACTACCTATGAAAAGTTCTTTAAATATAATTTATTAATAAAATTAAGATAAGAAAGATAGTTGAATCTCAACAACAAATTCACAAATTGATTCATTTAATTTTATAGACCATATTCCTCATGGAAATTTGTCAAAGACTTGACTTTAATTATCAATTTCTATTCCTACATAGTGTTAAAATTATCAAGCAATTATAGATTTGAATTTGGAAATAGCATTAGATGGATTCAAACTATTAAAGTGTTTTTACATGCTAGTAAGAATGAATATAATATTTGGTGCAAATAGAAAAGTTAATTTCATGATCATTTTGTGTAAATCACTCATTACAACAAAAAGCGAAAGCTTCTCAGCAAGAAATGAAGTCATGGTCTTATCTTTTGGGCAACGAACTCTTCAGTCCATATAAGAATTGCTAATCAAGATTAATGACTCTTATGTTTTATAGACTTGAAGTGATTCATACTACCAAAAGTATAATGATGTGCTTGTTTCACTAAATATAATGTTGGGTGCAGATACAAAAGTTAATTTCATTATTATTTTGTGTGAATGACTTTATGTAAGGAAAGAGGAAGCTTTGTTTGTAAGAAATGAAGTGACAATTTGCAACAAACACTATATTCATTAGCAACAAGCACATCCTTACACCCTTGGTAATTTGAATCCATTGAATTCCATTAAACAAAGGAGTGATTAATCTTATTGGCCTTTTGATGAGTATTGAATGGTCTAATTATTGAAGGATGAAACCATCCCATCATTTCTTGCTAAGAAAGTTTTGTCCTTTAGGTGAAAGCACTTATTAACACATAACAATCATTAAATTAACTTGTGTGTTTACCAAACTTTATATTCATTTGCAAACAGCCATGAATTTACAACACATTGAATGAATTTAATTCAATCAAATAAAAGAGACAATAGTCATGATTAGCTTTTGTTGCATAAGGATGAGACTATTAATTCATTTCTTGCTAACAAGACTTTTCTTTTCAATGCAAATATGATTCACAAAATCAATCATGAAATTAAATTTTGTGCCTGCACCAAATAATATAATCATTTGTGACAAACACATCCTTACACCTTTGGCTCTTTCAATCCATTGAATTCCATCAAATAAGGAGTCATTGATCAAACAAAGGAGTATGTTATTAAAAGGAATCTTTCTTCTCCTAAATTCAAATGCAAAAATCTATTGTGTGAAAATTTAATTTTCATATCTTCATCAGTGTATTCAATAGCTTCTTCTAATTATCCAACTGATTGTTTAATAGGCTCCACTATTTTTTCTAACGTCTATTTATCAAGTAATTTAATTTGATCCCAAGTTTTAGTTCTTGGTATCATAGCCTTAGATTTCTACTTATTAGTAAGAAACAAAGTCATTGTACCATTTTTAG
Source organism: Bruguiera gymnorhiza (assembly GCA_020883675.1). NCBI lineage: Eukaryota > Viridiplantae > Streptophyta > Magnoliopsida > Malpighiales > Rhizophoraceae > Bruguiera > Bruguiera gymnorhiza. Next base: position 82,167 of record JAIRCJ010000188.1, on the reverse strand, counting down.
CTAATATATAAGGAATTTCTTTAATTGCCTAAATAGTTGTATTCATAACTTTATAATGGATTATATAAATAAGAATCAAATTTCCAAAGACATACCTCATATCATATCCTTATGTCCTAATAACTAGACATAGTGCATACATCAGGTTTGGGTTTTTCAAAGAAAGTGTGAAATTTGGGAAATAGGAGAAATATATTGGTCCATCACACAAGCTTGACTCGATTACTCCTAATGAGTCATGAAAATGATAATGTCTTTTTTCTTTAACACAAATAATTGAAAAGTTATTTAACCCTAGTATGGTGGTAGGTTTTAAAGCAACATAAGCCATTCTAATAAGCTTGTAAGAGATTAAGAAAAGTCATTACAACCCTAAGATGGAGGTATAGTTTCTTGGATGGTCTTGATAACATATGAGACCTAGAAATAAAACTACCACTAGATTTGTAAATATGAGAAGAAGACAAAGGTGATAGCTTTTAGTTTTATGGAAAATTATTGTCTATATTTTCATCAATAATAATTTCTCTATCTTTCTTATTTTTATTATTGTCATTAAACCTATTTCTTATCCTTTCTACAAATAACATAACAAGTCCTAATAAGAACTTTTCTTTCAAAAAGTCATTTTACTATCTTTTTTCATAAAGATTTTTGAGAAAAACACATCTTTATACCAGTTAAAGTGGGATGAATTAAAGTGATGTAAATTAATCATTTACTCAAAAGTTTTATCTAAATGTAAAATGGTTGTATCAATAAAATGATTGGTGATCACATAAATCAATGTATCAATACAATCATAAATTGCTTGATCATTTTCAATTTTAATTGTAGTAAAAATATGTTGCTTAGCTTCATTTATCATGTAAAAATCCCACAAGATTTTAAGTTGTCTAATGTACTCACTAATTATTGGTTAAGCAATTTCAGGGTTTCTAGTTTTCATAGTTTTTGTTGTTGTTGCATACATCATCTAATGCAATATCCTAAGAATTTGGTATTCTAATATACCATCAATATTTCATTCCAATATACTAATTCCATCATATTGAATATAGTTATAAGTGGATGAATCTTCAAATTTAAGATTTACATGGATTTGTCTAATATAATACATTTTAGTTGGTGCAACTGACATAACTTTATTAAAAGTCATTTTATTTATCAAATATGATTCCTTTTGATAACAAGGTCTAGTAATGTGTGCCAAATGCATCAAAATTGCTCAAAATCACTTAATTAACAAGTTTATAATTAGGATGAGTAGAGATCAAATCCAAAAAAATTGAGTTTTGAGTAATTAGTTAATTAATGATCTTGGTCCTCTAAAGGTCACAGATATAAAAATAAAATAGCAAAGGGAAAGGAATTTAGCTATAACTAAATCAATAAAAATTAAGATAAAAATTAATTGAAAATAAAATTAATAGATAAACACACTTTCAACAATAAAGATATGTAAACCATTAGATTTACACATTGATCTTGACACTAAAGATCATCAATTCTATAATTGAATATTTCATCTAGAATAATGACAAACTTTATTATTCTAAATCTTTCCTTAATTGATTAGTAATTAAGACAAGTTCTTCAATTAATCTCTTACCAATTAAACTACTTAAGACAACCTTTCTAGTTATAATTTATTAATAACATTAAAATAAGTAAGATAACCAAATGCTAAACAACAAATTCACAAATTGATTTTTTTTTTAATTTTAGACCATTTGATAGAAATTAGATAAAGGATTAACTGTAATTATCAATTTCTATTTGCTATGTAGTATTAGAATTATCAAGCAATTAAGGACTTGAATTCTAAACTAGTGTTAGATCATAAAGTATAATTGTCTAATATATATCCTAGCAATTAAACAATAAAACCATAAATAATAATTATGATATAATAACATAAGAATCCAAAATAAAAAATCAAATGAGAAATAAAAGCTAATAAATTTCATAATGCTTCTTCTAGTGACTTTAATCCTTATAACTAAAAATAAAACCTTAATTTGTAGACAAGAAAGAAAAAAAAAAGGAGTTATGCATAAATCTAATAGATAACAAAAATAACCCAAAAAGAATTGGAAACTTGCTCTTTATAATTGACTTAATTTAGTTGGAAAACAACTACTAATTGAATTTAGATAGATTTGACCAACCTATGAGCTAGATTGAGGACACTAATTCATGGCCCAATTTTGCATAGACCTTTATAAATAAGGTCATTCCCAGAAAGATCAAGATGTCTATTTTAATTCTTATCCCTAAATCCATCTGGCAATGTTTAGAAAGTGAAATTCCCAATATACTCTCTAGTGGTGAAATTTGCTCAAAAATGCATCTTTAAACTTTTGAATTACTCAAATCCATTCAATCTTCTCCTAAAACATAAAGTAAAAAAATATATGTATGAGTCATCGATCTTGATATGTTTTTCATACATCAATTGAATGGTTCAATACTTTATACATGAGACTGTCACCTTATTTCTTACTAACAAGGCTTATAATTTCATTGTAAGGAGTCATTAGAACAAAAATGATCATGAAATTAACTTTTGTATCTAAACGAAACCTTATATTCATTGTCACAATGGCATAAATACACCTATGATAGTATGAATCCTTTTATGTCCATCAACCATAAAAGTAATTGATCTTGATTAGCTTTTCTTACATGGTTTGAATGGTTCATTTCTTGAAAGATGAGATTGTTAGTTCATTTCTTACTAACAAGGTTCCACCTTTCATTGCAAGAAGTCATTCACAAAGAATAATCATGAAATTAACTTTTTTTACTACATTAAACATCACACTCATTTCTTGCTAACAAGGTTCCTCTTTTCATTACAAGGAGTCATTCACAAAGAATGATCATGAAATTAACTTTTTTGACTACATTAAACATTACATTCATTTGTTATGAGGAGTAATTGTTCATTGTTTGAAAACTCATATTGTGACTTCATTTCTTCTTAACATGGGTTCTCCATTCATTCCAAGGAATCATTTAAATAAAATGATTATGAAATCAATATTTGTATGGACACCAAAAATTATATTAATTGTGAAAAACATATCAATACACTTTTGGGAGACCAAATCCTTTGAAGTCCATAAAAAATATAAGCCACTAATCTTGATAAGTTTTCCATACAATAATTGAATGGTCAAACTTGCCATGGTGTACAGACATACTTGTCATAATGAATATGCTATGTCCTAACTATTTTATGATTGGTGCAACTACAGGAGGTATCATTACAAGAGAGACAGTAGAAGCCTATAATTGTTTAAAGGAGATGGCTTCCAATAGCTACCAATTGAGTAATGATAGAACTACTAAAACTAGAGTTGGTTTACATAATATTGATTTTTTACTACTTTGTCCATACAAATTGTCTCTTTGAATAAAAAGTTAAACAATCTAAGAGCACTAATAATGAATATTTCATTTAGTTTGCCATATGAATTATATGGTCAAATAGATCATACTGGTATAAAATGTCAAATAAGAGATGTTTTTTCTTCTTTTTCTTATGAGCATGCTAATTAATAAATGATGTTTTGAATATTTAGTATTGTTTATATAAAAGATATTATTATTAATAAATTTTAAAGATAAAATCCAAAGAACAAATATAATATATAGAGGTAATTATGATTTACCAAAACATATAGAGTATATTATGAGACATATTACACCAAGATGTTATTTCTATATATTTTTTAATCAATCTGCTATCAAGATGGAACATTAATGAAGTCATCAAAGTGAGACACATGTTTTGTCCATTTCTTAAACATGCAAATACTTGAACAAACATATTAACACTTGTTAGATAAAGAAGTTAATTAAATTGACCTACTAGGAAAATTCCTATATATAAAACTACTTATGTGTCTAATAAATTTAAATCATTATAAATGACTCCTTTATTTGATGGAATTCAATGGATTAAAAGTGCCAAAGATCTACCAACATACTTGTTACAATGAATATGATGTCTATTGTAGGAATAAAAGTTAATTGATTGAAGGAGCCTTGTTAGGTATAAATGAAGAGATGATCTCATTATTCAACAATTGAACCATTGTATACTTGTAAGAAAAGTAAATAATGATTAGTGACTCCCATTTCTTGGTATACTAGTAGCTGGTATATTTATTATCACAAGCACATCAATACACCTTTGGAAGTCTGAATCAATTGGCTCTCATTATACCTTTAGAGTCATTGTTCTTTACTAGCTTTTCTTACATGGTTTGTTACAATAAAAGATACATTGCTCTGAAATGGGAGCAGTAGATATTTGGAAAAGGTTTATAGAATTAAGAAACTTTTCCCAAATTTTTCTACCTCAAAGGAATGCATGGTACTTGAAAATGCTTATTAGGAATATACTACCAAAATAAGAAAAAGGGTTATTAGTGTGCACCCCTTTCTTTAAATTCAAGTGTAAAAGTGGAAGTCAGTAAGGTTTTAGCTTCATTGTGTAAAGCAGAACCATCCACTAGTGTTGTTAAATAGGAATAAAATTATACCAATTTATATCTTTAGTCTATAAACAATTAACTGAATTATTATACTTAGTTTAAACCTAATAAGGTCACTCAATTTCATCTTAAAGATGATAGGTATCATCCTTCTAGTATGAAGGATTGTCTATATTATCAACAAATATTACATGAAATAGGCTTAGTAGTTATTGAACCCATAGAATGGGGATTTGGGTTGGCGTATGGGTTTTAAGATTAAACTTACACCAAATTTAAGATAAAGAAAATTCTTTATCTAGAAGAGTTCCGAGGTGATCTGTTTAGTCATAAAGACTTGAAAGAATAGTGGAAGTTTAAAACTTATAATTATTTTGATTATGTTGAATCATGAGAAATAGCCTTATTATATGAAAATAGGCAAAAAAAATTTAGTTGGTTCATTTAGATACATTTTTCAAATAATTCAAAGAAATTTTCAAATTGGTTTAAAACTTAGTTTTTCAAATGGGGTTTGGATCACCTAACCAAATAGTCACATTGACCTTGACAACTTGTTTCAAAGTTAAAACTAGAAGAATCATCTTTTTCAATGACATATTGTTTTAGATAAAACATAATTTTGAAGATAAAAAATTCATTAATGACCTCTTAAAATTTTCATTTATTGATAATTTTTGAACTTTTTGTTTTGTTTTACATTTATTAACATAATGTTATATTTTTTTCCACATTTATAACAAACAATAGTTTTATTTTTTTGCCCTCATTTTTTTCTTTCCTTTTGTTGTCATCTAATTAGATGCCTTCTTTTTGTGAAAAATTTATAACCTTGTTTTATTATATTTTCTAAGATATATCATAGGTGGATAACCCATTTATTTATTAAAATCTCTTAAAATTCTTTTTTTTTTAGCTTTTTCATTTTGTAATTGTTTATGTAGTTTAATTTTATTATAGAGTTTAACTCCTTTAGTAACAATCTTAACTTCTAATTTTCCATAAGTATAACTATTATAATTAATTATTTTAGATTGTTCCTTTAATAAAAGATCAACAGGTGTTAGTTTTGCATAATACAACTTGATAGGAGTCTTATTAAAGATCATTTTATTCATTAGATAAGGTTCTTTTGAATAAGAAAGTCCTTTTTCATGACTTTGTTCTAATAGAAACATATTTTGCAATTATTCTAGATAGTTTTTATTTTCACTTTCAAATTTAATCTATTCCTCTTTTTCTAGAATTGAGGCATTTTTTCTTTTAATCGTAGGCCTTTAAGCCTTTTAATTATTTCATGAGCTAATTCTTTTTTTTTCATCCCCTTTACTTAACATATTATAATCAATACCTCTAAATGGTAGTGGCTTAAATAAAACTTTTTCTTACATTTTAGGCTTAACCATAGGTTTTGGAATATATTCCCTTTTTTAAGAAACTTCTTCTATTTTTTCTTCTATTTGAGTTATTTGTTCCCCTACTAATTAAAGAAAATGATTTGTATAATTATTATGCTAAACAATAGAATTTGTTGTTGATTCTTCTTTATATGGGAGGTTATAATCTCTCCCCTTTCAAATTTTAGAGACAAATTTAATTTAAGAGGGTGAATGCTATTAACCTTTAACACCTTTTAGTCATATACTCTTGATAAGAGTTTTTCAATACCATACATTATTCAAGTATATTAAAATATCTTTTAATGTTTATAAACTTTAGTCATATATTCAAATAGATTAACAACTACCATTTCCTTAACATATTATGTCTTTGATGCCATAAGGATCAGGGAAAAGTTTATATCAACTTATTAATTTAAGATGTCCTAATTTTTCTGACTTTAAGTGGTATAAAGATATTTTTTTCTTAAAATTTTTTATAAGTGAAGATAATCAAAGTGATTTTTAGAAAGAAAAGTTTATATTAGGACTTCCTACCCTCTTTTTAATCTTACTCTTAATTAGCTTTCTTTATTAAGAGAGAATCATTTATTGCTCAAAGTCCATCTAATAAAAAAGCTATTGTTACTAATTAGCTTTTTTTACCATGAGAGAATTGTTTATTGCTTAAGCATGAAACCATGCCTTGATTACTTGAGAATAGGTTTTCTCCTCTAGGTAGTACAAATCTATTGAATCTGTTTAATAAAGGACCCATTACTCTTAATTAGGGTTTGTTATACTATTAGAGAATCATTCATTACTTGAAACATGATATAAACACTTGATTACTTTACAATAGGACTTATTTCATTTTAAGGAATTAATTACATAAAATGATCATGCAATTAACATTCATGTCAACACTAAAGATTAAGTTCATTGCAATATGCACTTCAATGCACTTTTAGTAGTCTAAATCCATTAAATTCCATTAAAAAGGGAAGCCATTGCTCTTGATTAGCTTTTCTTACTTGGATAGAATGGCGTCATGCTTGAAAGATGAGGCCAACACTTTATTTCTAGTTAATTTTCATTCTAAGGAATCATTCACACAAAGGAATCATGAAATTTACTTAAATGTCCACCGATCACTGATTTCATTATGAGATGCACATTATTATGTCTTGGAAATTTCAAATCAATGTTATTACTCTTGATTACCTTTCTTTACTATGAAAGAATCTTCCATTCCTTGAAACTTGAGATTATCTCTTGATTACTTAATAATAAGGTTTTTCCTCTAGGCAGTTTGAATCCCTTGAAGTCCTTTGAATAAAGAAGCTATTACTCTTGATCAATTTTCTTTATTAAGAGAGATTCATTAATTTCATAAAACCTAAAACTCTACATTTTTGCTTGGCAATAAGGCTTCTCTTTTCTTTATAAGGAATCGATCACACAAAATGATCTTGTAATTAATATCCATGTTTACACTAAAGATTATTTCATTGCAATATGCATGCCAATAAGCTTTAGGTAGTCTGAATCTATTGATTCCATCAAACAAAGGAATCATTTCTTTGTATTAGGTTTTCTTACATAGATAGAATGGTTCATTGCCTAACAAATGAGATTAACACTCTTTTTCTAGCTAAGAAGGCTTATCTTTTCTTTCCTTGGAGTCATTCACTTAAAAGAACCATTAAATTAACTTAAATGTCTACACTAGTCACTAATTTCATTACGAGATGTATGCCATTATGTTTTAGGTATCCCAAATTTATTAAAGTCCATTTGAAAAAATATCTATTACTCTTGATTAGCTCTCTTTACACCTCTTAATTACATGACAATAGGAACTCTCCTTTAGGTTGTCCAAATCCATCAAATTTCTTCAAATGAAGGAACTATTTCTATTAATTAGCTTTCTTTTCATGGAGAGAATCATTTATTGCTTGAATGTGATCAAATAAATGAGTTAGTGATCTTGATGAACTTTTCTTATAGGGTTTGAATGTCTTAATTTCCAAAGAATGGCATAATCACTTTATTTCTTGCTACTTAATCTTCTTCCTTCATTGTAAGGGAGATACAAATGATTATAAAATTAACTTTTGTTTATACACCAAACATTATATTCATTCCAACAAGCGCATCAATACACTTTTAGTAATTGACTTTGATTAGCCATTTTGTTTTCGATTGAATGCCTCATTATCTTAAACATAAGACTATCAATTGATTTTCTACTAACATGGCTTCTCTTTTGTTCCAAGAACTTATTCACACAAAATGGTTATGAAATTAACTTTTGTGTTTGTATCAAACATTACATTTACTATAACAAATACAGAAATACACCTTTGATAGTTTGAATCCATTAAAGTTCATCAAACAGAGAAGTCATTGATCTTGATTAGCCATTATCCTATTAGTTAAATGCTTTATTGTTTAAAAGATGAGACTATCACTTCATTTCTTACTAATAAGGCTTCTCCTTTGGTTGTAAGGCCTTATTCACATAAAATGAACGGGAAATTAATATTATTTTATTCATTGTGAGAAGCATGTTATATACCTTCAATATTCTAAATCCATTGAAGTCCATCAAATATAAGAGTCATTGATCTTGATTAGCATTTCTTAGGTGGTACTTGCTAAGTAACTTCTTGTTGCAACAAGCCATTCACACAAAATGTCATGAAAGTAATGTTTGTGTATACACCAAATATTATATTCATTATGATAAACACATCAAAACACCTTTGTTGTCTAATTCTATTGAATCCCTTAAGCATACAAGTCATTCATGCAATATGATCATCAAATTAATTTTTGTGTCTACACTCGATTTATATTCTTTGCAATAAGTACATCCTTACACTTTTGGTACTCTAAATGCATGGAATTCCATCATACAAAATATTCATTGATCCATTAAAGTTTGCCACTTTAATGGATTGAATGATTCAATTCTTTAATGATGAGACCATCACTTCATTTCTTGCAAACAATGCTTCTCCCTTCATTACAAGGACTTATTTGCATAAAATAACGATGAAATTAACTTTTGTTTCTACACTAAACATTATATTCACAACAACAATCACTTTAATATACCTTTGGTAGTCTAAATCCATTGAAGTTCATCAAATATAGGATCAAGGATCTTCATTAGCTTTCCTTACATGGTTTGAATGGCTCAATGCCTAAAACATAAGACTATCACTTCATTCCTTGCTAATAAGACTTCTCCTTTTATTGCAAAGACTCATTTACACAAAATGATAATGAAATTAACTTTTATGTCTAGACAAAACATTATATTTAGTGCAAGAAGTGTGTTAATATTCCTTTGGTAGTTTAAATCAATTGAAGTCCATCATACATGGGAGTCTTTCATCTTGATTAGAATTTCTTACACTATTTGAATGGTTCCTTCCCTAAAAGATAAGTTTTTCAATTCATTTTTACTAACAAGGCTTCTCCTTTTGTCACAATAAGTCATTGATTGTCATAGGTGTATCAATACACCTTTTGTAGTTTGATTCGATTAAAGTCCATTAAGCATTGGAGTCATTAATCTTGATTAGCTTTTCTTACATGTATTGAATGGTTTGTTCAATTAAAAAAGAGACCATTGTCACTTGATTTCTTACTAACAAGGCTTTGCCTTTCATTAGATAAAATCATTCACACAATATGATCATGAAATTATGTTTTGTGTCCACACCAACATTATATTTTTTGTGACAAATACATCCTTACACCTTTGGAACTCTAAATTTATTGAATTTCATCAAACAAAGGAGTCATTATTCTTATTTAGCATTTCATATAAGAATTGAATAATACAATTCTTGAAGAATGAGGCTATCGCTTTAATTTCTTCAATCTTTTCTTCAATACAGTTAAGTTGATTACCTATTGATTGAAGGTAGAAATTGGTATAATTTCCTTACTAAATTATAGTACTAGTTGTAGCTTTAATTTTATATGGAGAGGTTATAACCTCACTATCCTTAATTTTTAGGCTTAAATTTAGAGTAGCAAGGTGGATACTAATAACCCTACTTCTCTTTTTTGTAATTTATTCTTGATAAGTCTTTTAAAAAACCATACTTTTTTTAGACTAAAAAATTTGGAAAAGGTTTTTTCTTACCCTTATAAACCTTTTCTAAATAAGTGAAAATATCAATTGCTCCCACTTCTTTAATGCATTTTTTATAATATTTAATCCATAGTTCCTATTCTTTTTGGTTAAAATTCATAGAATACCATTTTCTTTTTATAATATATTCAAAAGAGTGAAATAACTCATTTACTTTTTCTTCTACCTTATTTATGGCTATAAGGACATATAGACTCCTATTTTAATCTTAATATCCCATATCAGACAAAGAAAGAGATCTAGGTCTAAAGCTTGAATAGATGTTTCTAGTGGTTTATTAACCATTAAAGCAACAGTTAAGGGTGGAAAATCAACTTTATATTGAGGTTGGCTAATCTACTTTCTTATTCTTCTTATACTTTCTAGTTTTGTAATAAGTATTGAAGAGGTAGAGTATCTAGGTTTAACCTTTTGTTTTCCCTTTTCGAGGTTTAACCTCATGCTTTGTGATGGAGCGAATCAAATTTTAACATCCTTATCTTTATATTTAATAATTTCTTATATTTGTCGATTCACTTATTTAACATGTCTGACTACTTTTTCTAAAACCTGTCTCTTAAGTGATTTAACGTAATCCCAAATAATAGTTTTAGGAACCAAAATATTAGTTTTTGACCTATTAGCTAAAAATAATGTCATAGTCTCTTTATTTACATATTTTGAAGGAATTTCTTTAATTCATGGAATAGTGGTATTCATAACCTTATAATAAATCTTATAAATAAGGATCAAATTTTTTGAGGTTGGCATCATCTCAAATCCTTCTATCTTAATGCCTATGCATAAGGCATGAATTATGTTCGAATATGATAATGATAGGTAAAATTCATTAAACAAGAGAACCAAATAGGTCCATCACTTAAACTTGGTTCAACTACTCTTAATAAGGAGTCATGGAAATGATTATGTCCCTTGTCTTAGACATAAATAATAGCTGAGTTATTTAAACCTAGTATAGTAGCAAGTTTTAAAGCTATTTGAACCATTCCTATATGAATGAATTTATATTCCTGTTGATGAGAAGTAATAAGTTCTTGTGATAACAAGAAAAAATCATTGTAACCCTAATTTAAGGGCAATGCTTCTTCAACAGTCTTAATCACATAATTAGGTTTTGAAAAGAAACTTCCTTGTTTATAAACATAGGAAGAAAAAGAAGAAAGAAAAGTCTAATTTTGTAAATAACTATTATCTAGATTTTCATTAATAACTATTTTTTATTTCCACTTTTACTTAAACTATTACTCTTGGATAGTCAATTAGGTTTTAACTTATCCATATTTAATAGTATCATTATCAACAATTTATGCCACAGCTCTTAATGCCTAACCACAACTAGCATGAGCAATAAAGGCAAAACGACTTAGGGTTTCAACTATGAAATATATGTGAGATTAATACTTTTACTAGTTACCAGGGACCTAAGGCTTTGATGCCTTTTGGCCACAAAAGTACACATTAAATAGTTTAAACAAGCACACACTAAATAATGTAAATTATGAAAGCAAAGATAAATAATTTAAACAATATAACTAAAGCTTGAAAGAAGTAATTTACAAAAGAAAAGCTTACATCCCACACTAAATGTTGATACAATTTTATTATAGATAGTGAAGAGAAAAAGTAGAAAAGAAAATTAAAAGACCTAAAAAATTGATTTAACTTTCTTGGAATTTTGAATTCCTTATTGTTGCTTATGGGTTTCACTATGCTCTTGGGTTCACATCAATTAGGAATTGATTATGTACATGTCAAGGTTGTTTATTTCAAACTAGAATGATTAGATTCAACTAATAGATAATTTCAATTCAATGTTATATGATTAGAATACATCATTGTCTCAGGTAAAGATATCCTTTAGCAAAGATTAAGGAAAGTAGAATGTCAATTGTCATTACAAGTTAAATCCATAACAATGTGAATTAAGTGCTAATTGATGTTTGCTAAAGTATGTTCTCATGATTGGATGCTTAACTGATAATAAAATGAAAGTTCAAGCAAACCATTATCATGAACATGAAACACTATACAAGTAATAGATGAAAGAGCACTTAAGGCGTGCATGTTGTGCAAATGGTCTTTCATAGGGGTTTGGCATAACCACTGAGATATGGATGAGTAGATATAGATCCATCATAGTGTGGACTGATTAGAATGCTTAAGGATAGCAAACATAATTGAAAACAATGCTTTTTGATGGTTATAGGCTCAAACAAATGAACAAAATAAGAAAGATTGTAAACGGGCGCAATAGCGTGTTTGAATTATGATAAATAAATCTTAAGACTATAAATCGAAGAATTAATTAGTCCAATAGTAGATTTATAAGATGTAAATTAACTTGACCATAAGCTTTAAGAAGTCAAATAATGGTATGGAAAAAGGATATGAATGTCACACTCTAGAAAGAAATAAAGCTGATAAGGTCTTTAATTTAGGGTTTGTTTATTTTATTTTATAAGATGCCAAATTAAGAAGGAAATAAAGCCTCTATCTTTTTTTTTCCTTTTTTTCTTTTTTGCATTCTTTTTTTGGCATGAATTTGAAGATTAGATAAGATAAACTAAAGTTACAAATTCAAAAAACAAAAAAGGGGTATAGAATATGACCAAGAAGAAAAGATAAAACTAGGTTTTGTGGATTTCAAGGAACAAAATTGATGAGATTCATAGAGGTGTTGATGCATGTAGGGCTTTTAAAGATTCATTGAGTATTCAAGAATGACCAATAACATGTTGTAAAGCTAAAAAGATGAAAGAGGCATTTAATGGGTTAAATAAAGACATTTAGGTCAAGAAAGCTAATTCAAGCTTGAATGGCAACAAAGCATATTTTAATGTGGGTTAAGGTTTCATTAATTGTATAAGTATGCTAAATCAGACTAAGTTAAGTGATTGTGAAGAGTTGAAAGAACAAAGTAATGGAATTAGTGAGTTGAACCTACTGCGAAGTCTAAAAAATGGAGGACAAAGAATGGACCAGTTTACTATTAGCATATAATTTCTTAAAATGTAAAACATTTAAAGTATAATGTAAATGATCAAATGCTTAATTATATTCAACTAAGCCATGGTTACCTCTCTATCCTTCTCCATATTAGTGTCAATCATTGCAATTTCCATATCTTTGTGATAGTTCTCCATACTCTTGGTGCCTTGAGTGAGCCTTTGTAAAAGTTGGTACAAATCCTTATAATAGTGATTAGATATGAACCTCTATCACATAATAGCATTCATCACCTCCCATGCATCATTAAGCCTTTTGTGATTTCTTTTTCTAGTCAAAACAAGTTAATCTCACCAAATAATAGCATAATTATTAAACTCAATGATAGTAAGTTTTATGTTTTTCTCTTCATAATAGTTGTGGAAATTAGAGAATAACTTAACCTTCTTCTTCCATTTTAGGTGGGCTTTAGGATCATTTTTCTCTTGGAGTAGAGGAATTTTCATTTTAATGCTATCAAAATCATGGTCATAGGTGGCTTGCCTCTTAAAATCTCTTTGACGATTGCTATTGTTTTGTAATTCTATCTAAAGCAATTGGATCATAAAATCATCATCTTTTACATCATCTATATGGTCATAGTCTCGTCTCTCTTGCCTTCTCTCTGACCATTGCTATTATTGACTTGCTTCTTCATCTTATCTTGCATACATCAAATCTAGTGTTCATATGCTCAAATTGTTGTTGCATGGCTTTCATAATGAATGACACATGACTACCTCCCTTATCAACTATACAACTTTGTCTTTGGAAGACATGGTGTTAATTATATGAAAAATGCCTAGGATACGTCACAGAACACCCTCTCATTTTTCACTAAAAAATGGTGTCATACATCCTTGTGTTTACGCTCTTTAATGCTTTTTCTCAATATGTGTTTATGCTCTTTAATGCTTTTTCTCAATATGTGTTTATGCTCTTTAATGCTTTTTCTCAATATGTGTCTACACTCTTACCTTTTACCACTCAAATTTTCTCTCTCAATTCTTTATTGAACTAAAAAAGTTCAATCAAAGTCACCTTGTCACTAACTAATTCTAAGAAATTATAATCAAAGAAATTTAGGAAATGAAAAAATGAATAATGGTTGTGAGTTTAAAAGAAAACAACAAGATTAAATCACATAATACAAAGAAAGATTAATTGGATCGAATCCTTGTTGGAGCTAAAAAGAAATAAGGTCCATCATTAAATTTAGGGTTTCTTTATGTTGTAAGATGCCTAATTAAGAAGGAAATAAAGTCTCTATCTCCCTTTAATCTAATTAAACAGGGTTTACTTTTCAAATAGGAAGAAATCAAATAGGGTTTACTTTTTAAATAGCCTTTATCTTTCCTTTCCTTTTTTTTCTTTCTTTTGTCTACATTTGTTTTTTCTTTTGTTTACATGAATTTAAAGATAAGAAAAAGTAAACTGAGGTTTACAAATTCAAAGAACAAAATAGGTGTAGAATGAGGCCAAGAGGAAAAGATAAAACAAGAGAAAAACTCAAATTTTAATAAGCAAACTTGATTTAGAGTCATACTCTAATACAAATTGATGTGAACCTTAAAAGACATGACTAAAGGAACCATTGCACATAAAGAATCAAACAAGAATCTAAGAAGGCTAAATCATATTTTAGTCATACAAGACCTAGACCCAATGTTTAAAGGAACACAAACCTATAAAGAAGAATATGGATGCCACAATCTAAAAAAGAATGGACCTAGGAGTGATAGGTTGGGTTGAACATCACAAAACGTGTTAGTTCTTGATAAGTTCTTTGGTGCTTGAAAGAATCGGGGAGAAAATTCACACTTTTTATTTCACCTAACAATTTGCCTTATTTAATAATGAAATCATGCCAATTTATAGGCTAAATTAACAACTTTAGAGATAAGAACAAACTTCCTAAATAGGTTGACTATAAATCCACTCATATTTTTTTAGGGATTGTTGTAGAAACCCTTACAATCACTTAACACATGCAAGACCTTTCCTTGCATTAAGGTATACTTAAATGCCCTTTAAGCTTTAATTAGTTTCTTTGGCTTAAACCTCATTAATCAACCCACTAAGTGCCTCTTTCATCCTTTTAGCTTTTGAACATGTGTTTAGCCCTTTATGAATGCTTAATGGATCATTAGAAGTTGATAGGATTCATAGAGGGCTTCTAAGGATCCATTGAGCATTAAAGAAGTACCAATGACATATTTTAGAGCTAAAAGAATGAAAGAGGCACTTAACTAGTTAATTAAAGACATTTGGGCCAAGGAAGCTAATTCAAGCATGAAGGGCAACAAAGTATATTTTAATACAGGTCAAGGCTTTATTAATTGTATAAGTATGCTGAATTAACCTAAGTTAAGTGATTGTGAAGTGTTGAAGTAACAAAGTAATGGAATTAGTGAGTTAGACTTTTTGTGAAGTCTGAAAAATGAAGGATAAGGAGTAAAACTGCCCTAAAATTAGTTACAAGACTGGTTTGCTGTTGGAAGGTTAGACCAATGTTGGTCATGAGTCAGTTGGTGAGTTGATTTTATACTGGACACGTGGCTCTGGAAATTTGATTGAGTTGAACCCCATTCATTTGGTGTGAGCTTATTTAGGAAGGTTTTCTTATTTCTAAGGTTAAGGATCTTACTTTAACCCATAAATAAACTTGATTTCATTGTTAAAAGAGATAAATCATTAGTGAAAAAATAGTGAGAATTTTGTCTTTTGGTTTTTCATTAAACTTTGCAAATTTATCAAAATTATTGTCTTGTGGTGTTCTAATTTGACTTATCACTCTCAAATCTCATCTTTCTAAAGTATGGTCTCCATATCCTTCTTTATACGTTTGGTTCATGTTTCTTTAGACATTGGGTCAAGGTTTTACTTTTGTTAAACCTAATTTAACTTTCTTGGGGTTTTAAATTCCTTATTTTGCTTGTCAGTTTTAGTGTGCTATTTTAGTCCATATTAGTTGGTATTAGAGCTTTAGGATTTAAATTAGGTTTGCATATCTAAATTTGAGTTTTTCTATTACTCTTCTTCTTAGCCGCATTTTATAAACTTTTGTTCTTTAAATCCACCAAGGCCTAGTTTATCTTTTTTTGTCTTGAAATTTATGCATAAAAAAAGAAAAAAACAAAACAAAGAAAGAAATAGAAAAAAATAATAAAAGAGGGGACAACAAAAAAGGAAAAGAATCCACTTTGAGGCAATAGCTCAACGATATAGTATTCTAGCCCGACTTTACTTGTATGATCTATTTTCTTCTTCAATCATCTAAGTAGTTTTTTCCTTTGAGTCTACTTCCTTAAATTTTATTTTCTTTAACGTCCCATTTTCATTTTCTAGTTTTTTATTATCCATTTGGTCAATTCTGTCTTATTTATTTTATTTTATGAATTAGTTCACTTAAAATTAATCTTCTTGATTTAACTTGTTTAGTTCCTTAAAGACCTGAAATGCAATGTTAAGAGTGGTAGAAGACAGGATGTGTGCTCATTATGAAAAAAGTGACTAAAAAGAAGTAAACATGAGAATTGAATAACAATAATTGGGAGAAATACATGAGAGAGTGTGTTTGAGGTTATCTCCAATGTTTTTGGTGTAGGTTAGCAACATGACTTCAAAAGATAAGGGAGTAAGTCAGGAAGGTAAGAAGGATGATTCATTCATGCTCCAAGCTATATAAGAATAGTTTGAGTGCATGAATGTTTTGTTTGGTGAGTGAGAGATGGGATGGAGAGGCAAGATGTTATTATAGCTAATTTGCAAAAGGGACAGACACAAGAATCTCCTAATACACATAGGCAAGAGAGGTGTAAGCATCATGATGACTATGATGATGATGGAGATAATGATGTTATTGTGATGATTTAACTACTTTGGTTAGAATCACTAATAATAGAAATGGTTTATTAGTAGCAGCCCTAATTTTTAGCATTGTTTCTTATTTAAGGCATTGAGAAATGTTTTGGAACATCAGTTATCATCCTTCCTTCTTCTCTCTAAGGGTGTGGTGAATCTAACTAGTTTCTTCTTATTTGTAGCAAATTTCTTATCAAATAAAGGGTTACTAACTTTTTTTTATTTTCTTTTATTTCATTGAATCATAAAGGTTATGTGTGCTTGTGATATTAAGTGAAACATGTAATGATATGAACCTTAAAGATGGTCTTAGGCACATAACATGCATAGGGAATCAAGTAAGAACCCAAGAAAGCTAAATCAAATTTCAATCATGCAAACCCTAGACCCAATGTTTAAAGGAACATGAACCTAAGGTGAAAAAAGGTTATGGATGCTGGACTCCATAATAGATTGAATTTGGGAGTGATAAGTCTAGTTAAATGTCACAAGAAGAGTTAGTTCTTAATAAGTTCTTTAGTTCTTAAAAGAATCAAAGGATAAAATTCTCACTTTTTAATTCACAAAATTATTTACTCTTTAATAATGAAATCAAGCTTATTTGTAAGCTGAAATAACAACCCTAAAAGTAGAGACAATGATATATTGCTAAAATATAGAAAATGCTATTATTATATTGTAATTTCCTATTTTACAATGAACTCTTACTCAAAAGTTGATCTTATTACTTAACCCTACCCATTAAGTAGTCCAATTATATTAATAAAACCTTAGTCCACTTTTATGTTTGAATTCACACTATTTGCAACTTAGTTGGCCTAAATATCCTCAATCAGTCCATTGAATACTTCATTCATCCTTTTAGCCCTTAAACATGTCATTAGTTCTTTATGAATGCTTAATGTATCCTTAAAAACCCTCCATACATTGACTTTTCAATAGATCTTGTCATGTAAGGGAGTGCTAGAGAGAAACACATGAGTTGAGTGATTTCTACCCTAAACCAACTAGATCTAAATTATGGCAATAAAAAATGAATTGAAAGGACTTTGCTTAGCATAAGCTCAAATCATAGGGCTTTAATGAAGAAAAGAGGAGATGACAAAACAACTAATTGACTCTAGCTATTAAAAGAATGGTTGTACAACAAACCTAATGGTAACATGAGCCTCAAGCACTAAGATGGGCTATCTATAATGATGTAGGCAATGAAGATGAGCTAGAAATAGAGAATGGTGTGGAAGAACAACCTCAAAAATGGTGGCAGCAATAAGATCTGAGAAACAACATAAAAATAAAGATTGCACCATTTAAAGGAATTAGCTCACCTAAGGAGTATTTAGAATGGGTCAAACGAGTGGAAAAGTTATTTGAGTGCCAAGATTATATCGAGATAAAAAAATGAAAAATTGCTACTTTTGAATTGATAAATTATGCTAATTTATGGTGGGAGAACATGAAAGTGCAAATTAGGAGAGATAATGAATAAGAGATTAATACAAAATGTTTTTGTTCTTGAATATTATAGGCAAGACTTATACCATAGGTTTCAAAGTCTTAGGCAAGGGGGTATATGCATTGAAAATTATGTGAAGAAATTTGAAATGCTAATGATGAAATGTGAATTATAAGAAACTTAAGAGCAAACCATTGCAAGGTTCTTACGAGGGTTAAATAGAGAGATCACAAATAAAGTGGAGTTACAATCTTTTGTATTTTTAGAGGATCTAATTAAGCTTGTTGCAAAGGTGGAGAGATAGCTTAAGTGTGGTACGAATAAGTAGAGTGTGTCGCAACAGATTGGCAACAAGGCAACCAACTCAACTTCCACCCTTTCATGGTCTAATTCTAATTAGAGTGCAAAACAGACAGAAAAGGGGGGGCCTTTAGTAAATGATGAGTAGATTTGGTTAAAGAATAAGAGAAAATGGGAGATCCAAAGCCTATTAAAAGGGCTTGAGACATTATTCTTCAAATATCTAAGGCATGGGCATATTACTTCTAAGTGTCCAAATAAGAGGGTAATGACTATTCAAAAATTATAAGGGGAAGTAGAAAGTGATGATGAGGCAATGTTATAAGAAGAAGAAAATGAGGCAGTGACTATCTCATCTTATCAATTAAACTACCTATGAAAAGTTCTTTAAATATAATTTATTAATAAAATTAAGATAAGAAAGATAGTTGAATCTCAACAACAAATTCACAAATTGATTCATTTAATTTTATAGACCATATTCCTCATGGAAATTTGTCAAAGACTTGACTTTAATTATCAATTTCTATTTCCTACATAGTGTTAAAATTATCAAGCAATTATAGATTTGAATTTGGAAATAGCATTAGATGGATTCAAACTATTAAAGTGTTTTTACATGCTAGTAAGAATGAATATAATATTTGGTGCAAATAGAAAAGTTAATTTCATGATCATTTTGTGTAAATCACTCATTACAACAAAAAGCGAAAGCTTCTCAGCAAGAAATGAAGTCATGGTCTTATCTTTTGGGCAACGAACTCTTCAGTCCATATAAGAATTGCTAATCAAGATTAATGACTCTTATGTTTTATAGACTTGAAGTGATTCATACTACCAAAAGTATAATGATGTGCTTGTTTCACTAAATATAATGTTGGGTGCAGATACAAAAGTTAATTTCATTATTATTTTGTGTGAATGACTTTATGTAAGGAAAGAGGAAGCTTTGTTTGTAAGAAATGAAGTGACAATTTGCAACAAACACTATATTCATTAGCAACAAGCACATCCTTACACCCTTGGTAATTTGAATCCATTGAATTCCATTAAACAAAGGAGTGATTAATCTTATTGGCCTTTTGATGAGTATTGAATGGTCTAATTATTGAAGGATGAAACCATCCCATCATTTCTTGCTAAGAAAGTTTTGTCCTTTAGGTGAAAGCACTTATTAACACATAACAATCATTAAATTAACTTGTGTGTTTACCAAACTTTATATTCATTTGCAAACAGCCATGAATTTACAACACATTGAATGAATTTAATTCAATCAAATAAAAGAGACAATAGTCATGATTAGCTTTTGTTGCATAAGGATGAGACTATTAATTCATTTCTTGCTAACAAGACTTTTCTTTTCAATGCAAATATGATTCACAAAATCAATCATGAAATTAAATTTTGTGCCTGCACCAAATAATATAATCATTTGTGACAAACACATCCTTACACCTTTGGCTCTTTCAATCCATTGAATTCCATCAAATAAGGAGTCATTGATCAAACAAAGGAGTATGTTATTAAAAGGAATCTTTCTTCTCCTAAATTCAAATGCAAAAATCTATTGTGTGAAAATTTAATTTTCATATCTTCATCAGTGTATTCAATAGCTTCTTCTAATTATCCAACTGATTGTTTAATAGGCTCCACTATTTTTTCTAACGTCTATTTATCAAGTAATTTAATTTGATCCCAAGTTTTAGTTCTTGGTATCATAGCCTTAGATTTCTACTTATTAGTAAGAAACAAAGTCATTGTACCATTTTTAGCTAATATATAAGGAATTTCTTTAATTGCCTAAATAGTTGTATTCATAACTTTATAATGGATTATATAAATAAGAATCAAATTTCCAAAGACATACCTCATATCATATCCTTATGTCCTAATAACTAGACATAGTGCATACATCAGGTTTGGGTTTTTCAAAGAAAGTGTGAAATTTGGGAAATAGGAGAAATATATTGGTCCATCACACAAGCTTGACTCGATTACTCCTAATGAGTCATGAAAATGATAATGTCTTTTTTCTTTAACACAAATAATTGAAAAGTTATTTAACCCTAGTATGGTGGTAGGTTTTAAAGCAACATAAGCCATTCTAATAAGCTTGTAAGAGATTAAGAAAAAGTCATTACAACCCTAAGATGGAGGTATAGTTTCTTGGATGGTCTTGATAACATATGAGACCTAGAAATAAAACTACCACTAGATTTGTAAATATGAGAAGAAGACAAAGGTGATAGCTTTTAGTTTTATGGAAAATTATTGTCTATATTTTCATCAATAATAATTTCTCTATCTTTCTTATTTTTATTATTGTCATTAAACCTATTTCTTATCCTTTCTACAAATAACATAACAAGTCCTAATAAGAACTTTTCTTTCAAAAAGTCATTTTACTATCTTTTTTCATAAAGATTTTTGAGAAAAACACATCTTTATACCAGTTAAAGTGGGATGAATTAAAGTGATGTAAATTAATCATTTACTCAAAAGTTTTATCTAAATGTAAAATGGTTGTATCAATAAAATGATTGGTGATCACATAAATCAATGTATCAATACAATCATAAATTGCTTGATCATTTTCAATTTTAATTGTAGTAAAAATATGTTGCTTAGCTTCATTTATCATGTAAAAATCCCACAAGATTTTAAGTTGTCTAATGTACTCACTAATTATTGGTTAAGCAATTTCAGGGTTTCTAGTTTTCATAGTTTTTGTTGTTGTTGCATACATCATCTAATGCAATATCCTAAGAATTTGGTATTCTAATATACCATCAATATTTCATTCCAATATACTAATTCCATCATATTGAATATAGTTATAAGTGGATGAATCTTCAAATTTAAGATTTACATGGATTTGTCTAATATAATACATTTTAGTTGGTGCAACTGACATAACTTTATTAAAAGTCATTTTATTTATCAAATATGATTCCTTTTGATAACAAGGTCTAGTAATGTGTGCCAAATGCATCAAAATTGCTCAAAATCACTTAATTAACAAGTTTATAATTAGGATGAGTAGAGATCAAATCCAAAAAAATTGAGTTTTGAGTAATTAGTTAATTAATGATCTTGGTCCTCTAAAGGTCACAGATATAAAAATAAAATAGCAAAGGGAAAGGAATTTAGCTATAACTAAATCAATAAAAATTAAGATAAAAATTAATTGAAAATAAAATTAATAGATAAACACACTTTCAACAATAAAGATATGTAAACCATTAGATTTACACATTGATCTTGACACTAAAGATCATCAATTCTATAATTGAATATTTCATCTAGAATAATGACAAACTTTATTATTCTAAATCTTTCCTTAATTGATTAGTAATTAAGACAAGTTCTTCAATTAATCTCTTACCAATTAAACTACTTAAGACAACCTTTCTAGTTATAATTTATTAATAACATTAAAATAAGTAAGATAACCAAATGCTAAACAACAAATTCACAAATTGATTTTTTTTTTAATTTTAGACCATTTGATAGAAATTAGATAAAGGATTAACTGTAATTATCAATTTCTATTTGCTATGTAGTATTAGAATTATCAAGCAATTAAGGACTTGAATTCTAAACTAGTGTTAGATCATAAAGTATAATTGTCTAATATATATCCTAGCAATTAAACAATAAAACCATAAATAATAATTATGATATAATAACATAAGAATCCAAAATAAAAAATCAAATGAGAAATAAAAGCTAATAAATTTCATAATGCTTCTTCTAGTGACTTTAATCCTTATAACTAAAAATAAAACCTTAATTTGTAGACAAGAAAGAAAAAAAAAAGGAGTTATGCATAAATCTAATAGATAACAAAAATAACCCAAAAAGAATTGGAAACTTGCTCTTTATAATTGACTTAATTTAGTTGGAAAACAACTACTAATTGAATTTAGATAGATTTGACCAACCTATGAGCTAGATTGAGGACACTAATTCATGGCCCAATTTTGCATAGACCTTTATAAATAAGGTCATTCCCAGAAAGATCAAGATGTCTATTTTAATTCTTATCCCTAAATCCATCTGGCAATGTTTAGAAAGTGAAATTCCCAATATACTCTCTAGTGGTGAAATTTGCTCAAAAATGCATCTTTAAACTTTTGAATTACTCAAATCCATTCAATCTTCTCCTAAAACATAAAGTAAAAAAATATATGTATGAGTCATCGATCTTGATATGTTTTTCATACATCAATTGAATGGTTCAATACTTTATACATGAGACTGTCACCTTATTTCTTACTAACAAGGCTTATAATTTCATTGTAAGGAGTCATTAGAACAAAAATGATCATGAAATTAACTTTTGTATCTAAACGAAACCTTATATTCATTGTCACAATGGCATAAATACACCTATGATAGTATGAATCCTTTTATGTCCATCAACCATAAAAGTAATTGATCTTGATTAGCTTTTCTTACATGGTTTGAATGGTTCATTTCTTGAAAGATGAGATTGTTAGTTCATTTCTTACTAACAAGGTTCCACCTTTCATTGCAAGAAGTCATTCACAAAGAATAATCATGAAATTAACTTTTTTTACTACATTAAACATCACACTCATTTCTTGCTAACAAGGTTCCTCTTTTCATTACAAGGAGTCATTCACAAAGAATGATCATGAAATTAACTTTTTTGACTACATTAAACATTACATTCATTTGTTATGAGGAGTAATTGTTCATTGTTTGAAAACTCATATTGTGACTTCATTTCTTCTTAACATGGGTTCTCCATTCATTCCAAGGAATCATTTAAATAAAATGATTATGAAATCAATATTTGTATGGACACCAAAAATTATATTAATTGTGAAAAACATATCAATACACTTTTGGGAGACCAAATCCTTTGAAGTCCATAAAAAATATAAGCCACTAATCTTGATAAGTTTTCCATACAATAATTGAATGGTCAAACTTGCCATGGTGTACAGACATACTTGTCATAATGAATATGCTATGTCCTAACTATTTTATGATTGGTGCAACTACAGGAGGTATCATTACAAGAGAGACAGTAGAAGCCTATAATTGTTTAAAGGAGATGGCTTCCAATAGCTACCAATTGAGTAATGATAGAACTACTAAAACTAGAGTTGGTTTACATAATATTGATTTTTTACTACTTTGTCCATACAAATTGTCTCTTTGAATAAAAAGTTAAACAATCTAAGAGCACTAATAATGAATATTTCATTTAGTTTGCCATATGAATTATATGGTCAAATAGATCATACTGGTATAAAATGTCAAATAAGAGATGTTTTTTCTTCTTTTTCTTATGAGCATGCTAATTAATAAATGATGTTTTGAATATTTAGTATTGTTTATATAAAAGATATTATTATTAATAAATTTTAAAGATAAAATCCAAAGAACAAATATAATATATAGAGGTAATTATGATTTACCAAAACATATAGAGTATATTATGAGACATATTACACCAAGATGTTATTTCTATATATTTTTTAATCAATCTGCTATCAAGATGGAACATTAATGAAGTCATCAAAGTGAGACACATGTTTTGTCCATTTCTTAAACATGCAAATACTTGAACAAACATATTAACACTTGTTAGATAAAGAAGTTAATTAAATTGACCTACTAGGAAAATTCCTATATATAAAACTACTTATGTGTCTAATAAATTTAAATCATTATAAATGACTCCTTTATTTGATGGAATTCAATGGATTAAAAGTGCCAAAGATCTACCAACATACTTGTTACAATGAATATGATGTCTATTGTAGGAATAAAAGTTAATTGATTGAAGGAGCCTTGTTAGGTATAAATGAAGAGATGATCTCATTATTCAACAATTGAACCATTGTATACTTGTAAGAAAAGTAAATAATGATTAGTGACTCCCATTTCTTGGTATACTAGTAGCTGGTATATTTATTATCACAAGCACATCAATACACCTTTGGAAGTCTGAATCAATTGGCTCTCATTATACCTTTAGAGTCATTGTTCTTTACTAGCTTTTCTTACATGGTTTGTTACAATAAAAGATACATTGCTCTGAAATGGGAGCAGTAGATATTTGGAAAAGGTTTATAGAATTAAGAAACTTTTCCCAAATTTTTCTACCTCAAAGGAATGCATGGTACTTGAAAATGCTTATTAGGAATATACTACCAAAATAAGAAAAAGGGTTATTAGTGTGCACCCCTTTCTTTAAATTCAAGTGTAAAAGTGGAAGTCAGTAAGGTTTTAGCTTCATTGTGTAAAGCAGAACCATCCACTAGTGTTGTTAAATAGGAATAAAATTATACCAATTTATATCTTTAGTCTATAAACAATTAACTGAATTATTATACTTAGTTTAAACCTAATAAGGTCACTCAATTTCATCTTAAAGATGATAGGTATCATCCTTCTAGTATGAAGGATTGTCTATATTATCAACAAATATTACATGAAATAGGCTTAGTAGTTATTGAACCCATAGAATGGGGATTTGGGTTGGCGTATGGGTTTTAAGATTAAACTTACACCAAATTTAAGATAAAGAAAATTCTTTATCTAGAAGAGTTCCGAGGTGATCTGTTTAGTCATAAAGACTTGAAAGAATAGTGGAAGTTTAAAACTTATAATTATTTTGATTATGTTGAATCATGAGAAATAGCCTTATTATATGAAAATAGGCAAAAAAAATTTAGTTGGTTCATTTAGATACATTTTTCAAATAATTCAAAGAAATTTTCAAATTGGTTTAAAACTTAGTTTTTCAAATGGGGTTTGGATCACCTAACCAATTGACACAAAGGGAATTTCTATGCATAGTCCTTCATTGTATATCGCCACTTATCACAGCTTATATCTAATAACAAGTTTACTCTTATTAGTAGTGTTTAATACTTTGATTATTTTTTAAAACTATTTTGAAGGAATTATTTCCTCATTAATACAACTCATATAAGCTCCTACATCTATTAAGGCAATGGATAAAAAGATATATTTTTCATTGATTATGATTGTAATCTAACTATGCCATTTATAGGTAATAACCCTATTAATAACATTGATATATTGAAGAGTAATAACCCTATTAATTTAACTCCTCTTTTAAATAGGTATTTGGAATGTCTAGAGGATCTTTTATCTTTTCAGACATTGATTCTAAAACTAATATTCTTTCTTTTAGTCCTCTAATCTTAGTTTTTAATTAATTGATTTTAGCTTTAAGCCTTCTAATAGAAGGTTCTACAATTATAGTTCTTAAAGTAGAATAATTATTCCTAGTTATCTAAAAAACAATTTTTAAACTATAATCTTCTTTTGACTCTTTGCCTTTAGTATTATTGTGAGTTAGATGAAGATATTTTTCCAACTACTCTCTTTTTTCTTTTGGATCTGCAATTTTATCAATAAGATCCAATATTAAACTATTTTCTTTAATAAAGACTAATAACCCATTATTTATGCATATAGCTTGATAATAGTTACACTATCTGTTACAAACTATTACCCGAATCATTCTTAAAGGTAGTTTCTTCTTCTTTTAAAAGATTTACTTCTAAGTTTGATTCTTCATACTCACTTTCTGATAAGAAAATGTGCATCAATAACCTTTTAAGGTCCTCATATAAAGATAATTATTCAATAATTTTAATGACAATCATTTTTTGTTAAGAAACTTATAAATATAGGAAAAGAAAGAAGAAGGAAAAGTCTAATTTTGTAAATAATTATTATCTAAATCATCACTAATAATTATTTCTTTATTTTTACTTCCAAAGAGACAATTATTTCTAAAAAGTCAAATTGGAAATTTCATTGGATCATTTGGAAGATGTATCTAAATGAACCATCTTAATTTCTTTTGCCTATTTTTATATAATAAAGCTTTTTCCCATACTTTGATATAATCAAAATTTATAGGTTTTAACCTTTCACTATTCTTTCAAGTCTTTATAACTAAAGATGTCATCTTACTAATATTTAGATAAAGAATTTTTTGTTTCTTAAATTTGGCATAGGCCTAATCTCTTAAAGTCCATAGCCGACTCTAGATCATTATTCTATTAAGTTTAATAACCATTGACGCCTCGTTTCATGTAATATCTATTGGATACGTATAGGACATCTTTATCACCTAGTTGAGGATCCATATCATCTTAAAATATAAATCCAACATAACCACATTAGTCTAAACTAAGTATAATTATACTTAATAGCACATTAAAAGTCTATGTGCCTTTCGAATTAACAGGATATATTATGGATTTAATCCAAGCTCGATCATAAGCATCATTGTAAAGTTTATCAACTTCCTTTAATTTTTGTCTTTAGCTAGNAGTAGTGTTTAATACTTTGATTATTTTTTAAAACTATTTTGAAGGAATTATTTCCTCATTAATACAACTCATATAAGCTCCTACATCTATTAAGGCAATGGATAAAAAGATGTATTTTTCATTGATTATGATTGTAATCTAACTATGCCATTTATAGGTAATAACCCTATTAATAACATTGATATATTGAAGAGTAATAACCCTATTAATTTAACTCCTCTTTTAAATAGGTATTTGGAATGTCTAGAGGATCTTTTATCTTTTCAGACATTGATTCTAAAACTAATATTCTTTCTTTTAGTCCTCTGATCTTAGTTTTAATTAATTGATTTTAGCTTTAAGCCTTCTAATAGCAGGTTCTACAATTATAGTTCTTAAAGTAGAATAATTATTCCTAGTTATCTAAAAAACAATTTTTAAACTATAATCTTCTTTTGACTCTTTGCCTTTAGTATTATTGTGAGTCAGATGAAGATATTTTTCCAACTACTCTCTTTTTTCTTTTGGATCTGCAATTTTATCAATAAGATCCAATATTAAACTATTTTCTTTAATAAAGACTAATAACCCATTATTTTTGCATATAGCTTGATAATAGTTACACTATCTGTTACAACTATTACCCGAATCATTCTTAAAGGTAGTTTCTTCTTCTTTTAAAAGATTTACTTCTAAGTTTGATTCTTCATACTCACTTTCTGATAAGAAAATGTGCATCAATAACCTTTTAAGGTCCTCATATAAAGATAATTATTCAATAATTTTAATAACAATCATTTTTTGTTAAGAAACTTATAAATATAGGAAAAGAAAGAAGAAGGAAAAGTCTAATTTTGTAAATAATTATTATCTAAATCATCACTAATAATTATTTCTTTATTTTTACTTCTAGAGAGACTATTATTTCTAAAAAGTCAAATTGGAAATTTCATTGGATCATTTGGAAGATGTATCTAAATGAACCATCTTAATTTCTTTTGCCTATTTTTATATAATAAAGCTTTTTCCCATACTTTGATATAATCAAATTTATAGGTTTTAACCTTTCACTATTCTTTCAAGTCTTTATAACTAAAGATGTCATCTTACTAATATTTTAGATAAAGAATTTTTTGTTTCTTAAATTTGGCATAGGCCTAATCTTTAAAGTCATAAGCCAATCTAGATCATTATTCTATAAGTTTAATAACCATTGAGCCTGTTTCATGTAATATCTATTGATAGTATAGACAATCTTTTATACTAGTTGAGGATACATATCATCTTTAAAATAAAATCAAATAACCACATTAGTCTAAACTAAGTATAATTATACTTAATAGCACATTAAAAGTCTATGTGCTTTCGAATTAAAGGATATATTATGGATTTATCCAAAGCTCGATCATAAGTATCATTGTAAAGTTTATCAACTCCCTTTAATTTTTGTCTTTAGCTAGTGAGTTAATCTACTCTATAGGAGACTAAGGTCCTTTTATGGGAGGCCTTTTACTCATGATGTAGTTCCTTACAAAAACTTATAAGTTAGGAAATTAGGTAAAGAATTATAATTTCCTTTAATAAATTCAATATCAAAATTAAAGACAAAAAGAATTATTCGCCATCTAGCAATTATTTGCTTTGAAAGATGTTTTTAATATTTTTAGTAAGGACATCTTTTATTGCCTTACAATCTATTCTAAGAAGGAATTTCTAATTTAATTGATCGCTTTCAAACTTTTGAATGCATAGCACACTTGTTAAAATTTCTTTTTATATTGTAAAGTAATTAACTATTACTCTTATCCAAATTCCTGAAGTGAAACGAACAAACTGTCCTTTAGAGTTAATCCTTTGCTTAAGGATTCCTCCATGTCCTTCTTATAATCTATTCTAGGAAGGAATTTTTGAGTTAACAGATCAATTTCAAACTTTTAAATATATAGCACAATTGTTAAAATTTCCTTTTTTATGGATGAATAATTAACTTTAACTCCTCTCCAAACTCTTAAAGTGAAATGAACAAGTTATTCTTAAGAGTCAATCCTTTGCTTAGGGATTCCTCCATATCCTTTATTCGATACATTAGTCTCTACAATTTTAAAAGTTTTAGGATGAGCAAGGTTTAGACATACTAGTTCTTTTGTATTTCTTTTAATTTTCTTAACTACCTCTATTTGTTCATCCATCCAATCGAGTAGATTTTTCTATAGTCTTTCAAAAATAGGTTTAGTATCATAAGCTAATTCCTTATAAAATTTTGAAATATAATTCAAACATCCCAAAAATCTTTACAACTATTGTTTGTCTCTTATTTTGTTAGGAAATTGAGAGGCAAATGTTATTACTTGATCAATAAGAACAATAGTTTCATCTTCAATGAAGTGCCTAATAAACCTAACCTTGGTTTGAAATAACTTTATCTTTTTAGCAAATATTACTAAACCAACTTTTTCTATAACTTTTAAGAAAAGGTTTAAATGCTTGAAATGTTATTCCATGGTATCAGAAAATACTAACATATCATCAATATTAACAATCATAAATACTGAATAAGCATTGAATATTTCATTCATAATTTTCTAAAACTTAGAGTGTATTCTTTAACTGAAATGACATTACATTTCACTCATAATGTCTTAATGGAACTGTAAATATAGTTTTATATTTATCTTTTTCACGAATCTAGATTTGTTAATAACCAAATTTCACAAGAAAATATTTAGGCTTTATAAAGCCTTATTTTTCTTTCAGATTTGCAATTTTATCAATAAGATTCAATATTAAATTATCTTCCTTGGTAAGGATTAATAAGGCATTATTTTTGCATAAAACTTGATAACAATTACACTATCCATTACAACTACTACCAAAATCATCCTCAAAGGTAGTTTCTTCTTTTTCTAGAATATCTATTTCTAAGTTTGATTCTTCATACTCACTTTCTAATAAGGAAATGTTCATCAATGACCTTTTAAGGTCCTCATCTAAGGATAATTGTTGAATTATTTTATTTTACATTTGTTTGAATAGTGTTCTATTTTCCTGCATTTATAATAAACAATTGTCTTTTTCTTCTTTTATGGGCTAGTTTCTTTATTTTCTTTTGAATAAAAGCCTTTCTTTTGAGTTATTGTTTATAATTCTTCTTTTTGAATTTTTTAGAATATTTCATAAATGGATAACCCATCTATTCACATTATTCATCAAAAGCCTTTGTAAACTCATTCAATTACAACTTCTACAACTAATTCTCCATAAGTATAACTGGAGTAATTAACAACTCTTACATGATAGGATCTTAACCTATTTTTTACTTTTTTTGAGATTAGGGTACATAACCTATTGAGAAAATTTTCTTTTTAGAAAATACTCTGACTATCTTTTCTATTAAATACTTTAGAAAAGAACAAATTCTTGTATCACCTAAAATGAGACAAGTCTATATATCTCAAATTAATGAGTTGTTCATAAGTTTTATTTATTAATAAGGCAGTAACACCCATAAAATGGTTAAAAGTCATATATATCAGTATATTAACACAGTTAACCAATTGCATTCCTTGCTTTATTTTTGTAGTAAAAAATATTTGAGATTTTGCTTCTTTTGATAAATAAAAATCTTATCAACTTTTAAATTGTCTTATGAATCCACTAGTTATACGTCTTGCTATTTCAAGGTCAGAATTATCCTTTGATTTTGCAGCAATGGTAGACGTCATCATATAATGAAGCAAAATGAGAATCTAATGTTTAGATATTTCATCTAAATTCTATTCTATTATGCTACTACCATTATTCTATATATAATTGTATTTAAACTATTCTTCTAATAAAAGGTCAATAGGAGTTAGTTTAAGGTAGTATAATTTTGTAAGGACCTCAATGAGTTGCTCATAAGTCTTGTCTATTAATAAGATAGTAGTACTAATAAAATGATTATTAATCATATATATTAGTATATTAAAATTGTCAACTAATTGTATTTTGTACTCTACTTTTATAGTAGAGGACATATTGCAAGGACACATTCACATAAAAAAAATCATGAAATCAATTTTTGTGTCTATTTTAAAAGTTATATTCATTTGCAACAAGAATGTCCTTACACCTTTAGTACTTTAAATCTATTAAATTCATCAAACAAAGGTGCTATTGATCTTAATGAGTTTTTCTTATAAAGTTTGAATGGTTGTAATCATGATGCGAGCATCACATAATTTCCTTTTAATAAGGCTACTCTTTTTATTGTAAGGATTCATTTAGACAAAATAATCATAAAATTTACCTTTGGATCTACACCAAACATTAAATTCATTGTGATAAGCACTTCCTTACACATTTGACACATTGAAACCATTGAATTCCATTAAACAAATAAGTCATTTATCTTGATTAGATTTTCCCACAAGGATTAAATGGATCAATTCCTAAAGGATTAGAACATCACTTTATTTCATTCTAAAAAAGCTTCTCTTTTCATTGGAAGGACTCGTCACACTAAATGAAAGTAAAGTTATAACTTTACAATATAATCCAAAACCTTCTAGTATTGTTGTTATAGAGTAAGAAAATTATATTAATCTTTATCTTTAACCTATACGAAATCAACATAATAGAGTTAAAGAAAAGATAGAAGAAGTAGGTAAAAAAACTCCAAAGCCTTTGGTTAAACTAGAAATGAAAAAAAGGGTTTTTATTTAAACCAATGCAATGATGGGCCTATTCGATCCTCTTATTCCCTAAATTTTACCTTATCATTATTAGATCCCAATTTGATGCATGCTCTAAGTTTGGATATTAAAACTGAAGGATTTGATATGATGTTTGCAAAATTGGTCTCTTAGTGATTTGCCCTTAATAATTTGCTATAAAGATTTGTATGAAATTCCTCATGTGATAAGCAAAGTATAAATAATTGCAATTTATACTACTGAAATCAAACTCTCGAGAAGGTTATATATTTTTAGTTTTACTCTCAACAATGTTTATTAATATTTTTACAACAATATAATAGATAAAGGATCCACTCTTCCTTCTTTTTCCTTTTCCCAAGTTTATAAACAAAGAAGTTTCTTTTGTAAAGTTGATTATGTTATTGAGACTATTGAAGAAACTTTAACCTTAACTTAAGGTTACAATGATTTCTTTTTGCTATCCTAAGAGCTTATTAACTCACATCAGAAAAAGCATAGATTTATCCATATTAGGATGATACAAGTAGCATTAAGACATGCTACTAGACTAGGTTTAAATAACTTAACAATTATATGTGTTATAAGTGTAACTAAAGTAATTAATAACTCTAGTATGATAAGATTTTAATCTATTCTTTACCCTTTTAGCAAACAAGGTAGATAACCTTGACAAAAATTTTTCTTTCCAAAAAATATTGTGGCTATCTTCCTTAGTAGAAACTTTAAAGAAGAAGACACCTTTGTACCATCAAAAGTGAGATAGATTTGGGCATCTCATATTAATGAGTTGTTACTTGCAACAAATACTAATCAAGATTAATGACTCCTTTGTTTGATAGGATTTAATTTATTCAAAGTGTCAAGGATGTAAGTACGTGCCTACTCTTAATGAATATAATGTTTGGTAAAGATACAAAAAGCTAATTTCATAATGATTTTGTTTGAATGATTCCTTTCACCTAAAAGAGAAATCCTCTTAGTAAGACATGATATGATAGACTCACCCTTCAATAATCAGACCCCTTACTACCTATCAAAAATGCTAATCAAGATCAATTACTCCTTCATTTGATGGGATTTAATAGATTAAAAGTATTAAAGATGTAAGGATATGTTTATTGTAAATGAATATTATGTTTGGTGCAAATGCAATGTTAATTTCATTATCATTTTGTGTGAATGACTCAATGTAATGAAAGGAGAAGCCTCATTAGCAAGAAATGAAGTAATGATCTCAACTTTCATCTAATGAACCTTTCAAACTATGTAAGAAGAGCTAATCAATATCAATAACTACTATTTTTGATAGATTTCAATTAATTCATTTTATGTAAGGTATATTGATATACTTGTCATAAAAAATGTAATGTTTGGTGTTGTCACAAAAGTTAATTTCATGCTCATTTTGTATGAATGAGTGTTTACAGAAAAAGAGAAGTCTTGTTAACATGAAATGAAGTAACGATCTCACTATCTAGGAATTGAACCATTCAATCCTTGCAAAAAAAGAGCTATTCAAGATCAATAACTCTTTTTATTTTTTATGAAATTCATTGGATTTAGTGTGCCAATAGTCTAAGCAATGGTTGACAAAAATGAATATAATATTTGAAGGCACAAAAATTAAATTTATGATCATTTTGTGTGAATGAATCCTTGGAATGAAAGGATAAAACTTACTAGCAAAAAATGAAGTGGAAGTCTAATACTTCAGGAATTTAACCATTTAATACTTATAAAAAATGCTAATCAAGATCAATGATTCCTTTTTTTTTTTCTTGCTGAAAATCATTAGTCTCATAAAACCATTCTAGTACAAAAACTAGATGACATTACACTAATAAGTCTAAAATAAAACAAAAAGTTAAAAAATTATCTATAGATGAAAGCCTTAAGAAGTCACTGATGAACATTTTTCTATCTGACAATTATTCAAAAAAAGAGGATCTAAAATTAGGTGTCATTATAAGAAAAGATAATTCTTTTAGTTCTAATTCTAACTCTAAATCAAGTTGTCAAGGGCAATGTGATTATTTTGAAGCAAATAAGTGATTAATTTGAGCAATAAGTGATTTTATGAAAGGTATATTGATGTACTTGTCATAATGAATGTAATATTTGGTGTTGACACAAAAGTTAATTTCATACTCATTTTGTGTGAATGAGTATTTGCCAAAAAAAAGAACCCTTGTTAGCATGAAATGAAGTAACAATCTCACCATCCAAGAATTGAACCATTCAATCCTTGTAAGAAAAACTAATCAAAATCAATAACTGTTTTGTTTGATGAAATTCAATAAATTTAGCATGCCAATAGTATAAGCACATAGTTGACACAAATGAATATAATATTTGAAGGCACAAAATTAAATTTATGATCATTTTATATCAATGAATCCTTGGAATGAAAGGATAAAACTTATTAGCAAACAATGAAGTGGGAGTCTAATACTTCAAGAATTCAATTATTTAATACCTATAAAAAAACACTAATTAAGTTCAATGACTCCTTTTTTTTTTTTTATAAAATTCATTAGACTTATAGAACCATTCTAGTACAAAAACTAAATGACATTACACTAATAAGTGTAAAATAAAACAAAAACTCAAATTCTAAATTTTTAGTTTTTTAAACTAAAACTCATAGGTTTTGTTACTCTATTTTCAAATAAAGGAACAACCATGTTTGGCAAACACTTATGCTATTACGACCTTGACCTAGTAGGTGAAGCAACTATAAGATTAAAAGGCCTGCTTATGGATCCTAAGACCTAGGCTAGCTATTGTGCTGTTAAGTGGGCAATGTAACAAAAAGGAAAAGAGACCATGTAACCTGAATTTAGAACTTGATCCCACCTACCTAAAATCTACTTCATTTGGAACACAAAGTGTATGTACAAGGAAAGGTTCCTGACTCAAAGGTATTCAAAGTTACAACATAGGGGAAATGGCCCATTTCAATCGATGGCATAGATTAATCACAATGCTTATCAATTAGACCTTCTCAAGGAATATAATGTGAGTGAACATTTAATATTTTTGATTTGATATAAACCTAAAGAGCACAACAAAATGAACAAACAAAACATGAAATTCAAAACACCAGGAAAGTTAAATTAGGTTTAATACTTGACCTAATGTTGAAAGGAACATAAATCTAAGGTAAAAAACTAAATCCAATGTTCAAAGGAACATGAGCCAAAGGTATAAAGAAGGATACAAATGCCACACTCTAGAAAGAAAGGATTTGGGAGTGATAAGTTAGGTTGGAATGCCACAAGGCAATAATCTTGCTAAGTTCGAAAAGTACAATGAAAAGCCAAATGAGAAAATTCTCACTTTTCCTCACCAATGATCTATATCTTTTAACAATGAAATCAAGTTTATTTATAGGATGAAGTGACAACCTTAACCCTAAAATTAGAGACAATGATATACTCCTAAAATATAAGAACACTCCTATTTTATTATAAACTCTTATTTTATAATGAACTCATACTTTATAATAAACTCCTACATAAGAGTAGATTTTATTACTTAACCCTATCCCATTAAGCACTATAATCATATTAATGAAGCCTTAGTTCTTTTTTAAGTTTAAATTCATGCAATTTGTTACTTGGTTGGCCTAAATATCCTTAATTAGCCCATTTAGTACTTCTTTTGTCTTTTTAGCCCCTAAATGTCTTATTGACCCTTCGTGAATACTTAATGGATCCTTATAAGCCCTTCATGCATTGGCTTCTCCATGAATCTCATCATCCCCACTCTCCTTAAAAGGATTCATCCTCAAATTGTCACCTGTGTCAAAAATGTTAGAAATAATCTCGCACACACTCCTCACATGTATCTCTTAATTATTGTTACCCAACCTTTGTGTTTACTTCTCTTTAGTTTCTTCTGTTATAATAAGCTATTTTTTTTATGTTTCATTCTCTTTTTTTGGCATGAATTTAAAGACAAGAAAAGATAAAGTATGGTATGGTGGATTAAAAGAATAGGAAGTTATACAAGGTGGCTGAGAAGAAGAATAAAAGAAAAACTCAAATTCAAATAAGTAAACTTGATTTAAACCTTAAAACTCTAATATTAATTGAGATGAACTCTAAAGAGCATAATGAAACCTACAAGGCAAACAAGGAATTCAAAGCCACAAGAAAGTTAAATTAGGCTTAGTAAAAGTAAAACCTTAACCCAATGTTTAAAGGAACACGTATCTAAGGTATAAACCTAGACTCAATGCTTAAAAGAACTCGAACCATAGTATAAAGAAAGATATGGAAACCACACTTTAAAAAGAAGAGATTTGGGAATGATAAGTCAAGTTGGAATGCCATAAGATAATGATCTCGATAAGTTTGCAAAGTTTAATAAAAACTAAAAGAGAAAATTCTCACTTTTTTTTTTTTTACAAATGATTTATATCTTTTAACAATGAAATCAAGTCTATTTATAGGCTAAAGTAACAATCCTAACCCTAAATGTAAAGAAAATGATATACCCCTAAAATATAGGAACTCTCTTATTTTATTGTAAACTCTTATTTTATAATAAAGCCCTACTTATTACAAACTCCTACTTAGGAGCGAACTTTGTTACTTAACCCTCATCCATCAAGTACTCTATCATATTAATGAAGCCTTGGTTCCCTTTCAAGTTTGATTCACACCATTTGTTACTTGGTTAGCTAGAATATCATCAATCAACCCATTTAGTAATTTTTTTTATCCTTTTGGCCCTTAAATGTGTCATTAGCCCTTTGTAAAAGCTCAATGGATCCTTAGAAGCCCTCTATGCATTGGCTTCTCCATGGATCTCATCATGATCTTTCTCCTTTTCATGCAAGTGATGATTCAAGGATGAATCCTTTCAAGGAGAGGGGGAATAATGAGATCCATGGAGGAGTTGATGCATGAAGGACTTTTAAGGATCCATTAAACATTCAAGAAGGGCTAGCAACATGTTGAAAAGTTAAAAGGATAAAAGAGGCACTCAGAGGGCCCATTGAAAGGTTCGGGCCAAGGAAGCTAAATTAAGCTTGACAAGTAGGATGCACTCAGAGGGCCAATTGAAAGGTTCGGGCCAAGGAAGCTAAATTAAGCTTGACAGGTAGGATGCACTCAGAGGGCCAATTGAAAGGTTCAGGCCAAGGAAGCTAAATTAAGCTTGAAGGGCAGCAAAACATACCTTAATGTGGGTTGAAGGCTTTATTAATTGTATAACTATGCTGAATGGGCAGGTATGTTAGGTAATTGTAAGATTTTCTACAACAGTCCCTAAAAAAAATAGGAGTAGACTTGCTATTAGCCTATTCAAAAAGTTTGTTATTACCTCTAAGGTTGTTAATTTAGCTTATATATAAACTTGATTTCATTGTTAAGGGGGGCAGATTATTAGGTGAAATAAATAGTGAGAATTTTCTCTTATGGTTCTTTCAAGAACTAAAGAACATATCAAGAATTAACTCTTTTTGTTGCATTTAACCCAACTTATCACTCCCATGTTCATTCTTTTTTTAAGTGTGATGTCCATATTCTTCTTCCATACCATTGGTTTGACTTCGTAAAGCTTAGGGTCAAAGTCATTTACATCTTATAAGTCCAGTTTGGCTTTGCTTAGGTTCTATATATGATTGCATTATGGGTTTCTTAGCTACATCTAACAAAGTTCACATTAGAAAATTGATAAAGATTAATGACTCCTATATTTGATGGACTTCAACAGATTCAAATTACCAAAGGGGTATTAACATGCTTCTCATAATGAATATAATGTTTTGTACCGACAAAAAAGTTAATTTTATAATCATTTCATAAGAATGTGTCCTTGCAACAAAAGGAGAAGCCTTGTTAGCAAACTGATCCTATAACCAGTTTTATGATCAGTCCACTCTTTGTCCTCCATTTTTTAGACTTTGCAATAAGTCCAACTCACTAATTTCATTGCTCGATTACTTTAACTCTTCACAATCACTTAACTAAGGTTGATTTAGCATACCTATACAATTAATAAAGTGTTAGCCCACATTAAGGTATACTTTGTTGCCCTTTAAGCTTGAATTAGCTTCCTTGGCCCAAATGTCTTTAATCAACCTGTTACGTGCCTCTTTCATACTTTTAGCTCTGGAACATGTCATTGGCCCTTTTTTAATGCTTAATGGATCCGTAAAAGCCCTCTATGCATTGGCACCTCTATGAATCTCATCATAGTCTTATCATTCAAGAATTAAATCATTCAATTCCTATAAGGAAAACTAATAAAGATCAATGACTACTTTATTTGGAAAAATTCAAAGGATTTTAAGTACTAAAGAATGAACCCAAATTCCTTGTTAGTAAGAAATGAAGTAATGGTCTCCTTAATACATCCATAAATAATTCTTGAATCTTTGTTTCATTTTACACTCATTAGAGTAATGACATATTTTTCTACATTTGTAAAAGACCATTATTTTCTTTTTGTTTTGACATGTCAATTTTCTTCTTTTTTTTTGATTTCCTTTGGTTCTTTCCTTTTGATCTCCTTAATTACCATACCTTGTTAGCAAGAAATGAAGTTGTGGTCCCCTTCTTCAAGAATTGAACTATTCAATTCTTATATGAAATTGCACACCCTCTAATTTCTTACTTGCACAAAAATCCCGGCGTTTTAACTGCTGCACTTCTTTATTTTTGTCAAACATTTCTCAAGTAATTAACCCCAGTACAGCTCATGGCCAAGTATTTTACTTATGTTTTGTGTCTCAAATTGAACAATTTAGAAGATATCGAACATACATTCGCGATAGTAACACAACTTTTCTTTAAATTGGATAGAGTCCTGCAAGCAACCACCATGATAATTCCAAGAAAAGTACTCTCAACTGAAACAAAGCATAAACAACAAAGGGATTCCAGAGCAACCAAGAGTTCCTTCATGATGACCAACCGTAGCATCCTCGGAACCTGCCGCCATTTCCCCTGCTAGTGCTAAAACGCAGAGTCGAAGTAGGCGATCCAGAAGGCGGGTCTTCATCATGGGCCCCTGAATTAAACGATAATCCAAGGCTCTGCCCGCGATGCTTTCTAGGCGCCGGTGAAAGAGGGCCCGGCGAGATCAAGGAAGACCGGGAAGCAGAGGATGGCGTTGGTGAAGGAGTTGATGCTGAATTAGTACTGGGTAGTGCGGAGGCATTGGTTCTCTTGATAATTATCCTCGGGAACAGAATGTGTAAAAGATTGGATCTTGAGTGCTTCCTGGTGGGTTTTTTATTGGAAGCTGAGTAGTAAGAGGGAGGTGGGGTTAGAGGAGGAAGAGTACTTTCGCAGAGCTTGTATTTAGGCTTACCAGGCTGAGACTCCCACATGAACGGCACCGCAACAGAAACTCGACCATAATAAACTCTGAAAGAAGGGTTAGCCATGGAGCTTTCCTTGGTGAGAAGACTGGAGAAGAACTTGCCATCTTGCTTAATCTGGAAAGACTTCTGAGGGTTGTCTGGACCAGTATTAAACATCCTCGATCAGATGGAAAGAGGCAGGGAGGGAGGGCGTTGGGCTCACCGACAACAAAGGGCTCTAAAATGGAAGTGAGGCTCACTGGCCTTTTGCTAATTGATAGTACTCCTGGGATTATTATATGCCAAAACGAACTGCCACTTGATTTTAGGGTGGTACTGTAGTGTATAGAGAAAGGAAGTAGAGTAAAAATTCTCACGCATATTTATTAACTGCTGACTCAAAGTCTCTGTCTAGATGGTATCCTGCACCAGAGCTTTAACCGTTCAAGGAGTGAGAAGTAACGAGGTTAAAAAGGAATTAGAGTAAAGGTTAGAGAGCTGAAAAGTAATAAGGAGAATAGAAGGAATATAATCTTTCCTCCCCTTTGCACTACTTTTAACTTGATATTTACATCCCTGTTAGCCATTAACCTTTATTCTCTTAACCGTTACACTTCGGTAATATATAACCTCAAAACAAATGCCACCTAAGCATATTCCACTAGAAAAGGAGAGAAGAAAAGGAAAAGATGAAGAAATAGTTTTTTTTTTTCGTCTGGTGGAACTTTATTTATTTATTTATTTTTGAAACCATTATGTGTCACCCTTCTAACACATTGCCACATCCTCCCCATTAATAAGTGACCAGTATGCATTATAACTACATCACAAAGCACTTTAGCATTATATCTCCCAATAGAGAATGAAACCAGCACTTATTTACCTTGATTTCTCCACAGTTATTCAACCATTATAGTTTATATGACCTTGAATTCTTTGTAAAAGGTTAATTAATCTTTTCAACCAAAATAGTACTAGCAACATTTATACAACTACCACAATTAATAATCACATTGTATACCTTATCTTTGATGTGGCACCATATGCAAAATATGTTGTTGCATTATACCTTATCTTCATCTTTCACTTGCACATTCAAAGCATGCTTTGCTACAAGTGGCTCTCCATTAACAAGGTATTTCATGCCATCATTGTGATTCTCAAATGGCAGCATAGACTCATCATCAAATTCACCCTTGGTTTCAATTTCACTATCCTCCCTTGAAATCATTATATGCTTGTGAGGACATTGTGATGAAAGGTGCCCTCCCCTTAAGCAACAAAAACACTTGATATCTTGATTTTGACATTATGTATCAATAAGCTTCTCACAATTCCTTCTCCTAGTCAAAACAAGTTGATCCCATCAAATAATAGCATAATCAATAAAATCAACAGTAATAAGTCTTACCTTTTTCTCCTTAAAGTAGTTATGATAGTCAAAGACCAACTTAACCCTCTTTACCCATTCTAGATAGGTTTATGGATTGTTTTTCCCTTAGAATAGAGGAATTTTCATTTTAATGTTACCAAAATCACAATCATAGGTGTCTCTCCTCCTAAAATCTATCTAACCATTTCTATTTTTGACAATTCTAACCAAAGTAGATGGATCATTAAATTTATCATCTTTTACATCATCTACATGGCCATAGTCTTGTCTCTTATGCTTTCTTGTAGTAGAAACCTTATGGCCCTTATGTCTTTATTGTAATTTCGCTATTGTATTTGCATGTTCCTTTATCTTGTACCTAATATCATCAAATTTGGTGTTCATGTGCTCAAATTGTTGTTGTATAACTTTGATTATGAACAACATCCTATTATCTCCCTCCTCAACTACTTCATTTTTTTTTTGGAAGATATCATGTGAATTTTACACAAAATGGTTAGGATATCTCACAAAACACTCTTTTATATGTTTCACTCAAAAATAAGGTCACACACCCTTGCACTTACACTTTTTAAGGCTTTTCTTAAATGTGTTTACACTCCTCTTTTAGCACTCAAATTTATATTTATTGTAACAAGCACTTCCTTACACCTTTGGTACTTTAAATCATTTATCAAACAAAGGAGTTTAATTAGCTTTTCTTTGATGGGATGGAATGTTTAAGTCCTAGGGTATAAGACCATCACTTACTTTCTTCCTAATAAGGCTTCTCCTTTCATTGGAAGAACACATTCACACAAAATAAACATAAAATCAACTTATGTGTCTACTCAAAACATTATATTCATTTGCTAAAAGCATGCCTTAGCACCTTTAGTACTCTAAATCTATTGAATTTTATTAAACAACTGAGTTTCATTTGCTTACATATAAGGATTAAATAATCCAATTTCTAGAGGATGAGATTGTCACTTACTTTCTTATTGCTAGCTTTTCTTATAGGGATTGTGATGCGAAAAACCCCAAAAAGACGTGGCTTAGGGACCCAACGCACACAATGAATCAAAGAACAACCAGGAAAGCTAAATCAGAGTTTAATAACACAAACCCTAGACCCAAAATTCGAAGGAACACGAACCTAGGGTATTCAAGATGGATATGGACGCCACACTCCAGAAGAGGAAGGAATTGAGAGTGATAAGTCGGTTTGAACGCCACAAGAAGAAAACCTCTTGATAAGTTCTTTAGTTCTCAAAAGAACCGAAGGAGAAACCCTTGCTTTCTATTCCACTAAAAGTTGTCTTATATCTTGATTGTCTGATTTCCAAAGCTTACAAGGGGTGCCTATTTATAGGCTTAGATAGCAATCCTAAAGAGGCAAAATTCCTATTTAGGAGAAATCCCTATTTTGGAGGAATTTCGGACTAATTCCAGCACATACAATGAACTCCTATTTAGGAGTGAATGCTATCAGTTAGTTTGACTCATTAAGTAGTCCAATTATATTAATTAGGCCTAGGCTCTCTTTAAAACTTGAATTCGCACCATTTGAAGCCTGGTTGGCCTGAATGTCCAGAATCAGCCCATTTAGTTCTTCTTTAATCTTTCTGGCCCTAGCTCGTATTATTGGGCCTTTTGGAATGTGCAATGGACCTTTTGCATCAATTAAAGCCCTAGCTCGTGTTATTGGGCCTTCTGGAATGTGCAATGGACTTTTTGCATCCTTTGAAGCCTTTCACCCTTCATCTCTACGGTTCTCATCATTCCCCCTTTCCTCAAAATGATTCATCCTCGAATCATCACCTTGTTTATACTTGATGACGTAGGGAAAGGTTTGAATGAATTTGATCCACTTGGCATGCCTTCTGTTCAACTTTCCTCGTACAAGTAGGATAGGAACTGCACAGTGACTCATGCTTTCCCTCAGATATCCTTTGAAAATAAGTTCCTCAACCTGTCTTTTATGCTCCTTTGTCTCCTCAAGATTACTTTTATATGCTGGCCGATTTTGGATGGATGCACCAAGGATGAAATCAATTTGATACTCAATTCCTCTCTTGGGTGGCAATCCACTTGGGTCATTGTCGTGGAATACACCTTCAAATTCCTTATCTTTGACGAAACACCTCGTTTGAAAGATGTTATCTCGTTGCACCTCATTTTCTTCCTTCACTTGCACATCCAATGCTCGCCTTGTGATGAGAGCTACTTCATTATCTGCATACTCCTCTCCATCACTTTCACCCTCTGATGATGGCATAGAATCATCATCTGATTCACTTTCAGTTTCAACTTCACCATTACTTCTCAAGATCATTGCACGCTTATTTGGACATTGTGATGCAATGTGACCCCTGCCCAAACACTTAAAACATTTAACATCTCTATTTCTAATTGGTTGGGGGTCAGAATTACCTGCCTCCTTGCTAGAACCCACATTCTTGTACTTGGATAGCTCGGCTTTGGACTTGTAGTTGGTCATCTCGTCCCTTTTATTCCAATTTGGCTTCCAAGATGAGGTAGATCCTGAGTTCTG
The DNA here is from genome assembly GCA_020883675.1 of Bruguiera gymnorhiza. Taxonomy (NCBI): domain Eukaryota; kingdom Viridiplantae; phylum Streptophyta; class Magnoliopsida; order Malpighiales; family Rhizophoraceae; genus Bruguiera; species Bruguiera gymnorhiza. Next base: position 39,221 of record JAIRCJ010000188.1, on the reverse strand, counting down.
CCCAAACCGTGTGGAACCCTTTCGTTTGAGTTGCCTTTCAACTTTCATGGCCATGTGTACCATGTCTTCTAATTCCACATAGTGTTGCAATTCAATCACGTTTGCTATGTCCCCATTTAGCCCTTGCAGAAATCGAGCCATGGTTGCTTCTCTATCTTCTTCTACATTCGCCCGAATCATGGTAATCTCCATCTCCTTGTGGTAATCCTCCACACTTTTGGTGCCCTGAGTGAGCCCTTGCAGCCTTTGGTACAGCTCCCTGTAATAGTGATTAGGGACAAACCTCCTCCTCATGATAGCCTTCATCTCCTCCCATGTATCAATAGGCCGCTCACGATTCCTTCTCCTAGTCAAAACAAGTTGATCCCACCAAATAATAGCATAATCAGTGAATTCAACTGCAGCAAGCTTTACCTTTTTCTCCTCAGAATAGTTGTGGCAATCAAAAACCAACTCAACCTTCTTCTCCCATTCTAGGTATGCATCAGGATCATTCTTACCTTGGAATGGAGGAAGTGTCATTTTAATACTGCCCAAATTATGGTCATAGGTGCCTTGCCTCCTAAATTCTCTTTGATCCCTTCTATTGTTAGCAGTTCGGACCACAGTAGTTTGATCATCAATTTCATCATCTTCATGGTCATAGGCACATCTCAACTACCTTCTTGCTTTAAGAGCCTCATACTCCCCATGCCTCCTTTGCAACTCTGCTATAGTATTAGATTGCTCCTCCATCCTTTCCCTCATATCATCAAATCTGGTATTCATACGCTCAAATTGTTGTTGCATAGCTTTGATCATGAAGGAAACATCACCAGCTCCCTCCTGAGCTGCACCTTTGTCTTTGGATGTCATAGTATTACTTCTACACAAAATAATAAGATACCTCACAGAGCACTCCCTCACGTGTTTCACTCAAAAGAAGGTGTCACACTCTCTCGTGTTTACACTCTTTATGGCTTTTTCTTTATATGAACTTTCACTCTTGCCTTTTACCACTCGGATTTCTCCTTTCAGCTCTATAAAGAACTAAAGAAGGTAAATCAAGAGTATTGATTTTGAACAGAATAAGATAAATGGTGTAGAATTGAACAAATTGGAGAACAAGGAATCAAAAAACGAAAAAGGATATCAAGGCAAACAATTTTAATGAACTAAACTCACAAAAAGAATCAGGATAAGGGAAGTTAAATTTAGAGGACAAACTTGGATAACAAGATAGGAAAATGGATGGCAGAATTGGAGTTGAGCAAGAAAACTTTGTTATTATTGTGGCCAATATGACCAAACTGTTAACTTTATCAATAACTTGAATTTGATGTTTCCTTTCTTTTCTTCTTTTTCTTGTTCTTTTTCTTTCTTTGTTTTTTTTTTTTTCGTTGATCCTTCTTTTTTTTTTCTTTTTTTTCCCTTTTTCTTTTGCTCAACACAAAACAACAGTAGAACACTTAGATACAGCAATTGGAATTGAAATTAGCACGTTGAGAAGGATTGCAAGTAAACAGATTTGTGCATTTGAATTGTAATAGACAAATTGAATCGAAATAAATAAATCACAAGGTAGAAAATTGAAGAGTGAGTGGATTCAACCTGATTTAGAGCCAGGCTCTGATACCAACTGATGCGGAAAACCCCAAAAAGACGTGGCTTAGGGACCCAACGCACACAATGAATCAAAGAACAACCAGGAAAGCTAAATCAGAGTTTAATAACACAAACCCTAGACCCAAAATTCGAAGGAACACGAACCTAGGGTATTCAAGATGGATATGGACGCCACACTCCAGAAGAGGAAGGAATTGGGAGTGATAAGTCGGTTTGAACGCCACAAGAAGAAAACCTCTTGATAAGTTCTTTAGTTCTCAAAAGAATCGAAGGAGAAACCCTTGCTTTCTATTTCACTGAAAGTTGTCTTATATCTTGATTGTCTGATTTCCAAAGCTTACAAGGGGTGCCTATTTATAGGCTTAGATAGCAATCCTAAAGAGGCAACATTCCTATTTAGGAGAAATCCCTATTTTGGAGGAATTTCGGACTAATTCCAGCACATACAATGAACTCCTATTTAGGAGTGAATGCTATCAGTTAGTTTGACTCATTAAGTAGTCCAATTATATTAATTAGGCCTGGGCTCTCTTTAAAACTTGAATTCGCACCATTTGAAGCCTGGTTGGCCTGAATGTCCAGAATCAGCCCATTTAGTTCTTCTTTAATCTTTCTGGCCCTAGCTCGTATTATTGGGCCTTTTGGAATGTGCAATGGACCTTTTGCATCAATTAAAGCCCTAGCTCGTGTTATTGGGCCTTCTGGAATGTGCAATGGACTTTTTGCATCCTTTGAAGCCTTCCACCCTTCATCTCTACGGTTCTCATCAGATTGAATGGTTTAATTCATAGAGGATGAAACCATCACATCATTTCTCATTGAAAAAGCTTCTCTTTTGGCTGTAAAGAGTCATTCATGCTCAATGATCATTAAATTTACTTTTGTATCCACAACAAATATTAAATTCATTATAACATGCACATTCTTACACCTTTTGTAATATAAATCTATTGAATTCCATTAAACAATTGAGTGATTACCTAAATTAGCTTTTCATTCATTTTTTTCTAAGTCATTCACACAAAATAATCATGATACTAACTTTTGTATCTACACCAAATATTATATTTATTACAACAAACATATATCCTTACCCTTATGGCACTCTAAATCAATTGAATTCCATTAATAAAGGGATCATTGATCTTGATTTGCATTTCTTGCAAGAATTGTATAGTTCAATTAGTCAAGGATAAAAATGTCACCTTAATTCTTGCTAGAAAGACTTCTCATTTTGTTGCAAGAATTGATTTACAAAAATTGATCAAGAAATTATTTTTTGTGTCTATACCAAACATTATATTCAATTACAACAAGTACATCTATACACCTTTGATACTCTAAATGCATTGAATTCTACCAAACAAAGGTGTCATTAATCTTAATTTGCTTTTCTTGCAAGAATTAAATGGTTCAATTCTTAAAGGATGAGACAGTGACTTCGTTTCTTGCTAACAAGGCTTCTCCTTCTATGACAGCAACAAATTAAATTAACTTTTGTGTTTATACATAGAATTACATTCATTATAATTAGCATGTCAACAGTTTGAATCATTTAAAGTCTATCATACATTGGAGTTAGTTATCTTAATTATATTTTCTTAAATGCTTTGGATGGTCCATTGCCTCAAATATGATACCATCACTTTATTTCTTACTAACAAGGCTTCAACTTTGATTACATTCCTTTAAGGCTAAATTATTTTAGAAAGGTTTTTTCCTAACCTTATAAACCTAAATAAGTAAAAATATCAACTATCCCCATCTCTTTATTAAATTTTTTATGACATTTAATATAAAGTTCTAGCTCTTTTTGTAAAGACATAAAGACTCTTATCTCTATTTTGATATTGCATATTAGATAAAGAAGGAGATCTAGCCTAGAAGCCTAACTGGATGTTTTTAGCGGTCCATTAACTACTGAAGCAATAGTTTAGGGTGGAAAGTCAACTTTATTTTTACTTATTTAGAAAAGGTTTATAAGGTGAAGAAAAAAACTTTCCTAAATTTTTTAGCCTTAGAGGAATGTATGGTACTTGAAAAGACCTATCAAGAATACATTGCAAAAAAGGGAAATAGAGTTATTAGTATCCACCCTCCCACTCTAAATTTAAGTTTGAAAATTGAGGATAGTGAGGTTATAGCCTCCCCATACAAAGCTGAAGCTACAATAAGTGTTGTAATTTAGCAAGGAAATTATACCAATCTTTATCTTCAATCAATAGGCAATTAGCTTAACCTGTTAAAGAAAAGATTGAAGAAATTTCCCTATAAGCTTTAAAACCTATGTTTAAACTAAAAGTAGAAAAAAAGGTTTTATTGAAACCCTTACCTTTAGAAGATGTTAGCTACAATATGTCAGTAAAACCCTTGAGCAAATAAAATTAGTAGATGAAATAATCAAAAGGTTAAAAAACTTTAAAGTAAAAGAAAAAGAAGTGGTTGTTATAGGAAAAGAGGAACAAATTAAAGAAGAAGACTAAAGAATATATAGATAAAATTCAAGAAATGTTCTTATCAAAATGAAATCCAATACAAAAAGATCTATCACCTTCTTATGAGAAGGAATCCATGAACATCAACAAAATGACCTTTAATATGGTCCTTACCAAGTTGTATTATCCAAGACTAATCCTAATCAACTTCTTATTAGAGGAACAACCTGAATATAATTATGTTCAATAAGATGAAAATAGTATAGGATGTCTAAATATCAAATTCCAATTGTACTTCATTATATGATGATGTTTGTAATTGCTGCAAAATCAAAGGTTAACTCTAACCTAAAAATAGCAAAATTAATAACCAGTGAATTTACTGGTTAGCTTAAATATTGGTGAAATTTTTATTTATCTAAAGAAGTAAGAGCTCTGATTTTTTCTACTATAAAGGTAGAACATAGAGTTTAACTTACTAACAATGTTAATATATTGATATATACAATATTACTATTTAGGGATCAATCCAATAAATCCATTTATTATAAATCTTACTATTTAGGGATCAAAATTACCTCCTTTAGATTTTACAACATTGATAAACATCATCATATAGTAGAGTAGAGTGATTTCTAATATTTGATCTAAATTCCATTCTATGATGTTGCTACCATCATATTGTACATAATTATACTCAAATTATTCCCATAATAAGAGGGTGACTGTAGTAGGTTTAGGATAATTTAGTCTTGTAGGGACTTTATTAAAAGTCTGCTTGTTAACTTCCATATTTTTCTTCTTTATAAAAAAGTGATGGATCCTTTTGATCTAAATTTCGTTCTAAAAAGAATATTTCCTGAATTTTATCCACGTAATCCTCAACCTTAGAATTTTTTTCTGTAATTTGTTCCTTTTTTCCTAAGAAGTATCTTTTTTTCTTTAATCCAAGGTTTTTTAACTTTTTAATTATTTCATCAACTAATTCTATTTTTTAGGATTTTTACCCATAAGAAAAATTAATACTCTTGTTTTTCAAACTAAGATACAAGTACTGCAAAAAAAGGTTAGAAACATTAATTTGTGCAATGATTCCTACTATCTTTTAGAATAGGAAAAAACGTGTGGTAAAACTACCATATGAAGTGACTTTTAATGAAAGTTAAATATCTACTAACGTCCAACTCATAGTCATGGTGCTAAAGCATTTAAAGATTTGTAAAAGAAAAAATAGATGATCTCTAAAGGAAAGGCTTATTAGAAAAAGTAATAGCCCTTGGAGTCTAGTATTTTATGTTAAAAATGTTACAGAAGTGGAAAGAGAGGTTCCAAAATTAGTCATTAATAACATGCCTTTAAATAAGGCCTTAAGATGGATTAGTCATTAATTACATTCAATAGCTTGATTAATGATTGCATCCATCATATGGAAATTCACCTCTAATTGATAATAACTCTGAAGTAGAGACAACAAGATCAAGTTAACATTTAACTCTTAATCTATGACAAAAATTAATTCACTTAATTTATCAAATTAACCAATCATTGTCAAAACATCTACTATTCAATAAAAATCTTTTTGTCATCTCATATTGGAAAAGTTCCTCATACCTCTTAGTCTTATCATACACACCATTCAACTCCTTGAGACATGTAATAAGAGTATTAGTATTTGTAATCTTTGTTACCATCAAAGTTCAAGAAACCTATTAGTTAACATCACTTATACTATTAGATCATTATCAACTTATGATATTAATAAGTCTCTAAAGATTTATCGGCAATATTCTCTGCATGATCAAACAACATAAGATTATGAAGGATAATAGGACAAACTTGCTTTGTCTTATTTGAGAACAATTCTCAAATTAATATACCAATATAAGAATTTAGTTTAATAAGCCATTTAGCATTTAATATGCAAACAAGAGATAAGTTATTACTCTTTTTGTTCTAGTTACAAAATCATATAAGAATAGAGTATAAGTTTCATGTATATATACCAAAATAAATTAAATCTTGAATAATTTTGGTTGCTCCCACTAATTTACTTAAATTAATAGTCCTCTCTACTAACTAAAAGAATCTTACTTTAAGATTTTATAATAGGCTAGGATCCCATTTAAATTATTTGACCTTAAATTAACCTAATAGATTAAATAAAAAAATTAGGTAGATAACATAATTTATCAATCAAATCACATGTAACTCCTAGATCAATTAGGTGACAACTCTTTGTTTAAACATATCATATGTGTTTTGCTTAACCATTGTCTCTAAATTTATATGATCATAAAGTAACCCATCCAAATCACAAAAATTTAGTTATCCCATCAATTATAGTATTAAACATATTTAGGTTAAGGAGGCCTTGAGGTAACCTAACAAACCTTTCTTAAATAAAGCTTTAGTTTTATACTATAATTATGGAAGGTAGCTCACCATGTTCTTAACATGTCCTTCATATTTTTCAATTGAGGAATTTTGTTAATTATAGTTAGTCTTATGTATTGGCATCACAATTATAATATGTATTGTATATATAAATCCTATGTAGAATAGGAATTCCAATATGATAATGAGTCCTAATTTGATTAGGTAAACATGAACAAAACATTGACTATGTGATCATTAACTTTGACTGATCATAACTTTTGAACCATAAGGAGTTATAGGGCTTATCATATGTCAATGGCTCTTTCCAAACTCTTTTAAGATATCTAGACAAGATACCCATTCAACCATTCATAAATTGAGAATTCATATAAAAACATTTGTAATGCTTTTAGATTGTACAAAGTTTGGTCAATAAATCTTTCAATCAAAAAATTGTTTTCTAATTGAATTAGGTATTATTTTTGTAACAAAACTCTTAATTGAAGTCCTATCATGAATTGATAACATCAAATTAATTTAATTTAGTATTTTAAATGATTGGAAATATTATTTTAAATTAAATGTACGATCAATAACTAGAATTTTACATGTGTTTACCTTTTTGTGCACATGATATGATTATGATGGCATGATGGATGGTTATGACCATATAGACTAATGTGATTGTATTTATTGATGGTCGAATGGATGTAATTTTTGGACAATAAAGATTGCATTCACTATTTTTCTCCTTTTTTTGGTTGTAAATTCTCTTCTTATTTAAATTCCCCATAAATGTAATTCAAGATTTCTCTTTAAATTATCTAATTAGGCAAGAGAACTTTGGAAAATTAGGTTGCAATTCCTTAGAATTTAAGCATTTAACTTCCTTCAATAGCTCAAGGAAGTTAGCTTAGTACAATCCATTCAAATAAAAGTCTTTAGAAAGCAATTTACAAATCAAAGAAAAAATATAATTAGATTTAATTCCTCAATTTTAATCCAATTAGGATGTTTTAATCTTGGTCAAACATTAGTTATAGTTTAGAAAACAATTTTCTAGATTACAATTGAATTAAAAATCTTTTAATTCAACAATTTAATCAAATTAGGTATTTAAATTCTAAGCAATTTTACATATTAAAATTTCAATCACATTGAACTTCTTTTAGGGTTTATCTGGCACCAAAACTTGAACACAAGAACATTTCTTGATATCATGAATGCATGTTTATAACATGTGTAAACCAGCCACAAGGTCATGACTTATGCAACCACTATTATGTTATCACCTAACAATACATTCAAAACATTTGGGAACATCTACTGTGTAGCTAGTCATGCACACTAGCATCTTTCAGCTATAAGGAACATAAGTTACCAATTGCTTATGGTTTCTCAAAGCAAAGCAAGGGTAATTAATTACCTATGTCTAGCTGGACCCCTTATTGGCTCGCATAAAGCCACTTATGCAAGGGGTAATTTTAATTACCCATGGCCAAGTCAAGTGTTCTTATCACTTAAAAGCCATAGGCCTTTTGGCTGTTGATCATGTTTTAACCAATTTCTTTTTGTTGTTTTTCTTTGACCAAAATTAAATTGGAGAAAACATATCAACTTGTAGTAACAACAAATCAAAATATAAACCAATCAAATTGATAATCAATAACAAACAAACACATAATCAAATTATATTTAACAAGTCAACCTAAACTTTGATACCATTACTAGAAATCACAAAAGTATTTATCAAATAAATATGCAATGGAAAAGATGATTTAATTTTCTTATTCCTAAGAGCAAATTGATTGTTTGTTAAATATAATTATAATTTAACCTAAAATATAGAATAATTGTTAAAGTAATCTTCAATTCTTCTTCTCTTTCAAGTCAATTAATGGGTTGTTGCAAACCACCATTGTCCAAGCGTTTGGCCTTTAATAGTAACCTATATAGACAAAGGGGAAACAACTCTTATAACCTGAAATCCGTTTAGCAAGAAAGGGAGGAGGAGACCAGAAACCCTAATGTGTTAGGTATATAGCATGTAACTATCTAATGAGATATTTATAATGATTATAGTTCTAAAATCTTATTTGGGTTACTTATGTCAATTTTCAATAAATTGCACTTTATTCTTTGTATTTTCAAATATCATATATTTCACCTCATAAGTTTCTCAAACTTTTCAATGAAGTCTAACTTGATTTCTATATTATATTTCTTTAATTGTCCTAATATGTGTGACCTATTAGAATCTTAAATGTTAAGACTATCAAAATGGTTTGATTAATTCCTTCAGTGCATAGCTTGTCAATGTAATTTAATACTTTCATCATACTAACATTCTAATTAAATAAAGAGTGTGAAATTAATGTCTACTTTATATTTTCTAATTATATTAGTTCCTAAACATTCGTAAGGTTATTAATTTCATGAATGAAATCAAAATTACCTATAAATTATCATTTCACCTTATGCAAGGATTTCTTAAATCAATACTCATTGAGAACAAATAGAACATTCTCCTATGATTACTTTAGGATGATGAATTCTTTATTGATTGCTCGATTATCTCTATGTAGTTCATGATATACCCAATTTCACCTCCATATGTGATCCTTAATTAGGACAACCTAGAGGTATGATCAAAGCATACCAATTTCTATATGAGATACCTTGGTGATCTCATATTTAATAATCACTTATATGATCATCATATGAGAAGTTTTTTAAATACATAAGTAATGTTCCATTTAGGAATTCTTATAGCAGGTCAATTTAGTAAACTATTTTTTTTTTTTCAATTAACAAGCACCCACATATTTGTTTAAGTATCTTTATACTTTAGTTTATAAGATCCACTATTTTCTTCATAAGAAAGAAACACAACATGTGTCAATCCGACAACTCCATCAATGTCTAATCTTGATGGCTCATCAACTAGGAATATTTAAAAATAATACTTTGATAAAATAAGTATCTCATAATTATGATCTCATCATAAGTACCATTGCTGAGTATATTTATTCCATTAACTTTATCTTTAAAGTTTATCAATGACTATATCTTTATATAAACAATACTAAAGATAAAGAATATTTTTAATTGATATATAACATGTATGAAAATGCTTTTATAATAGTAACCAATACATTGAATTTTTTTTAAAAAAAATTATATATATATATATTCTTTTTTATTTTATATTTTTTTCTAATTTTTTTGGAATTTTTTACAATTTCACAAATCATTTTTAAAAATTGCCACACTATAAAAAAAGATAATGTGGCATCCAAGTCAACATTGGGCATTTGATATAATACATTAATGTGACAAAATTAATGATAAACTAAAAGAAAAGGACCAAAACCATTAATGAAGAAAACATAAGGGACTAAATTTGACAAAAAAAAATGTTGTAGATAAAAATTAAAAGGCTATGAAACGTAAAGGGTCAAATTAGGCTTTTTGCCATCTTTATTAGCTTTCCTTTCAAGGATTGAATGATTTAATTCCTAAAGCATGATTTCTTACTAACAAGGTTTCTCCTTTTTATCCAAGCACACATTGATTACAAAATGATTATAAAGTTAACATTTGTATCCAAACCAAACATTATATTCATAATGACAAGCACATCAATACACCTTAGAAATGCTAAATCAATTGAATTTTATGAAACACAGGAATCAGTAATCTTAATATGTTGATTGAATGGTTCATTACCTAAAAGGAATTAACTTTTGTATTTAAATCAAACATGACATTCATTGCTACAAGCACATCAATACATCTTCCATAGTTTGAATTAATTGCAATCCATCAAACATAGGAATCATCAATCTTGATTAACTTTCGTACGTTATTAGAATGGTTCATTGCCAAAAAATGACACTATCACTTCATTTCTTGCTAGCAAGACTTCCCCTTTTCTTGCTCTGTGTCATTCACATAAAATGATTATAAAATTAACTTTTTTTTTATAGCAAACATTGAAATCATTGCGACATACATGTCCTTACATTTTTGGTAGCCTAAATCTCTTGAATTCCATCAAACTAACTAGCCATTGATCTTGATTAGCTTTCCATAAATGGTTTGAACTCTTTGTTGACTAAAATATGAAACCATCACTTCATTTCTTGATAATAAGGCTTTACCTTTCTTTGCATAAAGTCATTCACACAAAATGATTATCAAACTAACTTTTGTGTCTACATTAAATGTTATATTCATTATGAAGAGCATGTCCTTACACCTTGGTACTCTAAAGTTGTTAAATTCCATCAAACCAAGGAGTTATTGATCTTCATTAGGTTTTCTTACATACATTAAATGGTTTAATTCTTAAATATGAGACTGTCATTTAATTTCTTGCTAACAAGGCTTCTTCTTTCATTTTAAAGACTCATTCACACAAAAATATTATTAAATTAACTTTTGCATCCACACCAAACACTGTGTTCAATAAGATAACCATACCTTTACACCTTTCACACTTTATGTGCACTAAATTCCATAAAGTATAAGCTTAATTGGTTTTGATTAGGTTTCATTATAAGGATTGAATGTTTCAAATCCTATATGATGGGGTTGTCACTTCATTTCTTGCCAATAAGGTTCTTCTTCTATTACAAGGACTTATTCATATAAAATGATCATGAAATTAACTTTTATATTTACAACAAGCATTACATTCATTACAAGACACATTAATAAACCTTTAGTAATATAAATCTATTAAAGTCTATAAAAAAATGAGTCATTGATCCTAATATATCAATTGAATAATTCATTGCCTAAATGATATAACCGTCACTTTATTTCTTATTAACAAGGCTTCTCCTTTTATTATTTAGAGTTATTCATGTGAAATTATCATAAAATTAACTTTTATGTCTAAAGCAACATTATTTTTATTGCCACAACTACATCAATACAGTTTTGGTTGTTTGAATTAATTAAAGTCCAACAAAAATAGGAATCATTTATCTTGATTAGCTTTTCATATATAGTTTGAATGGTTTATTGCTTAGAAAATGAGATTAGCATTTCATTTCGTGCTAACATGGCTTCTCATTTCATTACATAATGGCATTTACATAAAATGATCATAAAATTAACTTTTGTGTCTACACCAAACATTAAATTCAATCTAACAAGCACATCCTTACACCTTTGATAATTTGAATCCATTGAATTAAAGCAAACAAAGGAGTCTTTTATCTTAATCAACTTCTTATACATGAAGTGGATGATTCATCATCTAAAAGATTTTGTCAATTCATTTCTCATTAATAATTATTCACCCTTTGTTGCATAAACTATTCACACAAAATTATCATGAAATTACCTTTTATGGCTATAACAAATGTTAGAATTGTTTATGATTAATGGTAAAAAGTTATACCATTTAAGTAAACAAATCAATAGCAGTATAGTGCACAAATGCAAGGGTTGATACCAAAAGGATTTGTTTAATTTATTCAAATCATCTAACTTTGCAGCAAATTAGTTATGTCATACATATGACAATAGTCGATTTGGTAAAACAAGTAGGAGTTTTGATAAAGAACTTAACAATCTAAACCATTCAAAAAAGGCTAGCAATTTGTAAATAAATTTAGGCTATAGCAAAAGATTGTAAGTAGATATAAAAAGGTAAACACTAGGAATCTAATTTCATTATACACATCAATTCTATGTCTTCAATAATTATTAGTTCAATTTCAGGGTTGGTTCTCTCTTAGTATTATCATTTGTTGGTGTCTAGCTATAATCAAGTGTTCCTAATCATTAAACTACCTTGGCGTTTGACTCATTTAATGAATAAAACCTCATTAAACCCATTAGAACAATAAAAACCAAAATCCTATCCTAGCATGATGTTTGCGTCACTAAGAATTAACTCATTCAAGAGCGCACACACAACATGTGAATATGACATCTTCCTTACTTCTGTCTCATATAATCCACTAAAATATTGAACTAATTTATAACTTAAGCATAAAACAAAGAAATTTTGTGTAAGTTACTTCTCGTAGCTATGAATTTAGTTCATAAAGATCATGGTAAAATGAAACAAGTACACAACATGGCAGAAAAATTAGTTTCTAAAGAACCTCTCTCTTTTCTCGCCTAGCTTCACACCTTTCGCCTCCTTTCGCCACCTTTTGCTCCCTTTTTTTATAGCAGAATAGCACCTCTTAACATGTAATCTTTCTTCCATAATCTTAGCTGCCATCTAGTCCACCAAATACATCCTTAATTTTCAGCAGAAATTATAACATCTGCAAATCAGTTGTGCACTGCTGTTTTAGGTTGTTCTTTCCTAATCTATCCCTTTAATTTTAGCTCTTAATTTCCTTGATAAGTCTCCATTAATCCCTGAAATTACTGTACAATCTTGGCTATTGATCTTTCTTCACAAATCATGACCAATCATCTCATTAAAATCACATTTAAATCCTGTAATTCCAGTAAATTCAACTTGCAATGAAATTTCTGCCTTCAAAATGATTGTACTAGACTGGGCTATAAACACAAAAGTTATAGCCTTATGTCTAAGCTTTCTGTAGGTTATAGAGTTGCATCGATTTGATATCAACTCCTATATTCCTTTTTTAGCCATTAAAATGGTTAATTGCTGGAACTTGATAAGAATGTCTTTTAAATTAATTTCCTTCGACTACTTAGCATCTTTGTTCTCCATTTCATGCCATAATCTTCAAAAGTTATTTCTAAAATCACTTACCTACAAAATGCCTCACTAAACATATCAAACAACCAATTTAATAAAGCATAAATTGTAAATAAATCATAAATACTGTCACAATTATGACACTATCAAATACCCCCAAACCTGACATTTTCTTCAGGTCCTCAAGTAAAACAAAACAAAATTGAATTAACATAAAATCTAACTCATTTTTCATAGGAACAGCGATGATTGCATTCAAGCACATGCAACAAGGCCCTTGAACCCTCTAAGTTCAATCCAAGATGACATGAGTTGCTGTCCTCATGACGGTGTTTTAGAAGATGATTAGCCCACAAATTCTTATCATGAATCAATGGCATGTCTTAAGAAGAGAAACAAAAGTAAACAGAAATCTACACCCTAAAATGAATGATTCTCAACTAGAATTCCGACCAAGATATCAAAATGAGGGCAATATTGGTCATATCAAAAAGATTACTCCTAATATCCATGCATACTCTTAATCAAATTTATACACATTTCAATAAGGATAATAAAATATTGACACTTAAATTGCAATCTCCTTTCAACTACTACAAAAGAAAGTAGCAAACGAGTATGCGGATATAATATAATATATATATTATAATATCCATATATAGTGTCTCTCTTTTAACACCATAAAAATTCTTACTTAAGCACTTGCCTTTATCTGAATAATATCAATGTGATGAAAGCACTCAGTCACTCAACAAGGAATTAACTTATAGTACTTATATCTCTAGCCATTATTTGATGTGAAAGTTGACATAGGTGCCATATTAATCCTTTTCACTAAGTAACTCAAAACATTAGAATAATTTTTTTTTAAACTTGTTTACTTAAACTCTACTTAGCCTAGCTACAAGTAAAAAATATCACATGAAACCATGCTTTAATACAATACAGATAAACCTAAGCACATACACTTTAACCATCATATCAATCAAACACTTTTAACTCAATCAAACAAGCTTTTATTAAATTATAAATCAATAATCAAGTAGAAAGAGTATCATCCCCAAATATAAACAAATATAGAAATAAATAAATAAATAAATAAAATGAGACAATCACACATACAATACAATACCCCTAAACCTGCATGAAACTTTGTCCTTAAATTGTAAAAACAAAGAATGCATGAACATTTGGAATGCATGATGAAGTAACTAATAAAAGAAAAACAACCATACCTAATGGTTACCTCCTAACAAGTGCTATATTTAACATCTAGGCAAGACAAAGTACCATAACTAAGGCTCGATTAAATCAACAAATCCACCACTGCCACAATGAGGAAGCTCTCCACGTACAATTTTAAGCGACAATCGTTAACTTTAAAGAGTTNAGTTTTCTGTTTTTATATTTTCTATCTCTAGAGCACCATGAGGAAATACTTGCTTACCAAGAATGGTCCTAACCACCTATACTTCAATTTTCCTAGAGAGAGTCACAAATATGAGTCATACATACCTTGGTGAAACTCTTTCCATTATTTTATTGTCATGATAGATCTTGGTCTTTCCTTGTAAATCTTTCCATTTTCATGAGCCTACACTTGAAGCCACTCTAATTCATTTCACTGCAACTTTCTTATATCTTCAGCCTTGCTTATGTCCAAATTGAGATGCTTAATTACCTAATAGCTTGATGCTTCGATTCTACTGGTAAGTGACATGCCTTACCAAAGATAAGCCTATAAGGGCTCATTTCAATTAGAGTTGTATACACAGTTCTATATGCCTAAACAGCATCATTTAACTTCACTGCCCAATCCTACCTTCTTTATTCATAGTCCTCCCTAGTATTGCCGGTATTTGTTTGTTGCTCATCTTCTATACTCTTATACTGAGGATTTGCGCGGATGATTACAATGTAGCTTACTTGAGGAGTAATGTTGTACTTATTCAATAATGCTAAAAAATGCTTTGTTACAAAAAGTGAGTACCTCCATCACTAATGATGACTCCAGGAGCACCAAATATAGTAAAAATCATATCTTTTAAAAAACTAAGCAAAATCTTACCCATCGTTGGCCTTGGTAGCCATTGCCTCAATCCACTTAGACATATAATTAATAGAAACAAGTATATAATTATACTCAAAAGAAGGAGAAAGGGCATCATAAAATCAATCCCCCATACATCAAACAATTCTACAACTAGGTTACCTATGAATAGCATCTCATTTTGCTTGCTTATATTGCCTACTCATTGGCACCTATCACATATTGCATAAAATGAAATGGCATATTTGAACAAAGTCAACCAAAAGAAACTTGGTTGCAATACTTGAGCTACCTTTATTTTTTTTTAACCAAAATGCCACTCACAACTAAGCTCATGGCTATGTTATAAGATGCTCCTCTACTCTAATTTAGGAACACACTGCCTTATAATTTGGTCTAAATAATGCTTGAATAGGTGTGGCTCATCCCAAAAATAATGCTTTAACATGGACAAAAATCTCTTCTTTCCTTGCAAGTTTAAATTAGGATTGGAAGTGTCACCAGCCAAATAATTTACAATATTTGCATACCAAGGCTTGTCCTCATGGACTAAGAAAAGTTATTCATCAAGAAATCTTCATTTAATGGCACAACATTTTAAATTTTGCTTTCATGACTAGGTTCCTCGCTAAGCTATGATAAGTGATTTGCCACGACATTCTTGTTCCCTTTTTTTATCCTTAATTGTCAAATCAAACTCTTGCAACAATAAAATCCAGGTTTAGCATATTTCTTTGTGAGTGATTATTTAAGAGTAGCATGATCATAATAAATAATTGCTTTCAATCCAAGCAAGTACGAGTGGAATTTTTCTAAATCAAAAGCCACTATTAAAAATTCTTTTTTAGTGGTTGAATAGTTAAATTGAACATCATTTAATGTCTAACTCGCATAATGGATAGCCTGAGGTAATTTATTCACTCTTTATCTTAAAATAGCCCTAGCAGCATAATCAGATGCATCACACATTAATTGAAAAGGAAGAGACTAATCAAGTGTAGTAAGAATGGGAATAGATGTTAACTTTTTCTTTCAAAGTTTTAAAAGCATCAAGACAATCATTATTGAAATCAAAGCAACATTCTTAGCCAATAAGTTACATAAAAGCTTGCATATTTTTGAAAAATCATTGATGAAACACTTGTATAAACTTGAATGACGAAGAAAACTACGCACTCCCTTGACAGAAGTAGGGTTTGGTAATTTAGCAATTAAATCAACTTTTGCCTTGTCTACTTCTATTCCTCTAGCAAACACAATATGTCTCAAAAGTATACCTTACTTAATTAGGAACTTGCTTTTCTTCCAACGTAATATTAAATTTGTCTCACAACATCTTTTAAGCACTAGGGTTAAAATATGGAGGCAATCATCAAATGAATCACCAAAAAATGGAAAAATTGTCCATAAATTCCTCAATAAACCTTTCTATCATGTCCAAGAAGATTGACATCATACATCTCTGAAAGGTTAGAATAGCATTGCAGAAGCAAATTGCATCCTCCAATAAGCAAAGGTTCCAATTGGGCAAGTGAACATTATTTATTCTTGATATTAGGTGCAATTGGAATTTGATTGTAACCTAAAAAGATATCTAGAAAATAATAATAAAAATAACCAGCTAACCATTCAAGCATCTAATCAATAACTAGAAGAGGGAAATGATATTTTTTATAGCGACATTCAATTTCTAGTAATCAATACACATTCTCCATTATGTTGTCATTTGTTGTGGCACTAACTCATCCTCTTCATTCTTGGAAATTGTAGTGCTAGACTTCTTTGGCACCACACGGATTGGACTTACCCACTTGCTATCAAAGATTAGATAAATGATACCCTTATCAAGCCATTTTAATAGTTCTACCCATATAACTTCTTTAATAGTAGGGTTCAATCTCCTTTGCACATCTCTGCTTGGTTTTCCATTCCTTCTAACAAAATCTTATGTATGCACATAGTTAGGCTAATCCCTTTAATATCAATAATGGTCCACCCTATGGCCACACTATGCTTTCTTAACACATTAAGCAGCTTACTCTTTTTGATAGGGGATAAATCAAAAGCTATAATGACTAGAAGAGTCACATTTTGCCCAAGGAAGGCACATTTCAAATTAAAAGGAAGTGGTATAGAAAAGGTAAAGTATATCTCTTCCATCTATCAAATTACCTATTTAACAGGTTCACTACCTTTTCAAGAGTCCATTTCTCAAGCAACTTAACTTGATCCCATGTAATGATTTTTGAAACCAAAACATTAACTTTTGACTTATTAGTCAAAAACAATGTTGTAGTACTCTTGCTACATATCTTGAAGGAATTTCCTTAAGTTTTAGGATAGTGGCATTCATAACCTTATAATAAATCCTATGAATAAGGATTAAGTTTTCCAAAGCAAGCATTATATCAAATCCCTTAGTTTTTATAATTAAACATAAACAATGCATTAAATTAGGATCTGATAATGATAAGGTAAAATTTGAAAGATAAGAGAACTAAATAGGTCTATCACTTAAAGTAGATTGTTGTTTGGGTTAAAGAATGTGCCATCTAAATTTCAGAAAATTATGAATGAAATCTTTAATACTTTTTCAGCATTTATGATTGTAGAAGGATTAGATTGTAGCTTCATTTCTTATTTACAATGATTCTCCTATCATTGCAAGGACTCATTCACACAAAAGATTAGAAATTTGTGCCCACACAAAAGATTATATTCATTATGATGAGCAACACACCCCTATACCTTTGGCATTATGGATCTATTAAACTCCATCAAACAATAAAATCATTGATCTTGATTTGCTTTTATTATAGGTATTAAAGGGTTTAATTCCCAATAATTAGGACTGACTTCATATCTTGCTAATAAAGTTTCTCCCTTCATTGCAAGCACTCATTCACATAAAATGGTTATGAAATTAACTTTTGTGTCTCCACCAGACATTATATTCAATTGCAACAAGCATGTCATCATAGCTTTGGCACTTTAATTCTATTGAGTTCCATAAAACAAAGGAGTTATTGATCTTGATTAGCTTTTCTTGTAGGGATTGAATGATTCAATTCCTAAACAATAAGGCCATCACTTCATTTCTTGATAACAAATCTTCTCTTTTTGTTGCAAGAACTCATTCACTTAAAATGATCTCGAAATTCATTTTTGTGTCTACAACAAACATTACATTCATTACAATAAGCATGTTAATATGCTTTTAATAGTCTGAATCCATTGATATTCATCCATTATAAATGTCATTGATCTTTATTAGCTTTTCTTACAAGGATTGAATGACTTAATTATTGAATTATGATCTTTTGTTAACAAGGCTTATCCCTTCTCTGCAGGGATTTATTTGCACATAATGATCATGAAATTAACTATTGTTTCTGCACATTATATTCATTATGAAAATCATATCCTTATACCTTTCACACTCTGAATTTATTAAATTCTATGAAGTAAAGGAGTAATTGATCTTGAGTAGCTTTACTATAGAGATTGAATTGTTCAATTCTTAAAGGATAAGACCATCAAATCATTTCATGCTAATAAAGCTTCTCCTTTTTGTTGGAAGGACTCATTGACATAAAATTTAATATCATGCTGCAATCCATAAATGAATGGAATTGAGAGTAATAAGTTGAGTTGAAATGCCATAATACAATAATCATGATAAGTTTGTCTAGTAGTAGGTTTTAATGCAACTTGCACCATCTCAATAAGAATAAATTTATACTGTTGTTGATGCAAGCTAATAAGCTCTTAGGATAGCAAAAGGAAATCATTATAACCTTGCATTAAGGGTAAGTTTCTCCTATGGTTTTAATAACATAATTGACCTTAGAAAAGAAACTTCCTAGTTTATAAACTTGGGAAGATGATGAAGAAGGAAGAGTCAAATTTTGTAAATAGTTATTATCTAAATTTTCACTAATTACTATTTCTTTATTTATATTTCTACAAAAAAACTCAATTTTAAACAATTGATTCAGTCTTAGCCTATCTATGCCTCACCATGTCACCTTTTTATAAGAAGGTGATAAATCTTTTTGACCTGAGTTTTGTTTTGATAAGAACATTTCTTGAAGTTTGTCCATATAATCCTCAACTTCTAATTCCCTTTCTGTAATTTGTTCCTTTTTTCCTAATACAGAAATATTTTTTTTTAATCTAAGGTTTTTTATCCTTTTGATTATTTCATCGACTAATTTTATTTTTTTAGGATTTTTTCCTGACATGTTGTAATTTATTTCTTTTGATGACATGGGTTTAAATAAAACCCCTTTTTCCATTTCTAGTTTAACCAAAGATTTTAGAGCTTTCTAAGCCACTTCTTTTATCTTTTCTTTAACTCTATTAAACTAACTTCTTATAGATTAAAGATAAAAATTAGAATAATTTTCTTATTACATAATAGCACTGGTAAAAGGCTCCATTTTATATGGTGAAACTATAAATTTGCAGTCATTTATTTTTACAATTAGGTTAAGTGTAGGAAGGTTCTTTTTTCCTTTTCTAGTAACATATTCTTGATATGCTTTTGCAAGATACATGCATTCTTTTGGTGCTGAAAAATTTGGGAAAAGTTTTTTCTTAAGTTTGTAAACTTTTTGCAAATAAGTAAATATATCTATCACTCTCATACTATTGGTATATATCTTATGACATTTAGGCCATACTTCTTGTTCCTTTTCATTAAAGGTCATAAAAAACCATTTTCCTTTTATAGTAATTTTAAGAGAAAAAAATAACTCTTTCACCTTGTCATCTACCTCATTGACTACTTCAAAGACATAAAGACTCCTGTCTTTATCCCAATACCCAATATTAGAGAGAGAAGGAGACCTAAGTCTAGGAGCCTAACTAGATGTTTCTAGTACTGAAGTAAAAGTTAAGGGAGGAAAGTCAACTTTATATTGAAGTTGACTAACCTGCTCTCTTATTCTTCTAGTGCCTTCCAACTCAATAATTGATACTAAGGAGGTAGAGAATCTAGATTTAACCTTTTCTTTTCCCTTTTTGAGGTTTAACCTCACACTTTAAGATGGAGCAAATTGAATTTTGACATCCCCATCATGGAATTTAATTACTTCTTCCACTTGTTTATTAACCTATTTAACAGGTTCAACTACCTTTTGTAAAACCCATTTTTCAGGTAATTTAACTTGATCCTAAGCAATTGTTTTAGGAATCATAACATTAGATTTTGTCTTATTAGTTAAAAATAATGTAGTCGTCCCTTTATCAGCAAATTTTGTTGCAATTTTCTTAATCCCTAGGATAGTGATGTTCATAACCTTATTATGTATCCTTTAAATAAGGATTAGACTTTTTAAAGTAGGCATCATATCAAATCCTTTAGTTTTAATATCCAAACATAGAGCATGCATTAAATTAGGATATAATAATGACAGGGTAAAATTAGGAAAATAAGAGAACCAAATAGGTCCATCACAAAGAGTAGACTCAATTACTCCTAATAAGGAGTCATGGAATCAATTATGTCTTTTGTCTTTAACACATATAATTGTTAAGTTATTTAAACCCAATCTAGTAGTAAGTTTTGATGCTCCTTGCACCATCCCAAATGAATAAATTTATACTTTTGTTGATGCAAACTAATAAGCTTTTGGGATAGCAAAAGGAAATCATTATAACCTTGCATTAAAGATAAAGTTTCTTCTATTGTTTTAATAACATAATTGATCTCAGAAAGGAAACTTCCCTATTTATAAACCTGGGAAGACGATGAAGAAAGAATAGTCCAATTTTGTAAATAACTATTATCTAAATTTTCACTAATTACTATTTCTTTATTTTTATTTCTAGAAAAACTATCACTTTTAAACAATCAATCGAGTCTTAACTTATCCATGCCTCACCATATCACTATCAATGTCTTAAGCCATAACCTTACACGTGTACACACGATTAACATGGGTACAAAGGCAGCATGACTTGGGGTTTCAATTGTGAGACAAAAATAAGATTAAACATTCAATTATTTATAAGATCAATATTCCTCTAGGTTTAAGGCTATGACACCATTCCTTTGTTGGCAACACAAGATCATACACACAGATATAATAGAATTATACACATAAATACATAACATATAAAACTAATTTAAGCACATTGGTATAAAAGAAGATAACAAAGAAAAGAGTAGAGTACTTATAGAAATAAAATTTTCATTAAACACAAAAAGTTGTTACAAACTTATGTCACAAAGAGGGGAGGAAAGAAGAAATGTTATTAGAGAGAGGAAAAAGCTAACTTCATAAAGAAGCTAATTAGACTCTATCCCTCTTAGCTTATAAGGGGTCATATTTATACATAGAAAAAGGTGATAACCGTAATGGAAGGAATCTACTTTTCAAAGTGGAATGCTCCATTATTTTGCCATTATCCTTCACTTTTCCTAAAGTAGTTTTATTAAAACTGACCCATAACATCTTGTCCACCGAAAGTTGCTCGTCTTTTTCTCTTTGCATCACATATGGGTCTTAGGAATCTTGTATAATATCATCATTGAGGTACTTTTGATTGCTCTCAGCTTGTCCAGCTTGGGTGTTTTCATCTGATTGGAGCAAAACAACCATCATTTCTAATAACCTTTCTTTTGATATAGACTCCATTAAAGTCTTTAATATATTAGTAGAAGTGGGCTTGGGTGGTGGAGCCTTAGGACCATTTATACAAATGACTCCTTTTCTTATGTAGACTCCATCATTAAAAAAAAAAAAAAACCAAATTTTTTTCCACCATTGGATATTAATCGGTCTTGTTAGCCATGGAACATGTCTAATGTCAACATATAAGATATTAGCTTGTTTAGCCATAAGGGTATAGTCCCATTTAATAATCCATGGAACATGATATCAGACTATAAACATTAACAAGGGATCTTTAACCTTTTTGTTTGCTATAGAAAATTGTTTATAAACAGTTCGTACCTTATGGGATAGAGTTAAATGGTGTAAACCCCACTTAAAAAAAAAACAATTTGGAAATCTTTTCAGATCATTTGGTAAATGTATTTGAATGAACCAACTACATTAGAGAAACTAATGAATTTTGTGTGGAATTGGGAGTACATGGATAATAGTTGGAGTTAGTAGCTCTCCTAGGGTTCCCTCATTTGGGATCCATATCCTTTTGACATATGTAAATGTTTTTCCAACATGTCTCTCTTTCATATTGGATTAAGGAGAAACCTTGTTAGAAAGAAATTTAGTGATGTTATCATCCATCAAGAATTTAACAATTCAATACTTATAAGAAAAGCTAATAAAAATCAATGACTTTTTTGCTTGATGAAATTCAATGGATTTAGAGTACCAAAGATGTAAAGTATAATGTTTGGTATTGACAAAAAAGTTAATTTCATGAATATTTTATGTTAATGAGTCCTTGCAATAAGACGAGAAATCTTGTTAGTAAGAAATGAAGTAATGGTCTCATCCTTTAGGAATTGAACAATTTAATACATTCAAGAAAATCAAATCAAGATCAATGACTCTTTTGTTTGATGGAATTTAATGGATTCAAAGTGCCAAAGTTGTAAGGACTTGCTTGTCACTATAAAAATATTGTAGACATAAAAGTTATCATAATCATTTTATGTGAATAAGTCCTTGTAATGGAAAGAGAACTCTTTTTAGTAAGGAAAAAAGTGATGGTCTCATCATCTTTTGTTTGAAATCACTTATTAGTGTTGACATTTAAGGTAGTTTCATGATTTCATAGAAGTTCATGCAATAAATAAGCCATTACTTAATTAGCTTTCAACATACAATAATCATATTGACATTCATACATGATTGGTGTATACATTTAAGTAATGTTCAAGATTCCTTTGTGTGAATTACTCCTTGGAATGAAAGGATAAGCCTTATTTGCTTGAAATGAGGTGACAAGCATGTTTTTCAAGCAAGGAACCATCCTCTCCATTTTAGAAAGTTAATCAAGAGAAATGACTCCTTTATTTGACATAATTCAATTGATTAAGATTGCCTAAGGTGTATCCATGCAATGAATATTACATTATTTGTAGACTCAAAAGTTTAGGAGTCAAAGGTATAATGATGTACTTGTTGCAATGAATATAATGTTTAGTGTAGAGATAAAATTTAATTCCACGATCATTTGAGTGAATCTCTCCTTACATGAAATAAAGTTATGCACTAATCCTTTAGGACTTGAATCATTCAAACCTAGTAAGGAAAGTTAATCAAGCTAGATGACTCCTTTGTTTGGAGGAACTAATAGGATTGAGAGAGTCAAAGTTATAATTACTTGCTTGTCATAAAGAATATGATGTTTAAAGCAAACACAATTATTAATTTCATGTTAAACCTATTAGCAAAACAATGAAGGTGTGTTCATATTAATCGTGTAAATGTTTATATTGCTGAAGGTGTGTTCATATATTAATTTTATTTGAATTTTTTTTGTTTTAATTTTTATTAGTTTAATTGAAACCAAATTCCTCCCTCTAAATATAATATTTATTGTAGGTGTAAAAGTTATTTTTAAGATCATTTTGTTTAAATGAGAATTTGCAATGAAAGGTGGAGTCTTGTTAGGAAGAAATGAAGATTAATAAGCTATTATTTTTATAAAGAACTTTAAAATAATCACATTGCCCTCGACAACTTGATTCATAATTAGAATTAAAACTAGAAGAATTATCTTCTCCTATAATGACACCTAATTCCAGATCCTCTTTTTCTGAATCACTATCACATAAAAAAATATTCATCAATGACCTCTTGAGGCCTTCATCTATAAATAATTTTAAATTTTTTTGTTTTGTTTTACACTTATTAGTGTAATGTCATCTAGTTTTTGTACTAGAATGATTCTGTGAGACTAATGAATTTCATAAAAAAAAAAAAAAGAGTCATTGATCTTGATTAGCTTTTTTTATTGGTATTAAATGGTTGAATTACTAAGTACGAGATTTCCACTTCATTTTTTGCTAATAAGTTTTATCTTTTCATTCCAAAGATTCATTTACACAAAATGATCATAAATTTAATTTTTGTGCCTTCAAATATTATATTCGTTTGTGTCAACCATTGCTTACATTATTGGCATGCTAAATCCAATGAATTTCATAAAAAAAAAAATTATTGATCTTGATTAGCTTTTTTCTGCAAGGATTGAATGGTTTAATTCCTAGATGGCGAGATCATTACTTCATTTCATGCTAACAAGACTTCTCTTTTTCTACAAATACTCATTCACACAAGATGAGCACGAAATTAACTTTTGTGTTAACACCAAACATTACATTCATTATAACAAGTTTATTAATATACATTTCATTGAATGAATTAATTGAAATCTATCAAAAATAGTAGTCATTGATCTTAATTAGCTCTTCTTACATAGTTTGAAAGGTTCATTAGATGAAAGATGAGACCATTACTTCATTTCTTGCTAACGAGGCTTCTCTCCTTTCATTGCATTGAGTCATTCATACAAAATGATAATGAAATTAACATCACACGTGCACCAAACATAATATACATTTGCAACAAGAACATCCTTACATCTTTACTCCTTTTAATCTATAAAAACCCATCAAACAAAGGAGTTATTGATCTTGATTAGCTTTTTTGATAGGTAGTGAGAGGTCCAATTATTGAAGGATGAGTCCATCACATCATGTCTTACTAAGAGGATTTCTCCTTTGGGTGAAAGGAATCATCCAACCAAAATGATTGTGAAATTAGATTTTTGTATCTTTACCAAACATTATATTCATTTAGGGCAAGCACATACTTACACCCTTGACATTTTGAATAAATTAAATTCTATCAAACAAAAGAGTCATTAATCTCAATTAGTTTTTGTTGTAGGTAACAACTCATTAATATGAAATGCCCAAATCTATCTCACTTTAGATGGTGCAAAAATTTGTTTAGAGGTAATATTTTTAATACCCTTAGTAAGGACATCTTTAGTTAGCAAGTTGAAATCCTTACTCAACTTTTACTATGGAAAAGATTTGAGTTTTTGAATCTTTAGTTAAATAAAAATCACACTAGCATTTAAACTGACCAGTAAATCCATTAAATATAAATCCTACTAGTTGAGAGTTTGAATTACCTTTTAATTTTGTAGTAGTTACAAATATCATCATATAATGTAGTAGAATAAGAATTTGATATTCTAACATACCATTAAGGTTTCATTCTACTATGCTACTACTATCACATTGAATATAACTATATTCAAGTTGTTCTTCTAATCAAAGGTTGACCAAGGTTAGTGTTGGATAATATAATTTTGTAGTGACCTTATTAAAGGTTGTTCTATTAGTGTTCATCTTTTCCTTCTTATAAGAAGGTGATTGGTCTTTTTGTACCAGGTTTTGTTTTGATAAGAACATTTGCTAAAGTTGATTTATATATTCTTTACCCTTTTCTTCTTCTTTTTCTTTGATTTATTCCTATTTTCCTAGAACATAGGCTTTTTTTCCTTTTATTCCAAGACAATTTATTTTACTAACTTTTTCATTTTAGGATTTTTACCTAACATATTATAACTTACTTCTTTTGAAGGTAATGGTTTAAATGAAATCATTTTTTCTATTTTTAGTTTAACTAGAAGTTTTGGAGCTTGTAGAGAAATTTTCTCAATCTTTTCTTTAACTAAACTAAGCTAATTGCCTATTAACTAAAGATAAAAATTGGTATAGTTTCCCTGCTAAAATATAACATTAGATGAAACTTTAGCTTTGTAAGGAGAGGTTATAACCTCACTATCTTCCACTTTTAAGCTTAAATTTAAAGTATAAGGGCAGATACTAATACCTTCTTTCTCTTTTTTGTAGTGTATTCTTGATAAGTTTTTTCAAGAATTATACATTCCTCTAGTGCCAAAAAATTTGAGAAAGGTTTCTTCTTAATCTTATAAAATTTTTCTCAATAGGTAAAAATATCAACAACTCCCATTTCACTAAGGTATTTTTTACGACATTTACACCTAAGCTCTTGCTCCTCCAAGCTAAAGGTCATAAAAAAAAACCATTTTCTTTTTATAAGGAAAGTAAAGTAACTCTTTCGCCTTTTCTTCTACCTTATTAATTTCTTTAAGAATATAGAGACTCCTATCTTCATCTTGATATCTCATATCAAATAAAGAGAGAGATCTAGGTCTAGAAGCTTGACTAGACATTTCTAGTGGTTCATTTACCACTAATGTAGTAGTTGATAGTAGAAAGTCAACTTTATACTAAAGTTGACTAACTCGCTCTTCTATTCTTCTTATATCTTTAATTCAATAATTGGTATTAAAGAGGTAGATTATGTAGGTTTAACCTTTTCTTTTCTCATTTTTAGGTTTAACCTCATACATTGAGATGGAGTAAATCAGATGTCAGCATCCCCATCTTTGTATTCAATAATTTCTTCCATTTGTTGATTTACCTATTGAATAGGTTTGATAACTTTTTCTAAAGTCCATCTTTTACGTAATTGAACCTAATCTCATGTAATGGTTTTAGGAATCAAAACATTAGCTTTTGACTTATTAGTAAAAAATAATGTTATAGCCCCTTTATTTGTATACTTTGAGGGAATTTCATTAGTTCTTAGGATTGTGGTAATCATAACCTTATAATGTATCTTGTAAATAAGGATAAAGTTTTCCAAAACTAGTATCATATCAAATTCTTTGGTCTTTATGTCTAAAAATAAAGTACGCATCAAATTTGGGTTTGATAAAGATAAGGTAAAATTTGAAAAATAAAAAAACCATATAGGTCCATCACTTAAGCTTGATTCAACTATTCCTAATAAGGAGTCATGGAACTGACTATGCCTTGTAACCCTAAGTTAAGGGTAACACTTCTTCAATAGTCTTAATAACATAATTAGTTTTGGAAAAGAAACTTTTCTATTTATAAACATGGGTGTTGAAGAAAAAGGGAAGGTATAATTTTGTAAATAATTATTATCCAAATTTTCATTAATAATTATTTCCCTATTTCTACTTCTACTGAAAATATTACTTCGAAAAAACTGATTAGGTCTTAACCTATCCATAATTCATAGTATCACTATTAATTATTTACACCATAATTCTTCATGAATTAAGTGTGTTAAATGTGTAATGACATACTTCTTGCAAATGAATATAATATAAAAGGCTCGAGACATTATTCTTCAAATTTTTAAGGCATGGGCATATTTCTTCTCAGTGTCCAAATAAGAGGGTAATGACTATTTAGGAATTATAAGGGGAAGTAAAGAGTGAAGATGAGGTAGTGTTAGACAAGAAGAAAATGAGTGTTTGGAGGGAGATAATGTAGAGTATGTGATAAGGGAGAATTGCTTGTAATTCAATGTGCCTTGAATTTACAAGCAAAGATGGGCGATGAACAAATGAAAATATCTTCCATACTAAGTGCACGATTGATAAAAAGGTGTGTGGAGCTACTCTAATGTTGCTTCCACCACCTTGGTGGAAAAGTTGAGTTGGGACAACAAAACAGCCCTGCCCATATATAGTTGCAATGGTTGAATTATAATGGAGAACTAAAAGTTATGCAACAAATTTTAGTGCCATTTATGATTGAAAATCATACATGGATGAGGTGATATGTGATGTGGTTCCATGATTGCAAGCCACGTGCTTTTGCAGAGACCATGATAATATGATAGAGCTATATGTGATGGATTTAAAAACACCTATTCTTTTATTAAGGATGAGGAAAACATAGTCTTGGCATCATTTAGTCAGCAACAAGTGTGAAGAGACCAACTTTTGGTTAAAAAAGGAAAGAAAGAAAACTTGTTTGAGAGCAAAGAAGAAGTAGAGTGAACATTGCACATTTCTAGCCCAATTCCTATGCTAATAGAGAAGGAAGTGATGCCAAGTGAGAAGACTTTCTTTCCACAACAAATTCATAATATTTTAGAAGAGTTTGTTGATGTGTTTCTAGAAGAGTTTCCAAAGGGACTACCACCAATTAGAGGGAATGTCAAATTGATCTCATGCCAAGGGCTACTCTACCTAATAGATTGGCCTATAGAAGTTATCTAGAGGAGGTGGAGGAGTTATAATGGCAAGTAACTGAGTTGTTGCAGAAGGGTTATTGGGAGGGAATCAATGAGCCCTTGTTTAGTACTAGCCTTGTTAGTGCCAAAGAAGGATGCCACAATGACAATATGTGTGGATAGTCGGGCAATAAAAAAAATAAGGTTAAAGTATTATTGTCCTATCCCTAAGTTGGATGATATGTTTGATGAGTTGCATTGCTTTAAAGTGCTTTCAGAGGTATTAATAACCCTAACCTATTAAGCACTTAAATCATATTAATAAAGCCTTGGTCCTCCTTCAAGTTTGAATTCATGCCATGTGTAGTTTGGCTGTCCTGAATGTCCTTATCAACCTATTTAGTTTTGGGTTTAACTCACATGATTGGACCATCTGGAATGTGTAATGGATCTCTCGAATCTTCCTAAAACCCTCTAACAATCATCTCCAAGCTTTTTATCACAATGCAATCAAAGGAGAAATGTTATTACAAGGAAATGAAGAGATGACCCCACCTTTTAGGCAAGGAACCACTTAAACCATGTAAGAAAAACTAATCATGATTAAAGACTCCTTTGTTTGATGGACATTAATTGAATCAAACTATGAAAGATGTATCGATGTGCTTTTTACAATGAACGTAATACTTGATGTAGATACAAAAATTAATTTCATGATCATTTTATGGGAATTAATTGTTACAATTAAATAAAAATCTTTGTTAGAAAGGAATGAATTGATTGTCTTATCATTCATGAATTGAACAATTTAATCCCAGCAAGAAAAGCTATTCCAAATCAATGAATCCTTTGTTTGATGTACTTTAATGAATTTAAACTACCAAAGCTATTTTTGCATGCTTGTTGTAATAAATGGAATGTTTAATGTAGACATAAAAGTTATTTTCATAATTATTTTGTGTGAATAAGTCCTTGTAATGAAAGGAGAAGCCTTGTTAGCAAGAAAAGAAGTGATTGCCTCATCGTTCAAGAATTGAACTATTCAATCCTTGCATAAAAAGCTAATGAGGATCAATAACTTCTTAATGTGATGGAATTCAATGGATTTAGAGTGCTAAAGGCGAATTGATTGTCACAAATAAATATAATAGTTCAAGTCAGCATGTACAGTGGTCTATTGCACCTATATGAAGGTCCAATAATAATTGCTAAAGCTAAAGGGATGTAAAAAGCTTTAAATGGGCTTATTGAATTTATTTGGTTATGAGATACATGAAGGAGATGATGTAAGGAGGGCTTCTAAGTATCCATTAAGTATCCATTAAGTATTCACAAAGGGCTAATGACATGTTCGAGGACTAAAAAGACAAAAGAAGTACTAAATAGCCTAATTGAAAATATTCAAGCCAACCAAATAACAAACGGCTTGAATTCTAACTTGAAGAGAACTAAGGCTTCATTAATATGATTAGAGTGCTTAACACATTAGAGTTAAGTAATAAAGCTTTTCATCATGAAGCATAGCTTGAATTCAACTATTAGTGATAAATTCTGAATTCTCAAAAGTTTGATGAATCTTGTTAAGCAAGACTAGGAGACAAATCTAAGCAGTTAAAATGAGACAAATCTAGACACCTTAGATTAATAAGTTGCTCATATGTCTTATTAATTAATAAAGTGGTTATACTAATAAAATGATTGGTAATTGTATATAACAATGTATTGACACTGTTAGTAAGTTCCATTCCTTACGTTATTTTTATAATAAAAAATATTTGAGATTTGGTTTCTTTTGATAATAAAAATCGCACCATCTTTTAAGTTATCTAGTAAATCCACTTATTATAAATCTTACTAACAGAGAGTCAAAATTACCCATTGATTTTGCTATTGTAGTAAATATCATTATATAATGTAGTACAATGAAGATTTGATGTTCAAACATCCCATCTAGATTTCATTATACAATGCTACTTCCATCCTACTGTACATAATTGTACTTAAGTTGTTCCTCTAATAAAAGGTTGACTGAAGTTAGTTTCAGATAATATAATTTTATAGGGACTTTATTAAAAGTTATTTTGTTGATATTCATTGTTTCCTTCTCATAAGAAGGTTATGAATCTTTTAACATAGGATTTTGTTTTGATAAGAACATCCCTTCTATTTTATCGACATAATCTTCAACCTTTTCTTCTACTTCTCTAATCTATTCTTCTTTTCCTAAAACTAGGGCTTCTTTCTCTTTAGAAAAAGGCTTTTTTAACCTTTTCGATTATCTCATCTATCAATTTTGTATTCTTAGGATTTTTACCTAACATTTTGTAGTCTACTTCTTTTGATGGTAAGAGTTTAAACAAAACCATTTTCTCTAATTTTGGTTTAACCAGAGGTTTTGGAGTTTGTTAAGATATTCTTCAATCTTTTCTTCAACTCTATTAAACTAATTACTTATAGACTAAAGATGAAAATTAATATAATTTCCTTACTCTATAAGAGCACTAGTAAATGGCTCAACTTTATATCGTGAAGTTACAACTTCACTGCCTTATACTTTTACACTTAAATTTAATGCAGAAGGATGAACACTAATAATTCTTTTTCCCTTTTTGATAGTGTATTCCTAATATGCTTTTTTAATGACCATATATTCTTTTTGGATAGAAAAATTTAGGAAAGGTTTTTTCTTAATTTTATAAACCTTTTTTGAATAGGTGAAAATATCTATTACTCTTATTTCAACAGTGTATTTTTTATGGTATTTACAACATAACTCTTGTTCCTTTTCATTAAAGGTCATAAAAAAACCATTTTATTTTTACAGTATTTTTTGGAAAGCAAAAAAATTAAAGCTAACACAATTGTTAATTTCATGTTAATCTTGTAAGCAAAATAATGAAAGAACATGCTAATCCTTCCGGAATTAAATGATTCAACCTTAGTATGAAAAGTCAATCATGATCAATGACTTCTTTGTTTAATGGAATTCAATGGATTTAAAGTGTTAAATTTGGAGTGACTTGCTTCTTCCAATGAATATAATGTTTGGTGTAGTGACAAATGTTAATGTCATTATCACTTTGTGCAAATGACTCTTTAGAATGAAAGGAGAAGTCTTGTTAACCAGAGATAAAGTTACAAGTTTCTTTCAGCAATGAAACCATTTGGGCCCTATAAGAAAAGCAAATCATGATAAATGACTCCTTTGTGTGATGGAATTCAATGGATTAAGCATGCCAAAGTTGCAATGACTCCTTGCACCTTTGGCACTCTGAATTCATTGGATTCCATCAAACAAAGAGTCATTGATATTGATTCACTTTTCTTATAGGAATTGAATGGTTCAATTCTTGAAGGATGAGTCCATCACTTCATTTCTTACTAACAAGGTTTTTCCTTTTGTTACAAGGACTTATTCACACAAACCAACCATGAAATTAACTTTCTTGACTGTGCCAAACAATATATTTCTTGTGACATGCACATCCTTACAGCTTTGGTACTCTATATTTATTGAATTCCACCAAACAAATTAGTTATTGATCTTAATTTGTTTATCTTATAAGGATTTTATGGTTCAATTTATGAAAGTTCATAATGTTGTTTCATTTCTTGCTAAACAAGGCATTTCCTTTCATTAGAAGGGCTTATTCAAACAAAATGACCATGCAATTATTTTGTATGTATACCAAATATTATATTCATTGCAACAAGCATATCCTTACAATGTTGGTACTTTGAATCCATTTAATTCCATCAAACAAAGCAATAATTGATCTTGATTAGCTTTTCCAACATAGATTGAATAGTTCAATTCATAAAGGGTGAGCTCAACACTTCATTTTTTGCAAACAAGGTTTCTCCTTTAGTTACAAGTACTCATTTCTTGCCAATAAGGTTTCTCCTTTCATTACATGAACTCATTCAAATAAAATGATCATGACATTAACTTTTGTGCCTACGCCAAACATTACATTCAATTTGACAAATATGTCTTTACAACTTTGGTATGAATTCATTTAATTACATTAAACAAAGGAGTCATTGATCTTGATTGGCTTTTCTTACCTAGTTTGAATGCTAAAACTCTTGAAAAATAAGCCCAACATTTCATTTCTTGCTAACAAAACTTAGTCCCTAGCAAAGTTAGTTAATTCACTAGCTAAAGATGCAAAAGCAAAAGAATTGATAAACTTCTTGATGATACTTATGAGCGAGTTTTGGATAAATTCATTACATATCCTTTAATTCTAAAGCAAATAGACCTTTTATATGCTATTGAAAATAATTACATTCCATTCATAATATCTGAATAGAATTGTAAATGTTGTTTTATAGTTATCCTTTTCATAAATCTAGATTTGCCAATAACCAAATTTTATATCAAATTTTGAAAATATTTGAGCTTTATAAAGTCCACAGAAAAAGAAAAACAAAACAATTATCTATTACAAATGTGAAAGAAATAAGGCATTATTCTAATAAATGCAAAATAAAACAAAAAATTCAAGAATTATTTGTAGACAAAGTCCATTATGTTCCATTTTCCTCCACTTTTGTTAAAGTAGCTTTATTAAAGTTGTCCCATAACAATTTGTCTGGTAAAAGTTATTTGTCTTTTTACCCTTTGTAACTTATATGAGTCTTAAGAATCTTACATAATATCAACATTAAGATGTCTTAGACCACTTTTAGCTTGATAAGCTTGGTTGTCTTGTTTTGGTTGAAGCAAAGTATCCATCATTTTTAACAATTGAGAGACTTATTGAGATTTATTAGTTTTTATTTCAAATTTCATTATTTACTTTGAATTCTTATGTTCTTTTATTATAATTAGTTATGATTATATTGTTTAACTGTTATGATGCATACTAGATAATTATACTTTATGATCTAATGTTAGTTAGGATTCAAGTTTATAATTGCTTGACAATTCTAACTGCCAATAGTATATAGAAATTGAAAATTATGGTCAAGTTTTTGTTTAATTTCTATGGTGAACATGGTTTAAAATTAAACAAATTAGCTTGTGAATTTGTTATTTAGATTCAATTATCTTTCTTATCTTAATGGTATCAATAAATTATATCTAGAGAGCTTGTCCTATGTAGTTTGATTGAAGAGCTTGTCTCAATTAAAATTGATAGAAAATTTTAAATAATAAAGCTTGTCATTACTCTAACCTAAATATTCAATTAAAGAGTTGATGACTATTAGTGTCAATGATTGATGTGTTAATCTAATGATGTAACTATTCTTATAGCTAAAGGTGTGTTCATCTATTTATTTTATTTGTAATTATTTTTTTGTTTTAATTTTTATTAGTTTAATTGAAACCAAATTTCTCCCCTTAAATATAATATTTGTTGTAGGCACAAAAGTTATTTCTCAAGATCATTTTGTTTTAATGAAAGGTGGAGTCTTATTAAGAAGAAATGAAGATTAATAAGTTATTACTTTTATAGAGAGCTTCAAAATAATCATATCACCCTTGATAGCTTGATTTAAAGTTAAAATTAGAACAAAAAGAATTATCTTCTCCTATAATGACACCTAATTCTAGATCCTTTTTTCTAAATCACTATTAGAGAGAAAAATATTCATTAATGACCTCTTAAGTCCTTCATCTATAGATAATTCTTGAATTTTTTGTTTTGTTTTACACTTGTTAGTGTAATGTCATCTATTTTTATACTAGAATGGTTTTATGAGACTAATGAATTTCATAAAAAAAAAAAAAAGAAAAGAGTCATTGATCTTGATTATCTCTTTTGGTAGGTATTAAATGGTTAAATTATAAAAGTATTAGACTTCCACTTCATTTTTTGCTAGAAAGTTTTATCCTTTCATTCCAAGGATTCATTCACACAAAATGATGATAAATTTAATTTTTGTGCCTTCAAATATTATATTCATTTGTATCAACCATGTGGTTACACTATTGGCACGCTAAATCCATTGAATTTCATCAAACAAAAGAGTTATTGATCTTGATTAGCTTTTTTTGCAAGGATAAATGGTTCGATTCCTGAATGGTGAGATCGTTACTTCATTTCATGCTAACAAGAATTCTCTTTTTCTACAAATACTCATTCATATAAAATGAGCATGAAATTAACTTTTGTGTCAACACCAAACATTATAATCATTATGACAAGTACATTAATATACCTTTTATAGAATGAATTAATTGAAATCTATCAAAAATAATAGTCATTGATCTTGATTAGCTCTTCTTACATAGTTTGAAAGGTTCATTAGATGAAAGATGAGACCATTACTTCATTTCTTACTAATAAGGCTTCTCTCCTTTCATTACATTAAGTCATTCACACAAAATGATAATGAAATTAACATTGCATTTGCACCAAACATAATATTCATTTGCAACAAATACATCCTTACATCTTTGGAAATTTTAATCTATTGAATCCCATTAAACAAAAGAGTCATTGATCTTGATTAGCTTTCTTGATAGGTAGTGATGGGTCTAATTATTGAAGGATGAGTCCATCACATCATGTCTTACTAAGAGGATTTCTCCTTTGGGTGAAAGAAATCATTCAAACAAAATGATTATGAAACTAGTTTTTTGTATCTTTACCAAACATTATATTCATTTGGGGTAAGCATGTACTTATACCCTTAACACTATGATACCATTCTTGTCTTAATAGCACAGGATCACACACATAGATGTATAGAACATGTATAGAAACAAACTAATAAAAAGAAGATAATAAAGGTAAGAAGCAAATGTCAATACAAGTTTCTGTTACAAAGGGAGGAGGAGGAGGAGATGGAGAGATATTACAATAGAAGGAAAGAGAAGGAAAGAGAATCTACTTTTTTAAGTGGAATGCTCCATTATTTTCCACTATCCTTCACTTATGCTAAAGTAGCTTTATTAAAGCAGGCATATTTCATTTTTTCCACCTTTTCTTCATAACACATATGGGTCCTAGGAATCTTGCATAATATCATAATTAAGGTGCTTTTAACTACTTTCAGCTGGGTTGGCTTAAGTGCCTTCATCTAGTCAAAGCAAAGTAGCCATCATTTCTAATAACCTCTCTTATGATACAAACTCCATTAAAATCTTTAATATCTCCTCGAGACTAGAGGGAGTCAGCTTTGGTGGTGGAGTCTTAGGTCCATTTATACAAATTATTCCTTTTCTTGTGTAGTCTCCATCTTTGAAAAAGTCAAAATTTTCCCACCATTGGATATTAATCCATCTTACTAACCATGGAACATGTTTAATTTCCACATCTAAGATGCTAGCTTGCTTAGCCATAATAGTATAGTCCCATTTAATAATTCATGGAACATGATACCATGCTATAAACATTAATAAGGGGTTTTTAACCTTTTTGTTTACTATGCAAAACTGTTCATAAATAGTTCTTACTTTATAGGGTAAAGTCAAATGATGTAGACTCCACTTAAAAAACTAGGTTTTAAACCAATTTGGAAATCCTTTTGGGTCATTCAGAAGATGTATTTGAATGAACCAACTAAATTTTCTCTATTTGATTTCATATAGTAAGGCTTTTTCCTATGTTTAGATACAATTGAAGTAATTGTAGGTTTTAACCTTCCACTATTCTTTTAATTCACGATAACCAAAGAGATCTACCTACTAGTCTTCTGGATAAAGAATTTTCTTTACCTTAAATTTGGCATAAGCCCAATCTCTAAAGTCATAACCATATCCACTTCTAGATCCTTTTTTTATAGTTTAATAGCCACTGAGCTTGTTTCATGAAGTATTTGTTGATAATTCAGGCAATCCTTTACATTAGTTTGAGGATACATATCATCTTTAAGATAAAACTATTTGAGTTCATTAGGTTTAAGCTGAGAATAATTATTTTTAATAGCACATAAAAGTTTATATGTTTAGCAATTAAAGGATATGTGATGGATTTATCCAAAACTCACTCATACATATCATCACAAATTTTATCAACTTCTTTTTCTTGTGTAACTACACCTTTAATCGACAAATTAATCGACTTTATTAGAGACTGAGGCCCTTGTATTAAAGGCATTTTACTTATTTTTTAGTTTCTTGCAAAAATTCACAAGTTAGGAAATCTAGTAAAGAATTAGAATTTCCTTTAATAAACTTAATATCAAAGTCAAATACAAAAAGTATTCCTTGTCATCTTACAAAGACTTGTTTAGAGGTAAGGTTTTTAACATTTTTAGCAAGGACATCCTTTGCTGCCTTACAATCAATTCTTAAAAAGAATTTCTAATTTAACATATCACTTTCAAAATTTTCAATACATAGTACAATAGCTAAGATTTCTTTTTTAATAGTAGAGTAATTAACTCTAGCTCCTTTCCAAACTCTTGAAGTGAAATGAACAAGCCATTCTTTTGAATTAATCCTTTGTTTAAGGATTCTTGCATAACCTTTGTCTGCTGCATAAATTTCAACTATTTTAAAAGCATTAGGATGAGGAAGAGTTAAACATGGAATTTCTTTGGTTCTTAATTTTATTTTCTTAGCTGCCTTAATATACTTATTTGTCCATTTGGGAGGATTTTTCTTTAGTCTTTTAAATAAAAGCTTAGTATCATAAGCTAATTCTTTATAAAACTCTGAAATATAATTTAGACATCCTAAAAACCTTTTCAATTGTTACTTTTCAAACTCAAGTGCTTGGTCAATAGGAATAATAGTACCATTTTCAATGAAGTTACAAAGGAATCTAACCTTAGTTTGGAATAACTTCATCTTTTTAGCCAATACGACTAATCCAACTTTTTTGAGAAACTTTAAAAATAGGTTTAAATGCTTAAAATGTTGTTGCACTGTGTTAGAGAATACTAGCATATCATCAATATAAAAAATAGTAAATGTTGTATAAGTATTAAATATTTCATTTATAATCTTTTGGAATTCAAAGGGTGTATTTTTTAACCCAAAAGGCATTACATTTCATTCATAATGCCAAAATGGTACCATAAATATTGTTTTATATTTATCTTTTTCGTGAATTTGGCTATGCCAATAACTACATTCCATATCAAATTTTGAAAATACTTAGACTTCATAAAGCCTATTAAGTAAATCTTTCTTATTAGGTATAGAATACCTAATAGGGCTTTATTTAAAGGCTTGTAATTAATAACTAATCTTGGAACCCCTCATTCCACTTCTATAGTATTTTCAACATAAAATGCAGGGTAACTCCAAAGATTATTATTTTTTCCAATAAGCCCTTTTTTCTAAGAGATCATCTATTTTCTTTTTTTTATAAATCTTTAAATGCCTTGGCCCCATGATTATGGGTTGGGCCTTAGTATGAATTTGATTTTCATTAAAATTTGATTTATATGGCAATTCTACCATATTTTTTTTCCTATTCCAAATGGCAATAGGAATCTCAACACAAACTAATGTTTCTAGCCTTTTTTGTATTTCTTGTATCTTAACTTAAATAATAGGAGTATCAATTTTTTTCTTATAGGCTTTTATATTTTACTTCATTTTGAAGAGATTTCATAAATCTCTCTTTTTCTCATTGTATTTTGAAGTGTATCTATCTTTCTATATTAAGGAGTAGATAGAAATTTAAAACTAATAAGCTTTTCAACTATTTATGAAAAAATCCCTTTATCATTAATCTCCTTAATAAGATACATCATATGCAAGAAAGGATTTCCCAAAATAACATCTTATGATAGCTTTTTAACTAGTATGAATGGAATTTCAATACAAATTCTTTCATTACATATAGTACCTTAAGATAGTTAATATTTAATAAAAATCTGGCCTTTATTTTGCAGTGTTTAACACTTCTATGTGGTTTTGGAAAAGTATTTTTAAAAGCGAAATTATCCTTTCATTAACATAGTTCATATAAGCACCTAAATCTATCAAAGCTACTGTAAAAAGATATATTTCTTTAGTTTGACTACTATAGTAATATGAGAATTCCATTTATAGGTAATAACCCTATCAATTAGGTTGACATATTGAAGGATGCTTAATTCTTCTTCTAAAGAAATACTTGGAGTATCAAAAGGATCTTTATCCTTTTATATCACAGATTCTAATACTAATACCCTTTCTTTTAACTAGAATGGTTATTTTTTACTCTCTGAATAATAGTTTTTAAACTATAATCTTCCTCTAGCTCTTTAACCCTAGTCTCATTTCAAGACAAATGAAGATATTCTTCTAATAGTTCTCTTTTCTTTTGGATATGTAATTTTATCAATAAGATTTAATATTAGATTATCTTCTTTTGTAAGGACTAATAAGTCATTACATTTACAAAAAGCTCTATAATAGTTGCATTAACCGTCATAACTATTATCAAATTCTTCTTTAAAGGTAGTCTCTTCCTCAAGCAAATCTACCTCTAACTCTAATTTCTTAGATTTATCTTCTAATAAGAAGATATGCATTAATGAACTCTTAAGGTCTTCATCTACCAATAATCCTTGATTTTTTTATTTCATTTTACATTTATTAGAATAACGCCCTATCTTTCCACATTTATAACAAACAATCATTTTGTTTTCCTTTTTCTATGAAATAGGCCTTCTCTTTTCTTTTGATTTTCCTTTTTCATAAAAGGATTTCTTTTGAGGCATGAGTTTATAACCCTTTTCTTAAATTTTTTAGGATATCTCATTCGAGTATAATCCATTTGTTCACAAAAGTCTCCTAAGACTTTTTTTTGCCTTGAGTTTTTTCATTCTACAATTGCCTATGTAGTTTTATTTCATTACAAAGTTTAATGCCTTTAGCTATCACTTCTACAACTAATTCTCTATATGTTTAACTAAAGTAATTAATAACTCCACCATGATAGGATTTTAACCTATTTTTTACTCTTTCAAAAAATAGGGTAGGTAACCCATTCAAAAACTTTTTTTTTTCAAAAAATACTTCAGCTATCTTCCTTAGTAAAAACTTTAGAGAAGAAGACATCTTTGTACCACCTAAATTAGGACAAATCTAGATTCCTTAAATTAATGAGTTGTTCATGTCTTGTCTACCATAAGGT